>OY720441.1:264954277-265554277 GCA_963082915.1 Dolichopus griseipennis
ACACGGATAGTTATATAATGAATCGAGCATTTATATGAAGTTTCACAATGTTAGGGCCCCATTTTCGGGGGGCTGCCATACAACTTCTTTGCACCAATATGAATTTCTTCAAAACTATTTATACTACGAGGCTGAAAATTACACACGGTTAGCTATATAATGAATCGAGCACTTATATGAAGTTTCAAAATTTTAGGGCCCCATTTTCGGGGGGCTGCCATACAACTTATTTGCACCAATATGAATTTCTTCAAAACTAATTATACTACGACGATAAAAATTACACACGGTTATTTATATAATGAATCGAGCACTTATATGAAGTTTCAAAATGTTACGGCCCCATTTTGGGGGGCTGCCATACAAAGTTTTCGATTCAATAACTGCGAATCTAATGAAGCTACAAGGTTAAAATTAAAATTGGGCAGGTAAAGTAAAAGGGCAAGTTAGTTGGCAAAGTTGGACATCACTCGGACCATCGGAATTTTAGGGTGGGCCATTTTTTTTTTTTGGTTTTTTTTTGTTTTTTTTTTTTTTTTTTTTTAAGCTAAAGTTATGGGACAATGAATGAAAATTTTGTTTTTTTTTTTGTGATTTTTTTTTTTTTTTGTTAATTTTTTTTTACGTCAAAATTATGGAGTAATGAGTTAAATGTATAAGGGAAGTATATTACGGTTTATTTTATACATAGTGGGTATGCACGGGTATCTAAAAGTTGACAAGGGCAACTATAATCTTCCTCGTTTCTTCTTCTTTTTACACAACTTTTTCGCTGTCCGCCGTAGTTCTTCGTAATTTTTTACACTGATTCTAGTTTTTCTTTGTAGCATTACTTTCCTTGCCTCATTTTTCCTCTTAATTAAATCTTCACATTGTAGGTCATACCTCTCGTTTCTTACAGTTTGTTTTAGGCCAATAGTTTCTTGCGCGGACTGGTGAATTGCCTTTTGTATCAGCTTCCATTTTTTGTTAACGTCACTAGTTTCTTCAGTTTCTTCGATATTATCTAATCTTCTGAACACATTTTCAATATATTGCCCTCTTGCTTCATTTTCTGTCAATTTTCCTACGTTCCAGTTTTTTCCTCTTATACCGCGGTTTACTAGTATATTTGATATTCGTTGTCTTACTGTAGATTGCACCCGGAAATGGTCCGAGTCACAGTTTGGTCCTCGACAAGCCCTTACATCTATTATTGAAGATGCATGTTTTTTCGATACCAATATATGATCAATTTGATTTATTGTATTTCTACTTGGTGACGTCCATGTGCCTAGGTGGATCTTTTTGTGAGGAAAGCAGGTGCTCCTAATGATCAGGTTATTTGATGCTGCAAAGTTGCATAGTCTTCTCCCATTTTCACTACTTTCATCATGGAGAGTGTGCTGCCCAGCCACACAGCTTACAAAGCTTTCTTTGCCGATCTTGGCGTTGAAATCTCCTCCTAATATTACCATGTCATATTTAGGTATTCTATCGTACATTTTTTCTAATTGATCATAGAACATTTCTTTTTCAACGTCATCTTTTTCTTAAGTTGGCGCGTGTGCAGATATTACAGTAATGTTTTGAAATTTTCTTTTTATTCTTAACATGCATAGTCTATTGTTAACTGGCTCAAAACGGAGGGGTGTATTAAGTCCATAGGTTTTAAGTCCATAAATTAAAATTATGGAATTATTTCCATTTGAAATGGAAATAAGTCCATAAAATGAAATATGGACTTATTTCTCTTTTACATTGAGAATTAAGTTCAGAATTTATTGAGTATTAACACCATAATTTATTTTTAATTTGAAAATATAGGCGCTATGAATTAAGTTAGATTTTGAATCCAACTTTAAAATCCCTCCTAATTCAGAATGCCACATATACACGTATATAAATATTCTGAAAAAAGCGTAAAACCCTGCTTTTTTTTTTTTTTTTTTTTTTAAATTGATATACTTTATTTAGCTTTCTTATTGTCTATTACAAATGCTTTTTTTTATAGTTTTACTTTTATATAACATATTATAATACTTTTTTATTTTTTTTTTTTTTTTTTATTTTAACTGTGCTATAAACAAAACAATTGATTGATTTTGGTATAAAATAACACAGATTAACCTAAAACTAAACTAAATAAAGACAAGCAAAAAAATACATGTATACGTGTATAATATATATCAATATATAAATATATATATATATAAGTTATTAAAGTTATACACTATTAATTAAATTATTATTATGTTAATACAATTATTCATTCTGCATAACGCTGTCAAGCAATATGGTATCCCGCTTTAGTAGGTACTTCAGATTTTTAACAAATAATTTGATGTTAGAGGTCTGTTTAAGATCATTTGGTAGCTTATTATAGATTCTTATAGCTGAGGATAATCCGCTGCTGTGAGATAACTCCGTTCTAGATCTTGTATGATTTAAATAGTTCAGGCTTCTGGTGTTATAGTTATGTACACTATTTCTTTTTGTAACATTAATATTCTTCCTGTAAATTCCTTTTTCCAGTTTAAAAATTAATTTGGCTTTTTCCATAATAATAATTTCCGGAAGCATCAAATATCCCGTTTTTTTATAAATTTCTACTGTTGGTGTCAGCCAGCTAAACTCGTATAAATTTTTTATTGCTCTGTTTATCAAAGTACTGACTTTGTCTTTCAGCCATGTAGCGCAACTGGACCAGTTACATATATTATACCTAATATGTGAAATGATATGAGCATGATATATATTATTGGCAGCTTTCCTGTTTAGTTTAATTCCACTTCTTTTAATGGCACCAAGCATTGGCGCAATTTTGGATGCTATTTTATTGATATGATTTTCCCATCTCAGTTTTTCATCAATTATTACACCAAGGTATTTATATGTATCAACTCTTTCAATTTGGACATTGTTTATTAATATTTTTAGATTTATATCAGCTTTATTCCTCATTTTATATGTGATAAATTTAGTTTTATCAGCATTTATACTTAATTTGTTGCCTTTAAGCCAATTAATATATTTGTACAAATCCTCATTTATTATTCTTTCTAATTCATCTCTGGTTTTAGCACTGTAAATGAGCAATGTGTCATCCGCAAATATCTTGTAATCGGCTTGTAAATTAGCACATTGGATGTTATGGATGTAAAGCAGATACAAAGTAGGCCCGAGCACTGATCCTTGTGGAACACCTATGTTTATACTACACTGGTTACTCAATACATCATTAACTCTTGTAGCTATTTTCCTATTTTGTAAATAAGATCTAAGAAGATCCAGAGCTGTTCCTCTTATACCGATTTCATAGAGTCTGTTTAACAGGATTCTATGATCAACTGTATCGAATGCTTTTTTTAAATCAACGAATACTGAACATACATAGTTCCCTGCATCTAATTTGCTCACTATAGAGTTTGTTGATGCTAAGACTGCCGAATCGGTTCCAATATCTTTTTGAAATCCAAATTGATTATCATCAAAACCTACTACCTTTTGAATAAAATTCTGTATTCTATTATTTATTATTTTTTCAAATATTTTTCCCAAGCAACTTGTTAAAGTAATAGGCCTGTAATTTGATACATCATTGGTTGCTCCTGATTTGTATATTGGCACAACCATACTTGATTTTAGACATTCAGGATAAATACCAGTTGTTAAACAATAATTTATTAAGTTAGTGAGCTTGGGTGCTATAATGGTTGCCACATGTCTTAGATTTGATGCTGTTATGCCATCAACACCTGGTGAACTATTTTTTAGCAGCTTAATGATTTTTAATACTTCTATTTCATTTGTTTTTCTTAGATAAATAGATCGTTCAGTAATTGTGTTTTTTACTGTGTATTTTTCTGCATCAATAATATTATCCGCCAACTTGTTTCCAATTTCACTAAAATACGTGTTAAAAGTATTAGCAATACCGAAATTATCACATATTTTAATGCCATTGTTATTTATTTCATTGATAACTTTACTGCAATTAGACGACCTTTTTAGCATACAGTTGTTTAGCACTTCCCACATTTTTCTATGATCAGACCCAGCTAAGTAGATTTTATTGTTAAAATAATTTTGCTTTTCTCTCTTTATTTCCTTAGTGACACTATTTTTCAATTTTTTAAATTTGGCTTGAATTTCTGGGGAGTTAGGGTTTTTCTTTAAGTTTTTAAATAATTTATTTCTTTTTTGGATGAGGTTCATTATTTCTTTAGTCATCCAATCATTATTTTTTCTTATTCTTATTACTTTTTTTTCAGTGGAGTTCTCTTTGGCCAATTGTAATATTTTCATGAGATTAACTACACTATCACAATTATTTGTTAAAAGTAGACTGCTAACTTGAGTTTTGTATTTTTTGATATCTGTAACGATTAGTTCCTTATTGAAAATGGGCTCACGTTTTTTTATAACTTTATTTATCCTTATTTGAATGGCTTTATGGTCTAAGTTAACAACATCTTCAGTAGAAATTTTAAAATCATACTTTTCATTTTTTAAATTTGATAGAACATGATCAATAATTGTGCAAGTGCTTTCTGTAACTCTAGTAGCATTTTCCTTTCTTAAATTGTTCTTTACATCTACAGCATTAGATTCTAGCATTGTTTTGTAGGATCTAGAGAGTTCCGTATCAGATAATAAATCAATGTTAGTATCGCCAACCATAACAATATTTTTATATCTATTACAAATTGATTCTAAATGTGATATAAATGTATTATTATTTTCACTAGGACTTTTGTAACAAACCGCAAGTTTAATAACTGGACTAGTACCGCATAATGATATAATTATGGTATTAAACTGTTCTATGACTTCTAATATTTTATATTGTATGTTTTGTTTGACATAAATAGCAGCCCCGCCTCCTCTATTTAAATTATTTGAATTAAATAAAGCTGTATACCCAGGAATATTAAAAAATATCTCCTCATCAGAGTATATCCAAGTTTCACCAATCATAATTATGTCAATACATTTTTTAATTTTTATATATGATTCTATTTCGGTAATATTTTTTCTGAGACTTCTGGCATTAAAATGCACAATATTTAAATTTGAGAGTGTATTGAACATCAAGGTTTACTAATCATATAATTTTGCCAAGTTTCTCTTGTTTTCTGCAAATATTCTCTGTATTTATTATCAATATGCCTCCTGTAATAAGCTAGGTCTTGAATTGCTTCTTTTCTAGATACTCCTGTATTGTCATGATAAATAAAATAAAGTTGAGAAAGTTCTTTGTAGTTATTTGGCAATCCCTCTTGATGAATTAGTATTTTTAAACTAGTCTGAGTGACACCTTCATAGCAAATATCATCCTTGTCATGGAAATATGATAAAAACAGCCTTACATTGTTATAAATTCTGTGGTCTCTTAGTCTTGAAATTGCATACACATTATCACCAGTATCAATTGCTTTTCTTGTTAGTCTAACAATAGGAGGGACCAATGGATCGATGTATGTTTTACTATTTCCCTGTACATTTTTTTCAATGTTTGGGCAGAGCGTTTCTCCCTTAGTCCAATTTGAATATTTGTTATCTGGCATTTGGAGTTTGCTTGGAGAAATGCAAGTTTTATTCTTTTCTTTATCTTAATTTTTTGAAACCACGCAATTAATTTTTTTAATTTTATTTGGATTAGCTACATCAACTATAGATTCTTTCGCAGTAGTGATATTTTTATGTATTTTCTTTGTGAAAGATAAAAAATTTAAAATATTTCTATTATTTTTGGTTTTAATATTTGATTAATCCTCTTTTGGTTTGACTATTTTTTTAACAGTGTTTATTACCGTCCCTGTTGTACTAATATCAGCAATTCTATCGTTATCAGTTTTATTATTATTATTAATATCATTATTATTATTATTATTATTATTATTAATATCATTATTATTATTATTATTTTTATTATTATTATTATCATTATTATTATTATTATTATTATAATTTTGAATCAAACTCTAAAATCCCTCCTAATTCAGAATCCCACATATACACATATATAAATATTCTGGAAAAAGCGTAAAACCCTGCTTTTGAATCCAACTCTAAATTCCCTCCATTTAAAGATTTTAGGGATTCCTTTTGAAGGATTTTAGAGTTGGATTCAAAATCAGGATTTCCGCTTTTTCCAGAATATTTATATATATGTAAGATTCTGATTTAGGAGGGATTTTAGAGTTGGATTTAAAAGCAGCAGAGTTTTACGCTTTTTCCAGAATATTTAGAGCCTGACATAATAATATAATTATGGTATATATATCTATGGTAGATTAAATGTACAATGGTCTTATTAATTTAATACTAATGACCCGTCACCAAAATATAAATAATAAACAAGTTTTGATTAGGTATTGTTAAAAATTTTTCATATTATAAAGAAATGCAGAAAAGTCAAAAACAAATATTAGGTACTGGTAGCAGGTAATAATAAATATAGATTTGTTTATAATAATTTGTAATTATTGTAAAAAAAAAAATAAACAAGCTGCAATTTTTAAATTATTATTTTTATCATAAAAATAAAAAAAAACAATTAAATAATAATTTGTGGTCTGATTTTTTGATTGTTTTCTTTTTTGTTCTTCTCTTCAATGTTAGTTGAAGTTTTGCTGCCGGTGTGAATAATTATAAATTAATTAAATTAATTAAAATTAATTTAATATAGTTAAAATAAAAAAAAAAACATGAGTGAAGTTGTAATAGAGAATAGTGAAAAATATGATATTTTTAATGTTCAATATTTCAAAGGTTTACGCCAAAATTCTAAAGTGCTTTATGTTTTGGAAGAAAAACAATTGTACCTATATAAATATTCATATAAATCATCTCGAAATTATAGTTGCTACACAAAAACCTGCAAAAGTAGTGTTATTATAGATTTTGAAAATGCTATGTTATGTCCAAATCAGGAAGAAACAATAAAAAAAATGCACCTTGTAAATAATATAAAACAATCGTGCAAAAATCTTAACCTCAAACGCAACAGCGTGCGGGAAGCATTTAACCTTGAATGCAAAAAAGATTTAGCTAATGCGAACCTAATTCAATATGGGAAAATGAGACGTAATTTACTTAAAATTAAAAATAAATCACTTCCTAAAGCGCCTACAACATAACAAGAGATTATAGATACTTTTTCACAAAAAAATATTCGAAAACATTATGGTATGTCGAGGTATTTTACCAACAAAGAATTTTACAAAATTTCAATCAATGAAACTGAGTTTTCCTATTCTATCTTCATGTCGCCTACCATATCCAATGCAATTATTACCAATATGACTGGTAATTGCCCAAGACATTATGTAATGGATGGAACATTTAATGTTTGTCCAACCGGATTTAAACAACTTTTAATTATATATATTTCTCATGCTGAACACGTAAGTATCACAATTACTATTAAAATGCATTTGTAAAAATGTACTTTGACATGTCACAGTTTTAAACATATCAATTTTTACTTTTAGATTTTTCCATTCATTTTTATTTTAGTGAATCGCAAAACTGTAGTGGCATATACTCATCTTTTTCAATTTATTAATTCAAATTTGTTTAAATTCGAAGCAACGTCTTTCACAACAGATTTTGAATTGGGTATGCGAAGTGAATTACATACTGTATTTCCTAATGTAAAAATGAAAACATGTTGGTTTCATTATTGCCAATCTCTTCGTAGAAAAGCTTCAACAATTCCTAACTTTATGAAAATTTTGCAAAAAGAAAAAAATGATATGAGAGTATTTAAAAAGTTTTTAGTTCTGCCACTTTTGAAACCTGATGATATATTAAAAGTTTACGAAATTATTAAAACAGAAGCAAATAATATTATTTTCTTGAATATTTTTAACGCGTTTTTTAAATATTTTGACCGTCAATGGATTTGTAAGGTATGTCATATCTTCACTATTAATTTTTTTGGATTTAATTATTTTATTATTGTTTGATAGTATAGTGGTTATAAAATATAAACAATTCATTTTATGGAATTAAATTGTACTTTCTCTATCCTTATAGGAAACTGCCGCTGTTATATCCGTGTATAATGAAACAATGAGAACCACAAGCGCTGCAGAATCATATAATAGCATTTTAAGTTCAAAACTTGCAAAAAATGGAAATTCCTTTAATTTTTTGGACTGCTTGTTGGAAGAAGATGTCAGAAAAACTACTGAGTTTTATAATTCTTTAGATGGTACCCTTGACATTTTTCGTCCACCCAAAATGAAAAACAAGCGTAAAGATAAATTATTTGCGACAATAACGACCAAATATTATAGTAATAAAATTACTCTTAATGATTGGCTGAACCAGTTAACCAATAAAACTAACGAAATTTTGGATGAAAATTTTACTTGCACCGAGAGTGAGTTTGATGATAACAATTATGAACCTTCTTCCTCAACATCATCAACAATATCCGATAGTACTAACGAATTGTCCACTTGTGTAATATGTTATGAAAATTTGCGACGCATACTACTCCAACCATGCAATCATTTTAAAATTTGCTTACAATGCTTTCAGTCTATATGCGAAAATGCTAATAAAAGACATTCGCCAATTTTGTGCCCAGTTTGCAGGCAAATTGTAACTAATTCTATTTAAGTTTTTAATTAGTTATGTATATTTGTAAAAATACTTAATTAATTATGTATTATAATAATACACATATATTTATGTAAAAAGAAATTTGTATTATAATTTTATTTATAATGAATATAAAATTTATTTTCTAACAAAAAATTTATTTTTTACAATATTAAAGAAAATTCTCAAAGTGAAATAATACCATATGGACTTAATTCCCAATGTAAAAGAGAAATCTGAGGAAATAAATGGAAATAAATGGAAATAAGTCCATAATTTTGTATTCTGGACTTAATATCTATGGACTTAACACACCCCCCGCTCAAAACCTATTAAGCTTCTTTTTATTTTGTTGTTAATGATGAAGCCAGTGCCTAGTTGGCCAGCTGTTTCCTCAGATCCACTAAAGAATAGGCAGTAGTCTTTTTTTTTATGGCCCCTTTTCCCATGAATCTTACTTCTTGTAATGCTACTAGATCCATTTTAAATTTTAAAATTTCACTTTGTAATAATACAACTTTGTAACAACTTAACACTTTGTAATAATACAAATGAACGGGCAAAATTTAGTGTTTTTATTGCTTGAACTATTTCGAGAAAAGAAATTGGTTCAAAACCAAAACTAGTATTACTTCTATAGTGTTTCAGAGAATTAGAAGTACAATTGCAACTATAAGAGTTGGCTTTAGAAATCAAGTTTACAGTAACATCAATAAAATAATCATAAAATAAATTAGCAACTTCTAGTTCATCCTTATAAACATAATCATCTTTTTCCACTACAATAGTATTACTTTTATTTTTTGGTTTACTTAAAATATTGTCAATCACCTGGCACTCACCTTTAAGATTACCTAGATTTTTTGCAAATTCATTCTTATAAAAATTATTCCTCTGTAAGTTAATTTTCGTTTTTAAATTTTTGCTAATTTCTTTATATTTTTTCCTAAGATTATGACTATGTGGTGCCCTACTACATTTTTTACCTAACTTATTTTTTAAATTTATTTCATTTATTAACTTATTATTAATTTACGGTTTTAACCTCTTATAATTGCTGCGTAAAGTAGGAGTAGTACTACATGTACAGATATGTGCCTGCAAAAGTTTACTAAAGATGGTATAAGCTTTGGAAATATAATTTTCTACCAGAACTTCTTCCCAGAACTCATACTGTAAACTTAAATTCAATGTTGCATAATCTATTTTCTTTAGTTGTTTGACATTACTGTTTTTATTTTGTTTGACTTCACTAAATTTTTTCGTAATTAACCCTATCATACAGTGATCAGTGATATTCAGATCTAAATTAATTTTTTGAATTAATTCGAGTCTAGATGATTGAACATAAAAATGGTCAATGCATTTACTAGAAGATGGACGAGTTGTTTCGTTTATTATGGAAGTTAGCCCGTGGGTTGCCAGCAGTGCTAAAAAATTTGTTACATCATCATTTACCTTTAATATATCTAGATTTATGTCTCCTACCACGAAAAGATTTTTTGCATTTTCATTATGTAATAAATTGGAGAATTATTTAAGGAATACACTAAAATGGTTTTTATGAAACCTATTTATACATAAAGAGGTAAAATTAACATCATTGACTGTACACGAGATTTTTAAAATATCAGCACTCTTAAGATTATAGTTAACAACTACACACTCATAAACATTTTTTACAAAACAACCAACAAAACCAGAAACGCATAAAAATCATACACTGGAATGTGAAAATCCGAAATTTCATAATCATTAATCCATATTTCCCAGACAAATAAAAAATCTGGTAGTGATTTAAAACCTTCAAGTTCAGAAATAAGATGGTTGAAATTTTGCCTTAAGCTTCTAATGTTTTGATGGACTATAATAAAATTATTAAAACAATTACTATTAAAATTTGCAACATTATCAATAATAGGTAATGTAAGATCATTGTTAACAAGTTCGTAATCGAAGTTAGAAATATCAAGTATCATTTTAAATATAAAAAATAAAATTTATAAGTTTAAAAAATCAAGAATTAATTTTTTGATAAATCTTCGAATGAACTTATAACAATGGCCTTATCATTGGCAATTTTGATACCATAAATACATAAATTTGTTTTGCTTTTTTATTTTTTTTTGATTCCATATATAAAGCTTTGGTATAATTTGTAAATGTTTCGTTTATGTAGATGCTACTTTTTTTTGAACCAAAAGTAGATGCGTTGAGTTTTTCTAAATTTGATGATTTTGCCTTGATAATTTTTTCCTTTGTATCATACGACTTAAAATCCACACATAACACTTCTTTATTTTTCGTTTTAATATTTTTTAATGTTTTAACATCACAATTACTAAAATTATTCTCATCAACGCTTAATTGTAAACAATCATAAAAAACTTTCTTTGCCGTTATTATTGCGTTATTGTTTTTGAGATTTGGAATACCAACAATTTCAATTGCATTATTCTTTTCTCTTTGTTTTATAACATTAATTTTATGCTCCAATGTGTTGATTTTTTTCTTAAGTATAATGTTCTCCTCTCTTAGCAATGATAACTCACTTAAAAATCAAGTGTTAGTATCTTTTATCTTTACTAATTCCTGATACAGTAACTCCATAGTGACTTCTTTGTTGTTGTTGTTATTCTCTGCAGTTAATGAATTGAGCAATGAAATAGGCGGAGTAGAATTAATCTCTGCTCTTTTTTCTGTTTGTGTTTTGTTATTATTCTCTGTAGAAAGTATTTGATTAGCATTTATAACTGATGAAGTAAACGGACTCATCTGAGTAGTATAACTACTACTACCAGATGAATTATGTTGATCGTGAATATTAGATTGACGTCTCACTTTGTCACATTTAACACAACGGAATTTATTCCCACTTTCCTTAAAATAAGATAATTCCTCTTCGCGAAGATTAGCACAAACAGCATGAAAATTGTTATTGCAATCACAGCAAGTAGTATAAACGTCAGGGCGCTGCAACTTTTTTGTACATGTAAAGCAATACATTTCTTTGTGTTTTTTATCTCTTTAGAATATACTCATTTTTTTTTATTTTTTAATTAAATTTAATATGTTTTTTTTTTTTTCACTGTTAGATTTCTCTTTTAAATAATTCCAATAAGTAGACTCTTTTTTAATATTTTTTTCCTTTACTTATATTTATTAATTTTTTTTTTTTTTGTTTTTGCTCTCTTTTTTCTTTTCTCTAACTATTTTATTTTTTATTTCAGATAATTATTTAAAATCCAAATAACACTAATTTATAAGTTCAAAAATTTATTATTTTAATACAAAAAATTTTTTTTCTTTTTTTTTTTTAACACTTTTTTGATTTTTACATGTTAAAAATACATTAAATATTCAAAATTATAGTATATTCGATTTGATTAAATCTGTATAATTTTACTCTAAATCCATGTGCACCCCAAACCAAATTCATTAGAGAAAATCTAAAAAAACTTTGCAGTAGATCAACCTAATTTTGCAGTAACTTTGGCCGTTACACTAATCTTTTTGTGGAAAAATTTCAGACACCCAGCGTCATTAGGTGTAGTGTAATGCTTATATAAAAGAAGGAGTTGTATGGCTGCTACTCGAACCCTTTGCAGTAGATCAACCAAATTTTGCAGTAACTTTGACCATTACACTAAACTATTTTTGGCAAACTTTCAGACACGCAGCATCATTAGGTGTAGGGTAATGCTCATATAAAAGAAGGAGTTGTATGGCAGCTACTCGAACCCTTTGCAGTAGATCAACCAAATTTTCTAGTAACTTTGACCATTACACTAAACTATTTTGTGCAAAATTTCAGACACCCAACTTTAATAGGTATAGAGTAATGCTCACATTAAATAAGAAGTTGTATGGCAGCTACTCGAACTCTTTGCAATAGATCAACCAAATTTTGCAGTAACTTTGACTAACTTTTACACTAAACTATTTTTGCAAAATTTCAGACAGGCATAGAGTACTGCTCATATAAAATAAAAACAACTTCCTATTTCACATAACCATTACTTTATACATAACTAGCTTCCTTCTCTACCCTGTGCGCGTTGCTGCGCCTCTCAATAGAGGTTTAGTTTAAGTTGATGTTACTGCAAAAGTTTAAATTAAAATTACACATGGTGTAAATGTTAATTTCAAAAAATTTTAAACGTTTTTGCTAGGATTATTCTAGTAATTTTTTAATTCAAAGAAGTACTAATTACTTTTCAAAATTGGACGTAATTTCCCTCCAAAATTTTTTTTTGATCAATCGTAGGACCAAACACTAAGCCTGCTAAAAGACTTAACTCCATTTTCAAGGTGCTTCTCGCATACAAAATTAGCATTCAACCGGTCAAACAGTTTCTAATTTAAAGTCAACTAAAAATTCTTTGAGACTTTCTCTTTGGCCAAAGCAGTGCTGCGCAAAGATAGACGTTGACCATTACACTAAACTATTTTTGGCAAAATTTCTAACAGCCAGCTTCAATAGATGTAGTGTAATTCTCACATAAGGGGAGGAGTTGTATGGCAGCTACTCGAACCCGGTGCAGTAGATAAACCAAATTTCGTAGAAACTTTGATCATTACACTAAACTATTTTTAGCAAAATTTCAGACACCCAGCTTCAATATGTTTGTCCAGGATTCACGTGAAAACCACTGGTCCGATTGTCACAAAATTTTAAAGCAACAACTCTAAAGCCGGGGGGGTGACATAGGCCATGCCAAACTTTTATAAGTCAACCAGAATTAGAAATAAATTAATTAATAATTTAATAGTATAAATTTGGTTGGAATAAATTAACCCATTTCGGCCTAGCGGGCTTCCAAAAAATTTTGTGTTTCCGATTTGTGTCCAATTTTACAGAGTGTTTTTGCAGTCAAAAAGAGAGACTGAGACTGAGTTCGGTTAACCCCTTTGTGCACGAGGGCGCAATGAAACGTTTTTAATGTTTTTGATAGTGCAAAAGCTAAATGAGATAATAAACAAGTGATGAAAAAAACCAAGAGGGAAAAAAGCACATTTTCAAAATAATATAGTGTTTCATACTGAGTATTTTATCGGAATATAATGTTGAAGCTTCAATGTTAACGTTTAATTTAAGAAATATATACGTTGGTGACTAAGTTACTACTTGTAGAAACAGTAAATTTTTAAGTCCTAATGGCTCCTCTATGGGGAAGCTTGCCCAATTTATCAAGGATCTAATCCTCACTACTCCCCTTCCCCCAACTTTTTTAGGTTCAAGGAATTAAATTGTAAATCATACCAAAATTTGCAATTTTACTTAGAATTTTACTATTTAAGCAAAACTGGTTAAAACTGAGGGACACTTTCTTCAATATAAAGAACCGCTTTCAAATTTAAGAAAATCCTTTAACATATGTTAAAGTATAATGTTTGACCTTCAAATTTTGTATATTAACAAAAAAAAATTTGAACAGGTATTCAAGTTATAGGTGTTTAAAAATAGCTAAATTTCAATTTTCGAGCCCTTATAGCTGCTAAAAAGGGGACGTGACAAAAAAATGTTGTTAACCGACTTCTACTTATTTCTAAGGATCTAACTACTCCCAAAATTTCAAGATCCTAGCTTAGCCCGTTTAGAAGATATGTGGGGCCAAAAATTTTGCAAAAATTGAGTTTTCCATAATGGTAAATTTTAGTACCGTATGGCAATCCTGTACATTTGAGTGATGTATTTTTGTAAAGCCTAAGAAAGTAGCTTTCTTTTACCGTTTTTAGATTGAAAATAAACTTAACAGAACTCTTGTTATACCAATTGAAATATAGGGCTTTTTTGGAATTTACGGGGGCTGCAGCTTCGTCACCCTTCAAAATTAAGAAAAACCTTTGACACATATTGAAATATAATTAAAGAGCTTTCAATTTTGTAAATCACAAAAAAAAAATTTGAACAGGTATTCAAGTTACAGGTGTTTAAAAATAGCAAAATTTCAATTTTCGGGCCCTTATAGCTGCAATACAGGGGACGTGACAAAAAAAAATTGTTAACCGACTACTACTTATTTCTAAGGATCTAACTA
Organism: Dolichopus griseipennis; assembly: GCA_963082915.1. NCBI lineage: Eukaryota > Metazoa > Arthropoda > Insecta > Diptera > Dolichopodidae > Dolichopus > Dolichopus griseipennis. The sequence goes on from OY720441.1 coordinate 264,968,917, forward strand.
CTCCCAAAATTTCAAGACCCTAGCTTAGCCCTTTTATAAGATATGTGGGGCCAAAAATTTTGCAAAAATTGAGTTTTGCATAAGGGTAAATTTTAGTACCGTATGGCAACCCTAAACATTTGTCTTCTAAAAATTTATAAATTTTATAAAACCAGCTATCTTTTGCCGTTTTTAAATTGAAAATGCACTTAATAGAACTCTTGTTATAACAATTTAAATATAGGGCTTTTTCCAACTTTGGGGGGCTGCAGCTCCATAACAGGTGGGGCTACAGAAAAAAATTCTTCTACGAAACTATTTTTTTTGTAATACCTACTCGTGGTTAAAATTTCTTTTCTCTATTTCAAACGATGTAAAAGTTTTTGTAAACATACGGACAGACAGACAGACGGACGGACGGACGGACGGACAGAGTGAAACTATATAGGCACATTTTTACAAAATTTTTGAAAATGTGCTAAAAATCTGAATCATAAGATCCTTAAATTTAAATATCATAAATTTTCCTTCTCTACATTTTTTTGTAAGTCTTGTTTTTTTATCTATTTTGCAGTCGTTGTTTTTTCAAAATAGATTTCAGTGTAAAGTTGAAGTTTTTGTTCAAATAAAATTTAAAAATCAAAAAATTCAATTTCATTTATAGTATGATTAAATACATAGTATTTTAAAAAAAAAAATTAAAAAAGAAGCCTACATTTCTTTCATGAAATCATAAAAAAACGAGGAAGAGCGTAATAGAACTTTCAGGTAAGTACAAAACAAAATATAAGTTGAAAAGGAGATTTTTAAACCCTTTAAAAACCATCGACTATATTTTATTCAAACCTTTTGACCTATAGTCAAACGGGTATAATAATACTTGTATGTAAACTAACTATTACCCGACGCACGTTGCCCCACCACTCAATGGAGTTTTAATTTAAGTTAATGTTATTAAAAATGGTTAACACAAAAATTACACATGATGTACATGTTAATTATAAAATGTAATAAAGAAATTTTTTTAAAACGCTTTTTTTAGAATTATTCTTCCAATTTTTTAACAAATTTATCAAATTTCAGTTGAAACTTTTCATAATTATTAAATAATAATAAAAATAAAAATTTTATATCAGTTATCCATATTCGCCGGAAACCCACCACCCTCAAATCTATCGTCAAGGAGCGCCAAATTGTCAAAAAGTACCACATATAGAAAAATTAGAGATAATCGTTCAAACTGTTTTGCAAACTGTTTCTTAAAGTTTTTGTTTCGCAATCGGTTAAAAGAACTCGACAAAACATTTTTTTAAAAATTCCCTTAATTCCAAGAAGTTTACCTACCTTCAAAAAATGGACGTAATTTACTGACAAAATTTTTTTTTTGGACTCAACAAACCTTTTTTAGAAAATTCACCAAGCAATAGTTCGCAAAATTGGACGTAATATCCTCCCAAAATTGTTTTTGGACAATCGTCGGGCCGGAATGGATTAACAAATTCCAAGTCTGTTAATAAAGTGAACTCCTTTCTCAAAGAGGAACACATTTACAAAATTTAAAGTCAATCGGTTAAACCATTTCTATTTTATAGCAAAATAACGAAAAACTTATAAAAAGCTGTTAGGCCGCAATGGGTTAATATATTCCGACCAACTTTTTACAACTAATTCCGCTAGCTAAGAGGAACATTCGTGCAAAATTATAAGTCTTCGGTCTAACCGTTTCGACTCGACAATAAAAAAACAAAAAAGCTTAAAACGGCACTAGACCGCAATCTGTTGATGTGGTACGTACATTTTAAGGTACATTTTAATTTTTTTAACGAAACAATATTAACCAATTACTTCATTTGTGCATGAAATGTTTCTAGATTTTTTTTGTGTGAATTTTTGTCTAACTTTTGCTTAAAAAATGAAAGCAATACATTATAAAATATGTACATTTAGTTCTATAATTATAATTTAGTAGTTTTTTCTTCCATAAACACGTATTAAATTCGCTAAGTTTTGAATACAAGCACATATATTTTTTAATACGATTTTCTATTACAATTTACAAAATTATATTTTATTATAATCATCTCATATTATACATATACTCGAATTATGTTTTATATAATTTTATTAATTTAAAGTACTCGTATATGATAAAATTTTAAACAATTGCAAATAATTTTAAATAAAAATCCGTTCGTCAAACCATAATATTAATTTTGTTTTTTGTTTGTTTACATTCTTTTGGTTTAGAATACAAATTTTTTCGGTCTGTAGCAACAACATTATAGGAAAAAGTTTTTAGAGAACATCTTTTTGCTAAAGATTATGGTTACTCTCTCAATATTTGTCTACGTATTATGGATGACTCTCCACGTATTATGGACGACTGTCCTTGTATTTAATCGTTTTTTCTTTGTCATACAAATAGTATTTTTGTATATTCTGTATCTTCTTTTATATCTTAACCACTTTAATCACTAAATTTTAAGCCAATAATAAAAATTAATATTAATAAAATAAGAAATATGTAGAAAACCTAAATATAATTGCTAACTAATACTATATGTACAGTGATTCACAAACAAAATCGTCCATCTTATTATTAGTACAATCAATTTACGGTGCAATAATTAACAAAAGCAGGTTCTTTTGTTTTATAATTATACATATTTTTAAATTTTATTTACCATGAAAGAAAAAAAAAATCTAACCTTAACGGTTCATTTTTGCAATTAATTACAACTACAATATGAATTGAAGGCTGAAAATGTATCACATTGAAAATGATCCACAAATGGTTTTATTTAACAAATTTAATTAAAAATAATATAATATTTTGTAAGACCTACTTTTATTCTTATTACTTCTCTAAGTTTTCTTAGAGAAATTTACCACATGTCTCCAAAAACTTTAATATTTTTGTAAATATTTACTAACTTATAATATTATTAATTTTGTACTAATATTAAAGTTGGTGATTTTGATTGTGATTCACTGTATATGCTTTGACCTTTCTTTGATTGATATAATAACTATAAACTGATAAAATAAGGATTGGAAATATTGAAGAATGATATTAATATTTATGAAGAATAAAATGATGCAAAACGGTGTGTATTTTCAAAAATACTTTATAAATGGTTATAAATGGTCGTAGCAATAAATATTCATTTTAATTCACCAAAAGGGGTATAAATTTTTGAGAAATGGATTAAAGCTTAATTTGCCCTATTTTAGTTCCCTTAATAGATGCACCCCCATCAAACATTTAAATATAGGTCTTAACAACAAAAATATAAATGAGTTAGGCATTATATTCTTAGAAAAAGATGTAATTGAAAGGTTCGCTGTATTGGTATTCGATGAAATAATCATTAGAAGGCTATACTATAATAGAGCACACATGTATATTTTATAATGTGTATTTACATACTTAAAGGGTTTTTTATGTCGAATGGAATATGAATTTTAAAAGCTTATTTATATACTTTTCCATAATATATTTTACCCGGCTTTTTCCCTTTTAGAGTTCTAAATTAAATAATAAAATAATAAAACAAATTTTCAATAAGATAAACAAAGTATTTTTTTAGTAGTTAAAAACCTGAAAATTATAAAAAAAATTTACATACCTATTTTAAACTAACGAAAATTTAAAATACATAGGTACATTAGTGGACAATTTATGGAAGTATTTTCTAACGATTTGAAAGATTTGGAATAATGCAAGTAAAAAAATATAAAGCAAAAAAAAAGAAATTTCTTTCTTCTTTTTCTATCAATATTTTTTTATTTTACAATCAAAATATACACAAACTGCGTACATACATGATTCAGCGATTGATACGATATACATACAACAAAAAAAAAAAGAGAAGAGAAGAAATATATACAAAATATGTACACACATCGATTGACATACAAAACAAAAATAAAAAAAACTAAAAATTAAAATAAAAGTAAACTAAAATACGATAAAGTTTATTTTACGAAATAAAAAAGCTTGTCTAACTTATTTGTTCTACGATAATACTTTATGTATATAGTTACTTTATGGTATTATTCAAATTTAAAATTTAGGTAATATAATTGAAAGTTTTATCACAAACTAATATCGCCCTGTGCTCGAAATTCGAGCTTTTTGTGCTTTTAAATTTACATTAAATATCTGTTTTGTGTAATTTATATTATTAGACTAATATTACACGAAACCTTTTTTTTTGTCCTATACATAATAAAATTTATGGCAACAATGTTGTCAACAATTCTTGCATTTGAAATTTGCTTAAAAAAAAATTTATAATTTTTTCAATTATAAAAATGTTTTTTAGTATTTTTGAATTTTATTCCTGTAGCTTAACGCGCTATAATGAGAGTTTAATTTTGTACAGTTATTACACAAAAAAAGCGATTTACATTCTAAATATAAATAGTGTTCCAATATACAATGTTTTGAAAATTTGATGATTTTTCTAAACAAATGCATATATGTACATATTTAATGAAGTCAAGTAGCCAAAATTCGATTTAGTGCCGTCCTACATATAAAAAACTGTACTTTTTCCTTAACATTTTAGTACGATTTTAACTATGTTGTATGTATTCTATATCCTAATTAAAAATCTTATTCATAAAGCATAATATGTACAACTAAACTTGAATTCTTTAGTTTACTTTATATTATACCTATTTGTCTAGTTTATTTATTTATTTTTTTCTATGTATGGTCATGAGTCATGACTCATAAGTTTCTTCAAACAAATAAATTTTTATTACTTACGTTTCTATATGAGGAATAAACTACTCTTTTTTACTCTCACCTACTGCCAACTACACCACACCAGCTCTTGAAGAGAGCAGATGAGAGGAGTAAATAAATTTTCCATGGTAGATGAATTTTCTCTTGCATAGGTTATGTTAAATCATATTTTTTATTTGATTACCAATAACTCTTCCATTTTAAAAAATAGTCTTTATATATTTCAGTCTTATATATATTAAATATTATTAACTTCACAAGTGACAGATAGTTTTAAAATGTCAAATATTATGTAGGATATCTAATCTGACAATTATATACTCCTGAAACAAAAAAATTCCATTTACAAACAACTTCTACCTACTCTTTATCAACAATTTTTGTTAACAGGAACGCAAGCATTATGTAAAATTCGTGCGTTATGTCAAAGTAAAACTAAAAAGAGTTTTTTATTATAAAAAAAAACATATGTTTAAAATGTAGAATAAACTAACAACTTGTAAATCTATACAACCAAATGGCTTACTTAGGCTATGGTTAGAAAAAAAACTAATTAATTAAATATATATAATAATGTAATAAAAAAAAAAAAAAAAAAAAAACTATTTATAATTCTATTAGACCCACAGCCAGGGTCGTATGCAAACAATTAATTTATATATAAATTGTAAATCTATTGTAAAATTTATTATTAAGATTTTAAAATAAAGAAAAAAAAAAAAAAAAAAAATTTTAAAATCCGAGTTACAGTACATCGCGTTACGCGTATTTTGGTCGCTCTTATGTAAATTCATGTGCCTATTTATTTGTAAATTTTTTGACAAAAATTATACGCCGAAAGCTTTTATTTAAGTTGAAGATTATTTTTTAGTATTTTTTGAACATAGCTATTTTCAATTATTTTGAATGTATGTTTTTTTAAAAAAAAAATATTATTTTAAAATATTTTATTTTGAAAACTTAATCGTAGCAACATAAGAAAAAACAATTACAATATTTTTATACGCTTTTTCAAATTTTAAAATTTAAAATTCCGAAGTATGGTACAAAACATACCTACTTATTTCAAAATTTTTTGACAGAAACTGCACGCTGTACGCGTTTATTCTGGTTGATCCCTAAAGAACCCATCATTTTTTTTTTAAGAAATGGTGTTTGCTTTTGTTTCTGCAAACACATTGTAGGTATTTCAATTATTTTGAATATATGTAAAGATTTTTAAAAAAAATATAGGTATTTTTAAAAACAATATTATTTTAAAATATTTTATTTTTAGAACAATAATAATATAAGAAAGAAGAATAATATTTTTATATGCTTTGTCAATGTTTAAATTTTAAAAATTCGAGGTACAATAAGTAAATATCATGTACTTAATTATTAAGTAAAAACTTTTTGTTAGCAATTATACACCATAAGCGTTGATTTTGGCTAGGACCTAAGGAACAAATCTTTTAAACTACAAATTATTTTTTTAAGAAAGATTTTTCGTTTATAAAATTTTGCAAACATGTTTTATAACAACTTTTGTTATGCAGCTCCCAAACGTAATGGCAATTAAAGAACATACTTCAAAAGTCGGTTATTTTATTATTATAAAAAACTTAACAAAAAGCAACAACAATATACGAAGTAGCAAAAAAAAAAAAATACAATACTTTTCGCTTATAACGACCATGATGGCACGGAAAATATTCGTTGTAATAAACGAATATCGTTTGAAAAGAATGCTGTGAATTTTGAAAAATTAGTATACAAATTGAATATTGTAGAATGTGCTAATTCTAGAATGGACACTTTGAACTCATTTGCTAGAATTTTATCTGGTGTGTCAGCCTCAAGCCTATGTATACTGCTTTTTCTTCTAATGATTTTTTTTTTTTGTATTTTTGATGCGTTATTATGATTTATTTTTATATTCAAAAATAAATATAAAAATACTTAATTAATCACCACGCAACATTATTAGATATAATAAGTTAAAATAAAAGAAATATAAATGTAATAAAGAACTTACATTTTTAGGTAAAATTTAATTCTTTGGCAAAAAGTGTAACGTTTATTATAATTAAAATTGAACAGAGTTCGTTATAAATGAAAACTACTGTATTTCATTTCGAACAGAACTCATTTTTTTTCAAGGGAACTTTAGAGAGATAAAAAAAAAAAACAAAAACAAAACAAAAATTTTAAAAAGTTTAAATCTCCTTGTTCATTGAACATTTGAACTAAACAAAAAAAAGAAAGACATAAGTCGGCTGCGAGTTACAACCGAAAATGAATTCCATTTACACATAAAGTCGGAGCATAATATTTATTATTCATAAACCACAACTTTGAACCGCGTGACCGTTAAATTCAAATTTACGTTAATTTAAGACGGATTTTCACCTGGAAAAACGCAATATTCATTACATACAAAAAGAATATCATTATAATATGAAAACAAACAAGTGATGAAAAAAACCAAGGGTTTTTAAAAATGCACATTTTCAAAATAATATAGTGTTTCATACTGTGTATTTTATCGGAATATAATGTTGAAGCTTCAATGTTAACGTTTAATTTAGGAAATATATACGTTGGTGACTAAGTTACTACTTACTTATAAAAACCGTAATTTTTTTTATTTTTAAGTCCTAATAGCCCCTCTATGGGGAAGGTTGCCTAACTTTTCAAGGATCTAATCCTCACTACTCCCCTTCCCCCAACTTTTTTAGGTTCAAGGAATTAAATTGTAAATCATACCAAAATTTGCAATTTTACTTAGAATTTTACTATTTAAGCAAAACTGGTTAAAACTGAGGGACACTTTCTTCAATATAAAGAACCGCTTTCAAATTTAAGAAAATCCTTTAACATATGTTAAAGTATAATGTTTGACCTTCAAATTTTGTATATTAACAAAAAAAAATTTGAACAGGTATTCAAGTTATAGGTGTTTAAAAATAGCAAAATTTTTATTTTCGGGCCCTTATAGCTGCAAAACAGGGGACGTGACAAAAAAAATTTGTTAACCGACTTCTACTTATTTCTAAGGATCTAACAACTCCAAACATTTTAAGACCCTAGCTTGGCCCGTATAGAAGATATATGTAGCCAAAAATTTTGCAAAAATTGAGTTTTGCATAATGGTAAATTTTAGTACCATATGGCAACCCTAAACATTTGTCTTTTAAAAATTTATAAAGTTTATAAAACCAGCTATCAGATTGAAAATACACCTAATAGAACTCTTGTTATAACAATTTGAATATAGGGCTTTTCCCAACTTTGGGGGGCTGCAGCTCCGTAACGGGTGGGGCTACAGAAAAAAATTCTTCTACGAAATAATTTTTTTTGTAATACCTACACGTGGTTAAAATTTCTTTTCTCCATTTCAAACTATGTAAAAGTTTTTGTAAACATACGGACAGACAGACAGACAGACGGACGAACGGACAAAGTGAAACTATATAGGCACATTTTTACAAAATTTTTTGAAAATGTGCTAAAAACACCTTATTTTTGGTTGTTGTTTCATTAAAATTGGTCTTATAGTTTACCCTGAAAAAGGATGTTTATATATGTATGGAAAAAAATAAGCCGATTAAATATTATATAATACTAAATATCATTAAATATAATAGGTACGTATGATTTTCATTGATAGATAAATGTTCTTTGAGAATTTTTTTTATGTTAGCAAATTAATTTGTCGACCATGAATAAATCAACAAGCATAAATCAGGAGCAGAAAAACGCAAAGAAAAGGCTTTGAAACCACGAAAGAGAAATAAGAATCAAAGAACTCTGGAAAACTTAGGATTTGTAGGGAGCACGAGAAATACCAATTCAAATTTAACAAATTATGATGGGTATAACAATTTCAAAAAGAATAATGAACAGCTAGTTCAAATTGTCCACCAACGAGAAGAAAATACATATGCACTCGTAATTGAGGATTTTTAGTCCACCGAAGAAGAAAAATCAAAAGTTCAGTTGCCTTCGCAACACATAATTAATGGTTTCTTATTATGCAGGTGTAAATAAAACGGAATATTGTACATCAATTCGAGTGAAGAATGCAAAATGCTTAGGTTCAGGTAAACATCCTAAATGTTCATCTTGCGAAGCTTGTATTGAAGCAGTAAAAGTTTTGAGACCGTTCAAAAATTGTAAAATATTTTTAGTTCAAGTCTACAGTCTGCATCGACTGCAGAAACTAAATTTTACAAATTTGAGTGCAACTATTGATATTGAAGAAAGTAATATCAATAGTTTAATTTTTGATTTAAAAAAATTAGAGAAAAATGGAGTGACATTTTAACTGCATGTAAATTTGTCGCAGAAAATTTTAAATCGATTATAACATAAATTCGTCTGTACGTGAACTTGGGGAAAGATTCGTAGATGAAATTGGTGATGAAAATAATGATACAGAAATAAATGGTGAAAATTACTTAAAAACTCAGGTGTTTTATAAAATTTTAAATTTTGTTATCGGAAGTTTAACTTGGTTCATTCGGATTTTTATGGAATTACTTAAAAATGTTGACACCTTAATGCAAAATGCTAATGATTTATGTGATAAATATAATTCTAATATTGCCAAAGAAATTTGTGATGAAATCGTTCATTTGAAAAGCATTCAACGAGCGGAATTTGGTGAAAAGTTTTTTAAACTAAATTTGAATTTTAGAAACTAGAAAAACTTTTTTTAGATTTATTAAGTACTTTAGAGTGTCAAAAGAAGCATTCAAAGTGTTATTGGATGAAATGGAAAAAAATATTGCAGTTGTCACTCGCTCATCATCAGTTCTTCCTATAATAAAATTAGCTGCATGTCTCCGGTTTTTCGCTGCGGGCACTTATCAAGTAGGTGCTGGAAATGACTTTAATGTTGGAATAGCGCAGCCAACATTTTCCAAAATTTTAAAAGAAGTTTTAGATATTTTTTGTACAAATCTGTGCCCAAAATTAATAAAATTTCCAGAAGACCAACAAGAAAAAGATAAAACAAAAAGTTTCTTTTATAGAAAATTCTGGTTCCCAGGTATAATAGGCGTTGTAGACGGCACACATATAAAAATAACTGGTCCTCCGAAAAATATTCGAGGACAATATTACAATCGGAAAGGCTTCTATAGTTTAAATACGATGCTCGTAAATTTTAAAATTTAATTTATAAATAAAAACTCTAATATCGATGAAAGAATAATTTTTAAAGATTTAAATTTTATATTATGCAGGTGTGCAATGAGAAAATGGAGATTATATATGTAGATTCGAGATTTCCAGGTTCCTGCCATGACTCACATATATGGAAATGCAGCGCACCAGATGTAATACTAAATGAAAATTATAATAATGGCGAAATTAATACATGGATCTTAGGTAATAATTTATAAAACTAATTTTTATTTAAGTATATAATTTTTTTTGTAGGTGATGGTGGTTATGAGTTGCAACCGTATTTAATAACGCCCTACAGAGCAACTGATAATACAACAGAATTAGGTCGCCGTAAAGAAGCATTTAACAAAATTCATTCAAAAACTCGTAATATAATTGAGAGAACTATCGGGGTTTTAAAAAATAGATTCAGATGTATTCTTGGTGAACGTCAAATCCATTATAGTTCAGAAAAAAGCAAACAAATTGTAAATGTAGGTTGTGCGCTAAATAATCTGTGCATAAATTAAACGTGCCTGATTATGAAGAAGATTTACAAGATTTGGAAGATGAAGAAGAAAGTCTTAGCATACCAGAAATAAATGAAAGTTCAGGAAATTCATTAGGGACAAGAATTCGAGATGAATTAATGAATGCTATGGTTTAAATTAAAAAATATTTTGTAAAAAATTAAATTAAAAATAAGTACTACATTTTTTATAAAAATAAAAAAATTTTATTATTAGCACAAAGTAATTTTTCGGTTTAAAATTTTAGAGTAGAACACATAAATAGGTAAGGTACTTCATTCAGTCAGTAGATAATTCTTATAAAATAGTAAAAATTTAATAAAAAACAAATAGTTCATTTGATTGCTTAAAAACTAAAAAATTAATAAAAAATAAATAGTTCATTTGATTGCTTATAAACTAAAAATCTAATAAAAAACAAAAATATTTCATTTGATTGCTTATAAACTAAAAATCTAATAAAAAACAAAAATACTTCATTTGAAAAATTAAAAAAAAAATTAATAAAAAACAAATAGTTCATTTGATTACTTAAAAACTAAAAATCTAATAAAAAACAAAAATACTTCATTTGATTGCTTATAAACTACAAATCTAATAAAAAACAAAAATATTTCATTTGATAGACTAAAAACTAATTCTTATTTCAAATTTTTAATTTTTAATCACAAGTTAAGGCGTTTAAATTTATTAATCACAAGTTATGGCGTTAAGTTAAAGTTATCAGAATAGTCTAAATCTTGTTGTTTCTTCTTTAACTGTTCTAATCTTAAGGTAACTTCTTGTTTAGTTATTGTAAGAAGTTCCTTTTTCATTTGATTTTTTTCAATCAGTAACTTTCTGTTGATTTCAACTTCTTTTTCGTAGACTTTCAATTTTTTTTTTTTCAAATCGTAAATTTTTCTAATATTTGTATCAATGTTTCTCAGGTATTTTGTTTGCGTTCGTAGTAACTCCATTTTGTCCTTTTTTTGCGACACATATGGTCTAGGAGTTATATTTATTATTTCAACTGCCGGATGTTCAGCAACTTCTACCTCTTCTGGTCTATGTTCGGCACTGGCTGTGGGTTGAAGTTGAGAAGCTAAAATATTAAAACAAAATAATAAAATTATTAATAATTGTTAATTTTAGCAGTTCAAGAAACAAAATGGAATGGTAATGAAGTATTTAACTCCGAATCATTTACGATATACTCATATACGGTAATCAAAACGGAAAGCGGTTATTCGGAACTGCATTTATAGTTAACAAAAAAGTAGATGTTATCTCATATGAACTAATAAGCATGAAATTATGTAGCACCAGAATCAGGGGGAAATTTTTTAATATATTCTTTGTATGTGTACACGCCCCAACAGAGGAGAAGGATGATGAAGAAAAGGATATATTCTACAATCCCAAGACAAATTACCTAAAAATGACATTAAAATTATACTAGGTGACCTTAACGCTCAGACTGGCAGGGAAAAAGTATATAAACCAACAATTGGGAAACACAGCCTACATGATATTAGTAACAATAACGGATGCAGAGTTATAGATTTTGCACAAGCGAGAAATATGGTAGTGAGCAGTACATACTTTGAGCATAAAAATATACATAAAGCTACTTGGCTAGCTCCGGGTGGAAGATATACATCCCAAATAGACCATATTCTAATTGATGGTAGGCACTTTGGTAATATGCTGGACGTCAGAACATTTAAGGGTGCAGCATCGGACTCAGATCACTTTCTGGTAAAGGCAAAGTACAGAGCGCGAGTTACGTTTTATATATTTATATGTTCTTTAGAACATAAATGAAAAACGATATTGTTTTAGTGTTGTCTTAAGACTACTTTTTATTTTTCTTAATTTTAACTTATATTAAAAATTACAAATAAATTTTTGTTAAGATAAGCATTTCTTAATATTATAAAAAACATTATTGTTATTACTTATTGTTACTAATTGCGAAATGCTAATCCAGTGTATTTTTCATTAATTTTGTTCAAACTTAATTAACCTTAGTAAATGCTGAATTGCATATCCTTTATTGATTAATTCATTCATAAAAGTTGAATGAATTAATTTTAGCTTTTATTAATCAAGGTTGAATGATTATGTAACTCCTCCTTCCCTAAGTTTTAAAACTCTCCTGAGTTTGAATTACATACATAAATTTACAATTACTTGTATTAATGTAAAAAAAAAATCTTTGTTTTGAAATGGTTTTGAAAAGGATACATAGATTGAAAATTTTAATTGTTAAAGTTCATATAACTATATATTATAATATTCAAAAATAAAAAAAATTTTTATTATATTTGTTTTTTTTTTCTTATTTTTTTTTTTTTTTTTTTATATCAGTTTACAATCTTTAGACTTTATTATGTACATAATTCGTAATATTTGAACATCTATCTGTACATATAAATTGCATTTTTTTTTTTTTTTTATAACTTAAAGTAAAAATAGTGTAACATTAGACAGTTAACCTTAACATAATAACTAACCTACATTAACAAATTATGAAGTGAGGAGAAAAAACAATTTGGTTTTTTTTTTTTTTTTTTTTTTTATTATTATGAATGAATTTAATAATATAAAATGACTTAAAATTAATTAATATACTTTTTTAATATATCTTGAAAATTTGTATCTTCTGAAGTTTTATTTAGAATATTGATTTTTGACTGTTTATTTTTGTACAATACATAAAAAATTAAAATTATTATGAGCAATACTAGTACTATTATTATTGTTATATTAAAAGTGTAATTTAAAGTATTGTGGTATTTAAGTTCTTCGATTTCTTTAACATTATTTTTGAATTTTGTCAAATGAAAGTTTAGTATTATTTTATGTTACATTTTCATATTTAGGTATTATAAATTTTTCTGTAAACATTCTAAGTTTATTGTTAAATTCTCTATCATTAATTTCAACGGTACAGTTATTGAAATTTATAAAATAGTTACCTTTAAGTTGCATAGTTCTTTCATCACAAGTACTTTTCAATTTTGCAAACTTAATGTTATTAATTATAATTATATTATTTTCTATAAATAGAATTTCTTCATTATGTTTATTAATAAATTCACAATTTTTTAGAATAATACAATTTTTACTTTTATTTAATTCCTTTAATGATTTTCCTGATGGTTTTGACCTGTAAATTTAAATGGACGTTTTATGTTGATTTCATGTACATTAGTTAAATTGTATTTTCTAAATTTTGGCTGCTCTTTGTGCCTTAAAGATTTATAATTTTTTATAAAACCTACTTTTCTTTGTTCGTCGTATTGTTCCCTATTTTTGTTTCTTTTATGAATAAAATATTCTTTTGCTTTAATTAATCTGTCATAAATTGTTTTAAAATCTACTTCTCTATTATGAGCATGAAGGGGTGTTGTTTTAATAGTAGAATGATAAGACTTATTGTACATTTCTACTGCTTTAAGAATTTGAATTCTAATATGCAATTTCTCTTCTAAATTTAAGGCGCTGATTCTTTCTGTTAGAGTCCCGTCAAGTCTTTCAGCATCACCATTGCCTGTATGGCTATTTGGTTTTGTTGTATGATACTCTATGTTTTCTTTTTCGCAAAAGTCTTTTATGTATTTTGACGCGAATTCGTTATCGAAAACTAACTTTTTCATTTTACCCCTAATTGTTATTATTTGTCCTAATTTTTCTAAAATAGTTATATGGTTTCTATCTTCTAAATACAGACTGATAGCATATTTTGAAAACTTATCAATTACGTTAATAAAATTATTTTTACTATTTGTATAAATATCTATATGTACAATTTCATTTATTGTTTTAGGAGTTTCTGTGATTTGAAACTTTTTTTTTATCGGTTTTCTATCATATTTTGCTCCTGTACAAATATCACAGTTGTTTATAATTTCATGAATTATAAATTTCAATTTCGGGTTATATATCTTAGTTTTTAAATCTTTATAGGTTGCTATTATTCCGCAATGTCCTGATTCTTTCTTATGAAAAATTGAAATTTGTTTTCTTAACTCGTCTTCGTTGTCGAAGTCTTTAACAAAATAACTGCATTTATATAACTTTATAAGATTTCTATTTGGAAATAATTTAATCAGTTCTTTCTGTAATTTATTATATTCTCGATCATTCAATTCGGAGTATATACCTATTTTATGTTTATGAGTAATATACTTTGTAAAAATGTCTGTTTGTTGTTCTAGATCATTTTTAACAACATATATTCTCATATTATTGAAAATTTCGTCATATTCTTTTTCTTTTTGTTCCGTAAAAATAATTTGAATTTTAAAGCGGTTCACTACTGTGTCAAGTATAGGAATATGATCATTAAGATTTTCTCTTTGTGAATGCATTGTTACATCTAACGAATCATGTGGTGAAGTACTAAGATTTTCTATGTTAATTTGAGATTCTTCATTAACATACCCTTCCTTATTAGGATTGTTCGTCTCGAACAAGTTAATTTCATTTGTTTCCGAGTTAATTCGACTAAGGAAGTCTGCTACCTTATTTTCTCTTCCTTTTATATAATCAATTTTAATGTTGTATTCGCCTAATTGAAGTAACCATCGTTGTAGGCGAGGATTAATATCTTTACCGATATTTTTAATATGAAGCCACTTAATTGGTTGATGATATGTTTGCAGATCGAACTCGTTGCCAAACAAATATGGCCGAAAATATTTGGTTCCCCATACTGTCGCTAAAAGTTCTTTTTCGATAGTTGAGTACCTTTTTTCGTGATCATTAAGTGTTCTGGATGCATATGCAACTGGGTGGCCTTCTTGTGTAAGAACGGCTCCAATTGCTAAATTACTTGCATCAGTAACAGGTTTAAATTTCTTACTGAAATCAGGATATCTTAAAATAGGATAATTTGTAATAACTTCTTTGAGTTTTTCAAACGCTGTTATATAGCTCGGATAATTTATGTTAATTTTACTTTCTTTTTTAACATATTTAACTATAGGACCGGATTTTTTGGCATAATCTTTTATAAATTTCCTATAATATCCAGTTATGCCTAGAAATGACTTAATTTGTTTTTGGGTGGTTGGCAGTTTTGTGACCTAGAAATTCTGTTTCTTTTTTTAGAAAATTGCACTTATCTACCTGGATCTTTAGCCCAGCTTGTCTTAGTTTATTAAAAATTATTTTTAAGTTGGTTAAATGTTCTTCTAACGAAGTGCTAAATATTAGAATATCATCCAAATAGACTACACATATTCTATTGATGTATTCTCGTAAAACCGTATTAATTAACCTTTGGAAGGTTGCTGGTGCATTTTTAAGGCCAAATGGCATTCTTAAGTACTCGTAGTGGCCAAATGGTGTCGAGAAAGCTGTTTTCTTGCTGTCGGATTCTTTCATTAAAATTTGGTGAAAGCCTTTAGCAAGATCGAGAGTAGTGAAATACTGTGCTCTTCCAAGTTTATCCAATATACTGTCGATATTGGGCATGGGAAACTTATCATCCACAGTAACTTCATTTAGCTTCCTATAATCAATGACAACCCTCCATTTTTTTTCACCGGAGTTGTCTGCCTTTTTTGGGACAATCCATAACGGACTATTGTAGTGGGAGTTACTTTCTTTAATAATTCCCTGTTCGAGCATTTCTTGAATTTGTCTTGCAATCTCTTTTTCATGTATTTGTGGGTATCTATAAATTTTCGAGTAAATTGTTCTTTCTGTTGTAGTTGTTATTTCGTGTCTTATCTGGTTCGTAAATGTTAGTTTTTCTCCTTCTTTGAAGAATAAATTTTCATTCCCTTTTAATAAATTAGTTAATTTCTCTTTTTCTTCTATATTTAAATGATCAAAATTAATTTTATCGAAAAGATTTTTTGAGACGGTGTTTAAAGAACATATTTCGTTAAGTATATACGGATAATTATATTTCTATGAATTTATTTTCTAAATTTATTTTAGCCTTAAAAGGTACTAAAAAGTTTTGACCCATTATTGCATCATAATTTTTGTTTTTTAAATCTATAATTTTCCAGGTTATATTACCAAAGAATTTAAATTCTTTTGGCATGGGTGTTACTATTTTTCTGGTAATTTTATTCGTGCCATTAATGGTTGAATAATAAACTATTTTATTTAATTTTTCTTCTTTATATTCGTTAAGAATATTTGGTTTAATGACACTGGTAGCTGATCCAGTATCAATAAGACATTTGATTTGTTGGTTACCTAAAGTAATTATTATAATAGGTATTTTTGGTTCCGAGGCATTTATTGAAAATTTACGCTTGGTCTTTATTTAAATTACCAATTTCCATTGCGTCATTTTGATCTGAACTTCTTCAAGTTTGGTTTGAAAAAATTTTTGTCTGATATGAATTAGGAGTTTTATTTTGAGAATGATATTGACCAGAAACATTGTGCTGATTAGTGTTAAAATTATTTTTAAAGTTTTGACTATTGTTTTGGTAATTATTTGACCTACTGTTAAAATTTTGATTATTATTATAATATTTATTATTATCATTAGTTTTATTATAATTATTGAACCTGCTGTTAAAGTTATTCGTGGAGTTTTTATTATTTGAAAAACTGTTATTATTATGAGAAGGTTTATTTAAATTTAAGCTGTTATTATAATTTCTAGAACTCTTACTGTTAAACGCTTGATTTTTTACCTTAAAGGAATTAAATTTCTTACTTTGTTTTTCTACCGCATCTTCGTTATCTAAAAGTTTAAGTTTTTCAAATTTATTATATATTTCAATTAAGCTAGAATTTTCAGGTATATTATCTCTTAAAAAATCATGAATTTTACTACTTACAATATCTACTAAATATTTATCACTATTTTTAGGATGATATGTTTCAGGTTTCATATCATCAAATTCATACAACTCATTAAGTTTATAATTTATTTCTCTTACGTTACTAAAAAGTTCTCTTAAAGAACTTACCTTTAATGATCTGCATTGATCCAGTAATTCAGCATAATTATGTTGGGGGCGGAAATGTAGTTTTAATTCCTGTTTAACTTCGTCCCAATTTTTATTTGATCCTAGACGTTGAATACATTTTTTTGCTTCTCCTTGTATTTTTTCATTAATTATTATGAAATTTGCATACTCTTTTAATCCTGGGTTATTTGCACAAAGTTCGAAACTACGTTCTACAGAACTAATGAATTCCTGTATTGTATATTCATTTTTCCCATTAAATTCTCTTAACTTTGTTATGTAATTCAGGAACTGTTCTGGTGTTAATGAAAAATGTTGAACTTGTTGTTGTTGAATTATTGGTTGTTGTTCTTGTTGTTGTTGTTCTTGTAATTGTTGTATTTGTTGTTGTAGTTGTTGAATAGTACCTTGCAGTTGTAAGTTTTGTTTTTGTTGTCGAAAACCTGTTAATTGGTTTCTTGTTGGAGGATTATTTCTTTGAGTCTTTCAGAGTTTTTCAGCTTCTGCCATTATTCTGTTTTTATCGAAAATTTTGTTTCTAATATTTCTCATGCACAATTTATTATATTAAATAAGTTTATTTTTTTTTTTTTATTTTTGTTTCTTATATTTTTATATCTTGTAGGTATTCTAAAAAATTTTTTTTTTTTTTTTTCAGTTAACTTTTTGGTTTTGAGTTTTTGTTTTTATTTTTTTTTGTAAAATTTTAATTAGTTATTTCCAACTAAGATGTCACTTAATTCACTTATGTATATATTATGTATATATAATTGTCTTAAAAATCACTTATTATAAAATTATTCTTCAAAATGATTATAATTAAATTAATTATTATGTTATTATTATTTAAATTAAAAATTGTCCATCAAAAATTAACCTCGTAGGGTGGGTGGCGGTTGGTTTTTTGGAAGGCGGGATTTATATTAAATTTTAGATTTATTTTAAAAATATGTTTTTTTATTTTAATTTTATCTTTAGATAAAATTCCTTTTTCCGACTGCGCCAGTTACGTTTTATATATTTATATGTTCTTTAGAACATAAATGAAAAACGATATTGTTTTAGTTTTATTTAGTTTAGGAAATTTATTTATTCTTAATTTTAACTTATATTAAAAATTACAAATAAATTATTGTTAAGATAAGCATTTCTTAATATTATAAAAAACATTATTGTTATTACTTATTGTTACTAATTGCGAAATGCTAATCCAGTGTATTTTTTATTAATTTTGTTCAAACTTAATTAACCTTAGTAAATGCTGAATTGCATATCCTTTATTGATTAATTCATTCATAAAAGTTGAATGAATTAATTTTAGCTTTTATTAATCAAGGTTGAATGATTATGTAACTCCTCCTTCCCTAAGTTTTAAAACTCTCCTGAGTTTGAATTACATACATAAATTTACAATTACTTGTATTAATGTAAAAAAAAAATCTTTGTTTTGAAATAGTTTTGAAAAGGATACATAGATTGAAAATTTTAATTGTTAAAGTTCATATAACTATATATTATAATATTCAAAAATAAAAAAAATTTTTATTATATTTGTTTTTTTTTTTTATATCAGTTTACAATCTTTAGACTTTATTATGTACATAATTCGTAATATTTGAACATCTATCTGTACATATAAATTGCATTTTTTTTTTTTTTTCTTTTTTTTTGCATAAACAGTTTAACAAAAAAAAAATACTTTTTTTTTTTTTTTTATAACTTAAAGTAAAAATAGTGTAACATTAGACAGTTAACCTTAACATAATAACTAACCTACATTAACAAATTATGAAGTGAGGAGAAAAAACAATTTGGTTTTTTTTTTTTTTTTTGTTTTATTATTATGAATGAATTTAATAATATAAAATGACTTAAAATTAATTAATATACTTTTTTAATATATCTTGAAAATTTGTATCTTCTGAAGTTTTATTTAGAATATTGATTTTTGACTGTTTATTTTTGTACAATACATAAAAAATTAAAATTATTATGAGCAATACTAGTACTATTATTATTGTTATATTAAAAGTGTAATTTAAAGTATTGTGGTATTTAAGTTCTTCGATTTCTTTCACATTATTTTTGAATTTTGTCAAATGGAAGTTTAGTATTATTTTATGTTACATTTTCATATTTAGGTATTATAAATTTTTCTGTAAACATTCTAAGTTTATTGTTAAATTCTCTATCATTAATTTCAACGGTACAGTTATTGAAATTTATAAAATAGTTACCTTTAAGTTGCATAGTTCTTTCATCACAAGTACTTTTCAATTTTGCAAACTTAATGTTATTAATTATAATTATATTATTTTCTATAAATAGAATTTCTTCATTATGTTTATTAATAAATTCACAATTTTTTAGAATAATACAATTTTTACTTTTATTTAATTCCTTTAATGATTTTCCTGATGGTTTTGACCTGTAAATTTAAATGGACGTTTTATGTTGATTTCATGTACATTAGTTAAATTGTATTTTCTAAATTTTGGCTGCTCTTTGTGCCTTAAAGATTTATAATTTTTTATAAAACCTACTTTTCTTTGTTCGTCGTATTGTTCCCTATTTTTGTTTCTTTTATGAATAAAATATTCTTTTGCTTTAATTAATCTGTCATAAATTGTTTTAAAATCTACTTCTCTATTATGAGCATGAAGGGGTGTTGTTTTAATAGTAGAATGATAAGACTTATTGTACATTTCTACTCCTTTAAGAATTTGAATTCTAATATGCAATTTCTCTTCTAAATTTAAGGCGCTGATTCTTTCTGTTAGAGTCCCGTTAAGTCTTTCAACATCACCATTGCCTGTATGGCTATTTGGTTTTGTTGTATGATACTCTATGTTTTCTTTTTCGCAAAAGTCTTTTATGTATTTTGACGCGAATTCGTTATCGAAAACTAACTTTTTCATTTTACCCCTAATTGTTATTATTTGTCCTAATTTTTCTAAAATAGTTATATGGTTTCTATCTTCTAAATACAGACTGATAGCATATTTTGAAAACTTATCAATTACGTTAATAAAATTATTTTTACTATTTGTATAAATATCTATATGTACAATTTCATTTATTGTTTTAGGAGTTTCTGTGATTTGAAACTTTTTTTTTATCGGTTTTCTATCATATTTTGCTCCTGTACAAATATCACAGTTGTTTATAATTTCATGAATTATAAATTTCAATTTCGGGTTATATATCTTAGTTTTTAAATCTTTATAGGTTGCTATTATTCCGCAATGTCCTGATTCTTTCTTATGAAAAATTGAAATTTGTTTTCTTAACTCGTCTTCGTTGTCGAAGTCTTTAACAAAATAACTGCATTTATATAACTTTATAAGATTTCTATTTGGAAATAATTTAATCAGTTCTTTCTGTAATTTATTATATTCTCGATCATTCAATTCGGAGTATATACCTATTTTATGTTTATGAGTAATATACTTTGTAAAAATGTCTGTTTGTTGTTCTAGATCATTTTTAACAACATATATTCTCATATTATTGAAAATTTCGTCATATTCTTTTTCTTTTTGTTCCGTAAAAATAATTTGAATTTTAAAGCGGTTCACTACTGTGTCAAGTATAGGAATATGATCATTAAGATCTTCTCTTTGTGAATGCATTGTTACATCTAACGAATCATGTGGTGAAGTACTAAGATTTTCTATGTTAATTTGAGATTCTTCATTAACATACCCTTCCTTATTAGGATTGTTCGTCTCGAACAAGTTAATTTCATTTGTTTCCGAGTTAATTCGACTAAGGAAGTCTGCTACCTTATTTTCTCTTCCTTTTATATAATCAATTTTAATGTTGTATTCGCCTAATTGAAGTAACCATCGTTGTAGGCGAGGATTAATATCTTTACCGATATTTTTAATATGAAGCCACTTAATTGGTTGATGATATGTTTGCAGATCGAACTCGTTGCCAAACAAATATGGCCGAAAATATTTGGTTCCCCATACTGTCGCTAAAAGTTCTTTTTCGATAGTTGAGTACCTTTTTTCGTGATCATTAAGTGTTCTGGATGCATATGCAACTGGGTGGCCTTCTTGTGTAAGAACGGCTCCAATTGCTAAATTACTTGCATCAGTAACAGGTTTAAATTTCTTACTGAAATCAGGATATCTTAAAATAGGATAATTTGTAATAACTTCTTTGAGTTTTTCAAACGCTGTTATATAGCTCGGATCATTTATGTTAATTTTACTTTCTTTTTTAAGATATTTAACTATAGGACCGGATTTTTTGGCATAATCTTTTATAAATTTCCTATAATATCCAGTTATGCCTAGAAATGACTTAATTTGTTTTTGGGTGGTTGGCAGTTTTGTGACCTAGAAATTCTGTTTCTTTTTTTAGAAAATTGCACTTATCTACCTGGATCTTTAGCCCAGCTTGTCTTAGTTTATTAAAAATTATTTTTAAGTTGGTTAAATGTTCTTCTAACGAAGTGCTAAATATTAGAATATCATCCAAATAGACTACACATATTCTATTGATGTATTCTCGTAAAACCGTATTAATTAACCTTTGGAAGGTAGCTGGTGCATTTTTAAGGCCAAATGGCATTCTTAAGTACTCGTAGTGGCCAAATGGTGTCGAGAAAGCTGTTTTCTTGCTGTCGGATTCTTTCATTAAAATTTGGTGAAAGCCTTTAGCAAGATCGAGAGTAGTGAAATACTGTGCTCTTCCAAGTTTATCCAATATACTGTCGATATTGGGCATGGGAAACTTATCATCCACAGTAACTTCATTTAGCTTCCTATAATCAATGACAACCCTCCATTTTTTTTCACCGGAGTTGTCTGCCTTTTTTGGGACAATCCATAACGGACTATTGTAGTGGGAGTTACTTTCTTTAATAATTCCCTGTTCGAGCATTTCTTGAATTTGTCTTGCAATCTCTTTTTCATGTATTTGTGGGTATCTATAAATTTTCGAGTAAATTGTTCTTTCTGTTGTAGTTGTTATTTCGTGTCTTATCTGGTTCGTAAATGTTAGTTTTTCTCCTTCTTTGAAGAATAAATTTTCATTCCCTTTTAATAAATTAGTTAATTTCTCTTTTTCTTCTATATTTAAATGATCAAAATTAATTTTATCGAAAAGATTTTTTGAGACGGTGTTTAAAGAACATATTTCGTTAAGTATATACGGATAATTATATTCTTCAAACAAAATTCTAATATTATTTATTTCTATGAATTTATTTTCTAAATTTATTTTAGCCTTAAAAGGTACTAAAAAGTTTTGACCCATTATTGCATCATAATTTTTGTTTTTTAAATCTATAATTTTCCAGGTTATATTACCAAAGAATTTAAATTCTTTTGGCATGGGTGTTACTATTTTTCTGGTAATTTTATTCGTGCCATTAATGGTTGAATAATAAACTATTTTATTTAATTTTTCTTCTTTATATTCGTTAAGAATATTTGGTTTAATGACACTGGTAGCTGATCCAGTATCAATAAGACATTTGATTTGTTGGTTACCTAAAGTAATTATTATAATAGGTATTTTTGGTTCCGAGGCATTTATTGAAAATTTACGCTTGGTCTTTATTTAAATTACCAATTTCCATTGCGTCATTTTGATCTGAACTTCTTCAAGTTTGGTTTGAAAAAATTTTTGTCTGATATGAATTAGGAGTTTTATTTTGAGAATGATATTGACCAGAAACATTGTGCTGATTAGTGTTAAAATTATTTTTAAAGTTTTGACTATTGTTTTGGTAATTATTTGACCTACTGTTAAAATTTTGATTATTATTATAATATTTATTATTATCATTAGTTTTATTATAATTATTGAACCTGCTGTTAAAGTTATTCGTGGAGTTTTTATTATTTGAAAAACTGTTATTATTATGAGAAGGTTTATTTAAATTTAAGCTGTTATTATAATTTCTAGAACTCTTACTGTTAAACGCTTGATTTTTTACCTTAAAGGAATTAAATTTCTTACTTTGTTTTTCTACCGCATCTTCGTTATCTAAAAGTTTAAGTTTTTCAAATTTATTATATATTTCAATTAAGCTAGAATTTTCAGGTATATTATCTCTTAAAAAATCATGAATTTTACTACTTACAATATCTACTAAATATTTATCACTATTTTCAGGATGATATGTTTCAGGTTTCATATCATCAAATTCATACAACTCATTAAGTTTATAATTTATTTCTCTTACGTTACTAAAAAGTTCTCTTAAAGAACTTACCTTTAATGATCTGCATTGATCCAGTAATTCAGCATAATTATGTTGGGGGCGGAAATGTAGTTTTAATTCCTGTTTAACTTCGTCCCAATTTTTATTTGATCCTAGACGTTGAATACATTTTTTTGCTTCTCCTTGTATTTTTTCATTAATTATTATGAAATTTGAATACTCTTTTAATCCTGGGTTATTTGCACAAAGTTCGAAACTACGTTCTACAGAACTAATGAATTCCTGTATTGTATATTCATTTTTCCCATTAAATTCTCTTAACTTTATTATGTAATTCAGGAACTGTTCTGGTGTTAATGAAAAATGTTGAACTTGTTGTTGTTGAATTATTGGTTGTTGTTCTTGTTGTTGTTGTTCTTGTAATTGTTGTATTTGTTGTTGTAGTTGTTGAATAGTACCTTGCAGTTGTAAGTTTTGTTGTCGAAAACCTGTTAATTGGTTTCTTGTTGGAAGATTATTTCTTTGAGTCTTTCAGAGTTTGTTTCAGCTTCTGCCATTATTCTGTTTTTATCGAAAATTTTGTTTCTAATATTTCTCATGCACAATTTATTATATTAAATAAGATTATTTTTTTTTTTTTATTTTTGTTTCTTATATTTTTATATCTTGTAGGTATTCTAAAAAATTTTTTTTTTTTTTTTTCAGTTAACTTTTTGATTTTGAGTTTTTGTTTTTATTTTTTTTTTGTAAAATTTTAATTAGTTATTTCCAACTAAGATGTCACTTAATTCACTTATGTATATATTATGTATATATAATTGTCTTAAAAATCACTTATTATAAAATTATTCTTCAAAATGATTATAATTAAATTAATTATTATGTTATTATTATTTAAATTAAAAATTGTCCATCAAAAAATAACCTCGTAGGGTGGGTGGCGGTTGGTTTTTTGGAAGGCGGGATTTATATTAAATTTTAGATTTATTTTAAAAATATTTTTTTTTATTTTAATTTTATCTTTAGATAAAATTCCTTTTTCCGACTGCGCCAGTTACGTTTTATATATTTATATGTTCTTTAGAACATAAATGAAAAACGATATTGTTTTAGTGTTGTCTTAAGACTACTTTTTATTTTTCATAATTTTAACTTATATTAAAAATTACAAATAAATTATTGTTAAGATAAGCATTTCTTAATATTATAAAAAACATTATTGTTATAACTTATTGTTACTAATTGCGAAATGCTAATCCAGTGTATTTTTTATTAATTTTGTTCAAACTTAATTAACCTTAGTAAATGCTGAATTGCATTTCCTTTATTGATTAATTCATTCATAAAAGTTGAATGAATTAATTTTAGCTTTTATTAATCAAGGTTGTCAAAAATGAAAGAGGTAATAGAACGGTAAAATGGAATGTTGAAAAATTGAATAACATTACTACTAAGGAAAATTTCGAAAGCCACGTAAATAATAAATTAAATGAAATAAGAGCGGTAGAAAACATAGAAGAAGAGTGGAGTACTATCAAGGAAACTTTGGCTAGTGCTGGTCGAACAATTCTCGGACAAGCACGTAGAGCAACAAGAAGTAGGGATGACTGGTGGGACAACGAATGTGAAGCCACTCTACAAGAAAAAAATGCCGCTAGGGAAAAAATGTTACAATGCAATACAAGAACAAACAATAGAATATACAAGCAAAAAAGACAAATATCTACAAAGATAAATAGAAAAAAAAAGAGAATGCTTTGTTAGAAAAATGCAACAAATCGAACAATCAAATGAGCTCAACACATGCAGGAAATTTTATAAGGAAGTCAACAAAGTAAAGAAAGGCTTCCAGCCAAGACTTATATATGTTGCAAAAGCGAAAATGGGGATATTCTACAGGGAAAAAACCAAATTCTGAAAAGATAGGCAGCATATTTTGACGAATTATTAAATGAGCGTAACACCGATATATGTACCAATCAGGTTTTTCTTACGGCTGAACCGTATATTAACGAACCTACTTTAGGTGATGTAGAAAAAGAAATTAATTTATTGAAAAACAAGAAAACGCCCGGTAAAGGTGGTATTGTATCAGAAATGATTAAAGGTGGGGGTGCGGGCCATTATTCATCATTTAATATTAATGATATGGAGGCAGGAAAGGATGCCGGATAATTGGACAGTAGGCGTCATAGTGCCGATACACAAAAAGGGTGATAAAATGGTATGCAATAACTACAGGGGAATATCACTATTAAACAGCGTATACAAAATACTTGCTGGCATTTTATGCACAAAAATGGAATGCTATTATAAAGATATAATTGGCGAATATCAAAGCGGATTTGTAGCTGGTCGCTCTACAGCTGGTCAAATCTTTAGTCTCAGACAAATAATGGAAAAATGTAGAGAATTTTCCATCCCCACTCATCACGTCTTTGTAGATTTTATGAAAGCGTACGACAGCATACAAAGAGGTCCCCTATGGAACGCAATGGTGGAACTGGGAATCCCAAAGAAACTGGTCAACCTGGCAAAAATGACCACTGAAAACAGTAAAAATTGTGTCCGCATTCAAGGTGACCTCTCTGAACCTTTCGATACAAAAACAGGAGTGAGACAGGGTGATCGGCTAGCGCCAATGTTATTTAATCTGGCACTTGAAAAAATTATCCGTGCATCAGAGATTGAAACAAAACAAACACTTTGGTGTAAATCATCACAAATTCTAGGCTACGCTGATGACCTCGACCTGATAGGCAGAAACATAAATGTTGTAAAAGAAAACTTTATAAAATTACAAGAAAAAGCTGCCCAATTTGGTTTGAAAGTCAATGCAGAGAAAACAAAGTACCTTAAAACTCAAATAACAGCAAGAAATCAACCACATACACAAACAATTGCTGTGGGAGATATGGAATTTGAAAGTGTTAAAGATTTCAAATATTTAGGATCAGTAGTTGACATAGAAGGCTCAAATAATGCAGAAATAAACGAAAGACTGAAATCTGGAAATAAATGTTATTTCTCCATGATAAACCTCTTTAAATCAAACTATATCACAAGGAAAACAAAAATAAAACTGTATAAAACTTTGATAAGACCAGTGGTATCGTATGGATGTGAAACTTGGAGCCTTAGAAAAAATGAAGAAGAAAAATTAGATATTTTTGAACGCAAGATTCTCCGAAGAATTTTGGGTCCTATCAGAACGTCAGAAGGATAGCTTCGACTTCGAACGAATGAAGAATGCATACAACAATTTAAAGATTTACAATTAAGTTCGTATATTAAAATACAAAAATTAAGATGCGCAGGTCATATTTCCAGAATGCCAAACGACAGGTCCGTATCCAGAATCTTCTATGGTAATCCAGTTGGAAAAAGACCAGTTGGCAGACCAAGAGTTAGATGGAAAGATAATTTTCATGAAATTGTAAACGAGCTACAAATACACAATTGGAGAACGAATGCCGTAGATAGAAATAATTGGAAGCAGATAATTAGGGAGGCGAAGGCTCACTATGGGCCGTAGTGCCAAGGAGGAAGGAAGGAAGGTTTTAATTTAAAAAAAGAACTTTACTTGTATTCGTTACGCCATAAATTTCACCTCTAGGTGTAACCAGCTTTCTTAAATCCAGCAGTCTTATTACAGCTTCTTCCAAATTAGAAAAATGGTGAAAAGCATTAGGTCCACCACCCGTTGTTTTAATTTCTTTTTTATTTAAGACGAGTTTTTTTTTTATCTTTGTTTTAAAATCATTCCAAACCTGAAAAAGATATACATATATAAAAATGAATATTTATTTTGTAACAAACTTACTTTTAACCACCCTTCTCCTTCCCTAAATGGTGGACCATGTGTGTTAAGTATTTTTGAAAAATCTTTCCACACACGGTTGTATTCCATTTTAGTATTTGAAAAAGAACAAAAACCTTTGGCAATTTCAGGATTTTCCTCCATTAACTGTACTAATTTTTCAAATTGCCGTACATTCGTAAGTTTTTTTCTAAATAAATAACATAAAATAAATGAATAACATAATAAAAACACAAAAATTTTAAATTATTTTAAATGTTACTTACTTTTCTGCTATTTCCATTTTATTTTTAAATTAAAACAAAGAAACAAAAAAATTTTATACTTGAAGCGACACTCTTATCGGTTACACAAACAGAGGTGATATAAAATGGCTATCGTTTCGTAGTAAAAATCTTAAAGAATACTACAAGCGACGCATTTGACAGTTCTTATCGCGTTAAGTACAATGCACCGCTTATGCGTCTTCAAGAATAGAAATTGATCGCTAAAGCGGATTTTTTCGTATGAAGCGACTAAAAGAATGTGGGTGATAATTAAAATTTGGGAAATAAAAAAGCTCAAATTAAGGATTTTATTAATTTTTTGTAAATAAAACTCCTAATTTTATTTTACAGGTTTTATTTAAAAAATATTTTTATTTTTTAAATTTTGTTGTTATCCGTTTGGTATTGGTCTTAAGACTAATTTTACATTTTTTCAATTTTTATATGTTACATTTTTTTTTTTTTCTTTTACAAAAACAGTTTGTTTATCTTACCACTAATTATAATTTATTAATTTCAAATATCTGTCGAAACAAAATTCACTATCGAATTACAAAAAAAATATACTTAATTTACTTATTACAAAACTAATATATTAGCTAACAAATATTCGTACTGAATATTGTACAAAATGATTTCACCATATGTTTGGTTTCATATTACTTTTATTACTTAATTATTTCGAATGCAATTACACATTTAAATTTAGTTCAAGTGCAATTGACCATCATTGTGATGAGTTTTGTATTTGATACTTATTTTTGTTATTGTATCATGTAAATAAAAATTAAAATTGGTTCAAATGCAAACGACCGTAATTAGGCTTAGTGTACAAAAATGTAGCTAGTTACATTTTTGCATAAAAATGAAAAGAATGAGAAGAAAAACAAAAAGTAAAAATTTTAAATTATTATCTATTTGTTATTTTTTATATATTTAATTTTAAATTCCATGAGTTTTTTCTTTTATTGGAGGTTCATTAAGTACTATCTTGGTCGGGATTACTAACTGCGACGTAACTCGCGTAAAGCTTTATTATAAAATGTACATATGTATGTACGCATATCACAAAGTTGAGTTATTTAATGCTAAAATATATTATTTCTTATTTACTTATTTAAGTCCTAAACAACTTTTATTTCCCTGGGAACGGTGCTGGCTCTTGACGCATCTGGAAATTTAGGTTTTTTTTGGAAAAGGGGTTTTAATATACTGTGTATTGAACAATAATATACGAAATTGGACCTTTTGATTTTTAGACATTATTAGGAAGAAAATAAAACTGCAATTTGACACTGAAATCTATTTTTAAAGAATAACAAATGTAAATTAGATAAAAAACAAAGACTTACGAAAGTCTTTCAATGTGGAGATGGAAAATGTTATTTAAGGATATTATTATTCGGATTCTTTATCAGCTTTATTTTTATTATCATTAATATTAAAACTTTGCTCTTAAAATTTTTTATCGAATAACAACTTTACAAAAATTAAGAGTTTTAAAAATATTGTGATAAAGCTTCTTTCGTTTTTTCTCTTTATTTATTTTTTCAATTTTTCTCATACAAAACCTCAGCATAAGCCTTATGGTCTTATAAAATTTTAAAATATAAATTTATATATATTTTTTTAGTTAATCAACTAAACATAATAGGTTTGTTTTGTTACAACTGTATATCAATTTAAATAATTTATTTCTCAAAGAATTAATTTGTAAGGAAATAATTTGTCGAAAATCACCACAAAGTACAATTGCTTTTCCACCCATTGGCTCATCACATTAAGCTATATCTTTCAACAAACGATCGATACAATTAATTGCTACAGCAGGAATCATTAAACCTTACCCTACAGCTATTTGGTTCAAATTTAACGGGAAGTCCATAAGTCATTTTAAAACAATAAAAGCTGTTATTAGTTTGATTGTAAGACATTGCTAACCAAATTAACTTTATAATACTAAAAACATTTTCTAATTACTTTATCTATTCAAAAATATTACAAATTCTTACTAATTTATCTAATTAAAAATATTAAAAAAAAAAATAACTTGAATTAAATTAAAAACATACTTATTTCAATTCAATTACAAATGTGAAAAAATTTGAATTATTAAATTTTGTGATAAAAAGCTAATCAAAGCATAATATACTCAATAATTCAAATTTTTCAAAATTGCAATTATTTTAAATTGTTAGTTTATATAGCTATTAGAAAAGCTCATTAACGCATTAAATGTATTTATAAAATATAATTACAATTTTAGAACTTTTCATATAATTCATTTAAATATAACAATAAATTTTACATAAATGCAACAAGTACCTTTGAATATAGCTTAAGTATTGTACACAATGTCTTAATTATGTATCACCTATGGAAAAAATTCAATAATGATATAATAAAAAATTAAAAACAAGGAATTTAATCCTTTATTAAAAAAATATTTTGTTTTTAATTTATAAAATATACAAAATATGTTTTATGGTAAAATTCTTAGCCTTTTAAAAATATAAAAGTGTTAAATAACAAGTAAAGAAACAGTCAGTCAGTGCAACCGACTCAGAAATACCCTACACCTATTTGGTTCAAATTTAATGGGAAGTCCATAAGTCATTTTAAAACAATAAAAGCTGTTATTAGTTTGGTCGTAAACATAGCTAACCAAATTAACTTTATAATACTAAAAACATTTTCTAATTAGACTATCTATAAAAAAATATTACAAATTCTTACTAATTTATCGATTAAAAAACAAAAAAACTTGAATCAAATGAAAATATATTTATTTCAATTCAATTACAAAAGTGAAAAAATTTGGATTATTAGATTTTGTGATAAAAAGCTAATCAAAGCATAATATATTTTATAATTCTAATTTTTCAAAATTGCAATTATTTTAAATTGTTAGATCATGTACCTCTTAGAAAAGCTTATAAATGCAAAATATGCAATAAATGTATTTCTAAAATACAATTACAAATTTAGAACTTTTCATATAATTAATTTAAATATTAAAATAGATTTTTCATAAATGAAGCAAGTACCTTTGAATATAGCTTAAGTATTGCACACAATGTCTTATTTATATATCACCTTTGGTATTAATTCAATAAAATATATGAAATAATTAAAATCAAAACAAAGGAATTTAATCGTTTATTAAAAAAATATTTTGTTTTTATTTTATAAAATATTATACAAAATATGTTTTATGGTAAAATTCTTAGCCTTTTAAAAATACAAAAGTGTTAAATAAAAACTGAAATGAAAAGAACCCTCGGGTATCAAATTTTAAGTTTCTATCTTCATGAATTTCCAAGATAAGCTTTTGAATTTTGGGATATTTTAGGAGGCACTTGAACCACCGCTACAATTAAGTCTAAATTTCGGGGACACATAGGAAATAGGAAATGTATTCTTTGGCTTCGAAATTATACTCGTTTGGCTTCAGATCGATCAAAAGTTTCTAGAATCCGAACTCATTGTTCGAACTGGATCAAAACCAATTCCCGTGGTACTTTCATTACTAGTAACCTAAAGTTTTTCATAAAAATTGCGGCATTATTTTTTTAGTTATACTTCTTTTAAGATACATGTTCGTTAGCCCGTTAACATTTCGAAGGTTCCGTAAACCGAAACCATGGGACGATTTCTTCCATATGAAGCCCTCGTCATACTAAAAATTAGGGGAACGCGCAGGAAATAGTACAGAGTTCTATCTTCATTGGTTTCGGATTTATGCTCGTTTGGCCTAAATTCGATCAAAAAGTTCTAAATTCCGAACCCATTGTCCAATCTCGACTTTACCCCATACCCGCCATAGTCTCATTACTAGTAACCTACAGCACAAATTTGATGAAGATAGCGTCATTAGTTGTTGAGTTATCATGATTTTTTATATATATTCATTAGCCCTTGGACCGATTAAAAGGTCCAGAATCCGAACCCATGGGCTGATTTCGCCCATATGCAATCCCCGCCGTACTTTCAGTCCTAGTAACTTACAGTTAAAATTTCATCAAGATAGCTCCATTATTTTTTGAGCTATCGTGCCTACGGGCGGACGGATGTGCATGGCTATATCGACTCAGGAGGTCACGCTGATCACAAATATATATACTTTCCCAACTCTAGCTCGCTTCCTTTAGGTGGTTACAAACACCATACCAAAGTTAATATACCCCTTTACCTATTCTATAGGTGTAGGGTATAAAAATATGTTGCAATTAGATTTACCTAATATGTAGTAAATCTACATGTATATTAAATATTCCTTTAAATTTTGTTTTATATCAATGTATAAATTTATATTTTGTGCGATATTGATTTTAAATTGGTTTTATTTTATTCGAAAATAAGTTTGTCATGTTGTGTCACTTAATTGGTGCCAATCGTGTTCTTTTTAACATTATCTTATTTACTGTTTTTTTTTATTATACCCTACACCTATGGTATGGTATGGTGTTTGCAACCACCTAAAGGAAGCGAGCTAGATATGGAAAAGTATATATATTTGTGATCAGCGTGATCTCCTGAGTCGATATAGCCATGTCCGTCCGTCCGTCTGTCCGTTCGTAGGCACAATAACTCAAAAAGTAATGGAGCTATCTTGATGAAATTTTAACTGTAGGTTACTAGGACTTAAAGTACGGCGGGGATTGCATATGGTCGAAATCGGCCCATTGGTTCGGATTCTGGACCTTTTAATCGATCGAAGGGCTAACGATCATATATAAAAAATCACGATAACTCAACAACTAATGACGCTTTCTTCATCAAATTTGTGCTGTAGGTTACTAGTAATGAAACTACTTCGGGGATTGCGTAAGTTCGGGATTGGACCATGGGTTCGGAACCTAGAACTTTTTGATCGATTTTAGGCCAAACGACCATAATTCCGAAACTAATGAAGGTAGAACCTCCAAATTTTGCATCAGGGTGTCCCCTTCTATTTCCTTAATGTCTTTGAAATTTGGGCCCATTGGAGTAGTGGGTCGGGGACCAGCCATACATTTCCGAAGACCTTAAAGCATATCTTTAAAATTAATAAAGATGACAACTTAAAAAAATGTAGAAGCTTCAAATTTGGCACAAGGGTGTTCTTTACTATCTCTTGCGTGCCCCCCTAATTTGGGATTAATTGGAGTGGTGGTTCAGTATCCCTCTTAGACCTCTTAAGTTTTAAAAGCTTATAATCGAAATTATTAAAAATAGTAACTTAAAATTAAGATAGAACGTTCAAATTGTGTACAAGGGTTAACTAGTGCTTAAAGTTAAGCGTGGACTGCATAAGGGCGAAATCAGCCCAAGGTTTCGGATTCTGGACCTTTCAATCGGTTTAAGGGCTAACGAACATATATAAAAAATCACGATAACTCAACAACTAATAACACTATCTTCATGAAATTTGTGCTGTAGTTTATTGGTAATGAAACTACAGCGGCGATTATGTACGGTGAGAATTGGACAATGGGTTCGGAACTTAGAACTTTTTGATCGAATTTAGGCCAAACTAGCATAATTCCGAAACAAAAGAAAATAGAACCTCCAAATTTGGTATCAGGGGATCGCTTTCGATTTCCTTAGTCTCCTCGAAATTTAAGCCCAATTAGAGTAGTGGGTGGGTACCAGCCACTCAGTTCCGAGGACCTTAAAGCATATTTTCGAAATTAATATAGATAGTAACTTGAAAAAAATGTAGAAGCTTCAAATTTGCGACATGGGTGTTCTTTACTATATCCCGCGTGTCCCTCTAATTTTGGAGCTATTGGAGTGGTGGTTCAGTACCTCTCTTAGACTCTCCAATGTGTAAAAGCTTATCATCGAAATTAATAAAGACACTCACTTGAAAGAAATATAGAACCTTTAAATTTGGTAGAACGATATTTTTTTCCTATTTCTATAGACTTATTTGTATTGGTGGTTCAGGTGCTTCCAAAAAAATCCCAAAATTAAAAGTATAACTTTGAAATTAATAAAGATGGAAACTTTTGATCAAATTTGATACACTATGTCCCATTTTCTTTATTTTTTAGCACTTTTATATTTTTAATAGCTTTAATTTTTTAGGCTAAGAATTTTATTATAAAACATATTATTTATTATATTTTATAAATTAAAAATAAAATATTTTTTTAATAAAAGACAGTTCTAAAATTGTCATTGTATCGAAAAGTTCTAAAATTGTCATTGTATTTTAGAAATACATTTATTATACATTTATTATATTTTTAAATAGATAAGTTAGTAAGAATTTTTAATAATATTTTTCTAATAGATAAAATAATTAGAAAATGGTTTTAGTATTATAAAGTTAATTTGGTTAGTTAGACCTTACGATCAAACTAATAAAATCTTTTAAGGTTTTAAATTGACTTATGGACTCCTCAATTTGAACCAAATAGGTGTATTTCTAAGTCGGTTGCACTGAATGTTTCTATACTTGATTTTAAAATATGAATAATTTCACTAAATATTTAAAATTTGGATGATGGTGATCCTAAAATATATACATTATTATATCTTAAAAACTGTTGGTCCTCCAGGCACAATTATAATTTTCC
Organism: Dolichopus griseipennis; assembly: GCA_963082915.1. Lineage (NCBI taxonomy): Eukaryota > Metazoa > Arthropoda > Insecta > Diptera > Dolichopodidae > Dolichopus > Dolichopus griseipennis. The sequence continues at coordinate 265,003,104 of OY720441.1, forward strand.
CGATCCCGCACCATCTCAACCATTAAATGAAAGTATGACTTACGAAAATCAGGCTAATAATTTCGGCGCTATCTCAAAATAAAAATCGAGGATACGACATTATACATATAGATTCATTATTTCATTCCCACAATAGCATAAAAAACAATCCATTTCTATATAAAAATAAATTTTTCAATTTTTATATTTTTAACTTGTTAGAGCCAATAATTTTCTTATTTTGTGTTTAAACAAAAGTAAATTATCAATAATTTTAAATAACGTTAGATAAAAATTTAACTTATGCGAGTGTTGTGATTATGTATGTCAACCATTCGATTTAAAATAAAGTTATGCTTAATTTTTTTTTTTACAATTTTAATTGTTCTAGTTCAAGCCTGCTAATTCTTTCAAGATTTAAAACTTGTTTTGAATACAACAAACTTGTTGGGTGGTATCAAAGATAATGAATACAACTAGATGTGCACTCTCATATAAAAAATTTTTTAAAAAATAAAACCCTAATATGGGTCTAATATCATCATACATTCATACACGTTAAAAATTAAAAAAGCTTTTACGAGAGTTAAATATATAAATAAGTCACGTGACTGTCGATTAACTATAGTATAAAGATTTAAAGAAGATAATTTGAGAAAGAATTTTTTATTTGTTTTTTTTTGTAAGCATGTATATGAATGCGATATGTATACATGGTATTAAATATTATTGTTGAATGAAGTTTAATAGATTTTTTTTACTTCACAAAAAGGTTTTTAGATAAAGATTTAAAGAAGATAATTTGAGAAAGAATTTTTTTTTTGTTTTTTTTTTTGTAAGCATGTATATGAATGCGATATGTATACATGCTATTAAATATTATTGTTGAATGAAGTTTAATAGATTTTTTTTTTACTTCACAAAAAGGTTTTTTATGAATGATTGTGTGCTGTTTTTACAATAAACATAAAAACCAGTAAAACTGAAATACTAAAAGAAGAACTGTATATAATATGTACCTAATTCAAATTCTAATGCACTTCTTAAGGTATTTCAGTTTTACTAAAACACATTTACATTATGTTTTCTTTAATCTACACGTCTACACGTCTTTCTCTATATGTATTATTTTATTCATATGCAAGAAATTTTACATTTACAAGAAATTTAATTTTTTTCTTTATTAGATTTCTAATTTCTGAATTTAAAAGATCATATACTCATTCGATGGCTCCAAAAAATAACGACGTAAGTTAAGTTTGATATGACGATTAAAATATTTGTCTAAGTAAATTCATATATTTTTTATTACTTGTTAATTTTTTATAATTAAATTTCTTATAAATAATATTTTTTTGGTTTTAAGTATAGTTACAACGAAACAAAATTAAAACAAGGTAGAGTGTAAGTCTTGAAGATCACAGAATAAAATATTTTTAAATATTTTTCAACGGTTTTTCCAATTTTACATTTAAAATCGCGAATTTTAATTTGTATTCTTAATTTATTCAAAAAAATAACAAAGTTATAATAAAATATATTTCCAATATTTTTGAACTCATTTTCTTAAAACATCATTTTAGATTTACATCGTTTAATTTGGAGCCATCGATATATTATAATTTCATAAATAATTTCATAAAAAATTTTAGCTTTATTTTGTTTTTTAAATAAGCTTTTATTTTGTTTTTTTTTTTTTTTTTTTTCGTTCTCTAATTTAAAAATGAAGAGAGTATAAAGCTTTAAGCTTTTTTTTTTATTTCTTTCTTTTTATTTTAAAGAGCTTGAATTTTAAGGTTTTTGTTTTATATGGACTGTGCACATCTAGTTGTATTCATTATCTTTGGTGGTATCTATGAATTACTTTTATACATTTTTTATGAATTATTGTTGAAATACGAAATAAGTGATTTTATGTAAGAAGCATAAATAATAAATAAATAAATGTGTGCCGAAAAGTTTCTCAATCTACCGAACTTTCTACAATTTCTCTAATTGAATGTTCCCTTTTGGATTTAAACAAGATAAATCATCTATATATATCTTGAAAAGGACTGGTCCAAGTATGGAACCCAGAGGAACCCCTTTGTACACCACCTTTTCAGAACTATAATTATTAAAAACTAGATAATTTAAGTAATAAAATTTTATGATCGACGCAGTCAAGTGCCTTTTGCAAATCTATAAACACACAACCAACGTATTTTCTGTTGCCTATATTTTTGAAATGAAGTCAGTCAAACTTAAGAATGCTGCAGCAATTCCTTTGTTCATCATTTAAAATATTATTATTACACATGATAAAACTTAGTTTTTTATTAATAATAGCTTCAAAAACACTTGAAAAACTCGAAATCACAGATACTGGCCAAAAATTGGAACAATCTGTATTATTTCCAGTTTTAAATAAGGGTACTACTGTAGCAGTTTTAAGACTTTCAGGAAAAACGTATGTTTGGAAAGACTTGTTAATAAATTTTACTAAAACTGATATTAATTGAATTGAGTAATGTTTAAGAAATTTTGCCAAAATATTATCGTAACATGTATCTGCTTTAAGATTTAAAAATTTTCTTACTGAACTAACTTCTTCTCTATTAGTAGAATAGATATGGGGGTTCTGGCCCACTTTTTCATATTAAGTTTATATGGAGCAAAAATTCACAATTTTAGTGTTTCCGTTGTAGTGAAATTTTGATGCGGTACAATATTGGGTGTATGTAATGGCATGTATGTAATGAGTATAAATGTATATGTATAAATATTTTTAATAATAGGTGTTTAGTACTATAAAAGTAGAAGTGGTGGTTAATTGCAAGGTATAATGAAATTGATTTTAGGATTTGAAGGTTGGGTTTGAGATAATATAATTGTATATGTTTGAGTAGAGCTGGGGTTGGGAACTAGAACTGGAGCTGTGGACTTGAACGAAAACAAAGTATAAATAAAATATAGGAACCGAAGCTGTTATATAGTACAAAACCAAAAAAAAAAACCAAAAACAAAATCAAACACTAATGCAATAAATAAAACTATGAAGTTCCAAAGTTCCCTGTCGAAGTTTTAAAGTTTCCACCGAAGTACCCCAAGCTCCCTACCGAAGTTTCCCAAGTTCCCTACCGAAGTTCCCCAAATCCATAGAAGTTTTTAGAAATAGGTATCCGTCGAAGTTTTGGGGATGAGTATCAGTGCCCATAAATTTTAATATGTTGTTATGAAAGTCTTAAAATAGCCTATAGTATGCAGTAAATGATTGCGGTTCTTTAATAAGAGTTTAAAATTTAAAATTCTAAATGTTTGTGGTTTTGAGATAAGAGTATAAAATTTAAAATTTTCGAATTCTCTTATCTATGAAATATTTTTATTTTATTGAATTGAATTTTGATTTGTAAATATAACTAAAAAATAACACAAAAACTAAACATAGCAAAATTATGTACAACGAACAAAACGGGGTCTTCAACCTTCTTTGAAACAACACTAATTTCGGTTTAATAAGAATTTTACTTATTTTAAATTTAATAATAAACTTAATTTTTGTTTTTTGTTTTTTTCATTTTATTTAAAATTATAAAGTTATAAAATAAAATTTGTTTTTATTTTTCCCTTTAAATTTTCTTTCAAAGTGTTTAAAATTTGTGGTGTTTTTTATTCTATTCTACTTCAATTTTTATTTTGGATCATATTGCCGCACTTTCAATGGCGGACATACTTAGATAAGTATCACTTTTAATTTTATTTTTAATTGTATGCTAAAATCTTATCATAGATAATTAAATTTTTTCACTACTTATTTACACGTTTTATTTTTTTTTTTTTTTTTAACTAAACTTGACTTAAATTAATTTTAGAATTTTTTTTTATTATTTTCAATTCTTTATTAATGTTTAAATATTTTTTTTTTTTGAAATAATCATTCTTTTAATTTTCTCCAAGTGGTAAACAAAACAATATATCCATCTCTCTCCTTCCCATGGATAGATGTTAATGTTTCTAATAACTCTCACCACTCTCAATATATCATCATTAAAACACGTAACTTAATTAATAAATTCTGATGGTATATGTCCAATCATTTTTTAAATTTTTATTTTGTTTTTACAAATGCTTTATTTTTAATTAGATGTAAATGGCTTCTTCACTTTTCCAGTACCTCTTCTCCGAGTCAAAACTCGATTGGGAAACAAGTTGAATTATTTTCCACTCTATTTCACTTTTCTCAACTTGTTAAAAATCCCACTAGAATCCCACACCGTGCTGATCAAGAAGGTCACCTCTTGGATCTGTTTCTAACCACACACCCTGAAAAGTATGTGGTTTCAGTTGGTTGCCCCCTGGGAGGCTCTGATCTATGTTTGGTCAATACAAGTATCCAGGCAGGCTCGGTGTCCAACCAAAGGTCCTTTCCCAAAAAATTGGTATGGCATTATAACCATGCTAATTGGGGAAGTCTGAACAATTTTTACAAAACCTTTGATTGGTCACTGTGCGTCCGAGGTAGGAATGTTGACTTTGCTGCAAATGCGATTAGTGAAACTATTCTACTTGGAATGAGATTATTTATACCTCACTCCATGAAATCTATTAAACGGAAACCCAAAACTTGGTTTAATCGCATTTGTAAAGAAGCCATTCTAAAAAAAGAGGAAGCCTTAAAAAGTACCGGGACAGTGATTCGGAGGCTCCCATGACCAACTATATAGTGGTTCGGAACAGATGTAAGATAGTTATCAACAAGCAAAAATTCTTGTTCAACCAAAAGTAGAACGAAAACTAATACACATGCCCAAGAATAGAGAGTCCTTTGGGACTTTTGCAAAAAATTTAAAAGAGGACAATAGCGGGTCTTCTTTTCCTCCACCCTTTGATATAAACAACCACATCGTATCAGATTCAAAAGAAAAAGCTAATTTGTCTGGCAAACAGTTCGCTTCTAATTCATCACTGCCTCAGTTAACTCAAAGATCTCCATCTATTCCAGAAGTTGGCTGCTCCTTTGGTAGAATATACTTTAGGACGCGAGCAGTGATGAAAATCTTGAAGAATCTTGATACAAGAAAATCAGCCGGTCCGGACGGTATTACAACTACAGACCTCAAAAACACATATACTTCCATTTCAACACCTCTGCGCAACCTTTTCCATCTTTCCTTTACTTCGGGTATTCATCCTACCCAATGGAAGCTTGCACATGTTTTTCCAATTCCTAAAAAAGGCGATAAAAGCGATCCCTCTAACTACCGACTTATTGCTATTACTTCGGTCCTCTCCAAAGTAATGGAAAAATTTATAAATTACAAGCTTTTGAAATATCTAGATCGTAAAGGTTTGCTCATGATCGACAATATGGGTTCAGAGCCCGTCGTTCAACTGGTGATCTCATGACCTACCTGTGCGAAAAGCTTAATATCAGTCTTCACCATTCTGGTGAGTCTGATGTTGTGGCTTTGGATATTTCTAAAGCTTTTGATCGAGTTTGGCATGATGCTTTATTGGCAAAATGCAAGGCTTTAGGTCTAGGTAGGGTTTTTGTTTAATGGATTGAAGATTTCCTTTCGAATCGCACCATTCGTGTTCTTATCGATGGATATTCATCCAAAGATTTTAAAATAAATGCTGATGTCCCTCTGATCTGTTTTATCCTCCAGCCTTTTTCTAATATTTATAAATGGCCTACTGTCAATAACCTCCAATCCAATCCATAGCTTCGCAGACGACAGTACCCTTGTTGCTTCCTATTAATTTCATAGCCGCTGTATCACTAATCATCAGATTAACTCAACAGTACGCAGTACTTCTTTGGTCAAAGAGAAAGTCTCAAAAAATTGTTTGTTCAGTTCCGTTAACCCATTGCGGCACAGCGTCATTTTTCAGATTTTTTCGTTACTTTACTGTAAATTAAAAACGGTTTGACCGGTTGACTCCAAATTTAGTATGCGTGAGCACCTTGAAAATGGAGTTGAGTCTGTTAGCAGGCTTGGTGTTTGGTAACACATGTTGGTCCTACGATTGGTCAAAAAAAAGGTTTGGAAGTAAATTACATCCAATTTTGGAAAGTAGTTATTAATTCTTTGAATTACAGAAACTTTAAAAAATTACTAGAATAATCCTAGCAAAATCGTTCAAAAAGAATTGCTTGAACACATATTAAAATTAACATTTGCACTATGTGTAATTTTTATGCTAACGTTTTGCAGTAATATCAACTTAAATTAAACCTCCATTGAAAACCTCCTTAAAGCGATTTTTGATTGAGTCAAGCTGCTCACCATATACTTTCGAGTTTGTACTAAATTTTCCGATATTAATTTTTCATAATTATTATTCAAGCAATCAATATAGTCATCAAATGTTAATTTATATTTATAACTTGAATTTGCTCATAATACTTCCATTATTTTCATCCTTCATTAGACCCAGTTTTTTTTTATTAATAGTGGAATTCCCTATTGGTTGTTAAAAGCATAATCGCTGGTATCAAAATGTGAACAACAATCCTGTTTCATAATTCTATATATATCCATATGTTTGATCTCATAAATTAGAGAATCTGTGTCTATAATATATATTGCAACTCTTTCCAAATTTAACTTGCATCTAATTATAATACAAATTATGTATAATTGTTTTCGCCAAATCAAGTATACACATACTAACATAAATCGGTTTATTGAAGAATACTTTTGTTTTATACAATTCAATAGCAACAAGATTTTCGTCAAAGATGGTGGATGATTTAAACTCTGTTTTTGAAATTAATGCCTCAACTCCATACCTACCACGCCCCTTCGTTACCAACTTAACTGTTGAATATTTTCGTGCATTCTCCATTGTTTTACAAAAGACTGCATTTTTCATTAGCTTAAATAAGTTTTTCTCAAACTCATTATTTGCACTTGTTCTCAATTTTGTGTTTAAATCAATGTAGGATTTTAGCCGATTGGTGATTGGTTAAACTGGATAATTCTATGCATTTTATTAACATTTAAACCATTCTTGAGGGCTTGTTTTAAATTACGATAATGAATAACATATTTCGTTTTGTTATAAAGAATAACCATAAGTAAAGCGTTTAGATCCAGGTGCACAACAATGTTCTGGACAGAATGGTAGATCTTATATATACTGTATATCAACTTCTAAAATGTATCCAACAGGTGAATCATCTACTATATCTTCAACAGTAAAATTTTCTAAATATTCAATCCATTTGAAACCGCTGTGAGGTAGAGGTTGCGACATTGCCCATCCATATTGATTATTTACATCATAATACATCCTATTAAGTTAGTATGATTTAACATTGCACCACATGTATATCCTGGAAGTGTGAAATAATGCGCAGGATCCAAACCATAGTTCATCATACATTTTAAGTGAAATTGTTCAAAAGTGTCAGCTCACAATAAAACATCTGTTTTTAGATATAAATCCTATAATAAAAATAGATAAAAATATAAAAATTATTTATTGTTGGTAAACATGTTTCAGAAAAGTTATACTCATCATTCATATAATCATATGGACAAATACCTTTAAAAATAGGAATACTCATATATAATACTGCTACTCATAAATCGAAAAGAATCTATAAATCTATATTTAATAAAATGTTCCTCCAACCTTTTTGTGAATGAAATATAACTTTGCTTATTTATAGGAAGCGCATCTATCTTCCCTTTTAATCTTTTGCTACATTCTTTATGATGAAATGTGAGTCGTAGCCACTAAGATTATGAAAAATAACAGGTACCGTGGGAGTGTCTTTGAAATTTATTATGCATCCTTCATGTGCGGGTCCGCGGTATTTACCTATCAAATGAGTATTAAATATTAAACTGCAAAACTTGTTCTTCAATTAATGTTTTGACCGCTAAGTCACAAAGGAAGCTGTTTAAAAATCTTCAGCAAATTGTTGCTATTCTTGAACAAACCACTATATACAATTCTTACCACGGAATGGTTTGTAGAATGATAAAGTAGCATCATATGAACACTTAACATAGTAGCTCACACAACATAATGTATACTCTTAATATTTATTTTTTTCATTACATTCTTATAATATACATTCTAAATCGACATAAATTGTAGAATTGATTCCTCAGCAGCTGGTTATCTAATTTTACACTCATTAAATTTTTTACAATCTTCAACATGCTTATTGAGACAGAGATTAATACGAAAGCAATGTAAACATCTATCACAAATATATTTCACACACTTGTGCTTAGAAACCTATAAAATAAAAATTTAAAATTGCTGTTAAATTAGTCATTATGCTAACTATTAGATACACACCTGAGAAGATAAAAGTCTTGACAAATTTTTAATATACACATAATGATATTTTATAGACTCATCATCAGCACCATTTTCGTGCATATTGCTCTCCTCACCATAGTACAAATTTTGGATAAGCAAAAGATTTGCATGTTTATCCTTTTTATCACTTGTTAAATATATTGGATAAACATTAACTTTTTTCCTTTTTTTATTTAGAATGTACATGTTTAATGAAACATCATTCTGCTGCTCAAATCGTGGTACTTGTTTGACCGTCATTGGAAAAGATATATTATTCCAATTTAGAATTTCAGAATAATGTGGATATTTTTCAACGCGTTGTGGATGTCGATCTACGGGATAAAGAGCAGAAACAACTGTCCAAGCAAAGCATGCTTCATTTTCATCATGCTTTCTTTTTTACAATTTCTAGTGGTAATTTAATGTATGATGATCCTAGTTATGGAGTAAATTTATTGATATTTATCGTTAGATTAGCAATTGAATATAGTGCCCAACTGCTATCTTTTTCCTGAAACTCCTCCAATTTCTTTAATATAGGATATTTTATATCTTCAAAGAAAAAGTTTTTAACATCAATATTATTTTATATGTATAGCTTTATTGCTTGTGTTAATATATTTAAGCTCTTTAAGTTTTTTGTCACAACTAAATTTTTTAAACTCTCCACATAGAACAGCATTGACTTTCACTGCAAGTCCCTTTATTAATAAATTATTTATTCTGCGGCAAAACAATTTGCTACAGCCTTCTAAAAAAAAAGGTTGGTTCCTTATGAATAAGGTTGGTAATCACCCCGATTCTTATGCGTCCATTGAATGCTGATCGTGCATCTTCCCTTTCCTTAACATTATAGCTAACATCATTTTTCTTGTTTGGATTAGTCTTAATATATTCACCCGTTTTTATTTTTAATACCTGTAATTGTATAGCCTTTTAAGCTTTTTCGTTTTTTTGATGTCGAGTCAAAACGGTTTGACCGATTGACTTAAAATTTTGCACAAATGTTCCTCTTAGCAACCGGAATTAGTTGTATAAACTTGTTTGGAATACGTTAACCCATTTCGGCCTGGTGGGCTTCCAAAAAATTTAGTGTTTCCGATTTGTGTCCAATTACACAGGGTGACTTTGCATTTGAAAAGAGAGTTTGGCACAAATATTTGTTGAGTTTGGTTAACCCGTTTGGGCACGAGGGCCCAATGAAGCTTTTCAATGTTTTTAATGTCGTGTCAAAACGGTTTGACCGATTGACCTGAAATTTTGCACAAATATTCCTCTTAGCAACCGAAATTAGTTGTATAAATTTGGTTGGAATAATTTAACCCATTTCGGCGGGCTTCTTAAAAATTTTGTGTTTCCGATTTGTGTCCAATTTTACAAGGTGGTTTTGCAGTTTAAAAGAGAGTTTGGCACAAATATTTGTTGAGTTTGGTTAACCCGTTTGGGCACGAGGGCCCAATGAAGCTTTTCAATGTTTTTAATGTCGTGTCAAAACGGTTTGACCGATTGACCTGAAATTTTGCACAAATATTCCTCTTAGCAACCGAAATTAGTTGTATAAATTTGGTTGGAATAATTTAACCTATTTCGGCGGGCTTCCAAAAAATTTTGTGTTTCCGATTTGTGTCCAATTTTACAAGGTGGTTTTGCAGTTTAAAAGAGAGTTTGGCACAAATATTTGTTGAGTTCGGTTAACCCGTTTGGGCACGAGGACGCAATTAAGCTTTTTCAATGTTTTTGATGTCGAGTCAAAACGGTTTGATCGATTCACTTGAAATTTTTCACAAATGTTTCCCTTAGCAACCGGAATTTGTTGTATACATTTGGCTGGAATAAATTAACCCATTTCGGCCTGGCGGGCTTCCAAAATATTTTGTTTTTCCGATTTGTGTCCAATTTTACAGGGTGGTTTCGCAGTCGTAAAGAGATTCTGGCACAAATTTTTGTTGAGTTCGGTTAAACCGTTTGGGCACGAGGGCACAATGAAGCTTTTTCAATGTTTTTGATGTCGAGTCAAAACGGTTTGATCGATTGACTTGAAATTTTGCACAAATGTTCCTCTTAGCAACCGGAATTGTTTGTATACATTTGGTTAGAATAACTTAACCCATTTCGGCCTGGCGGGCTTCCAAAAAAAATTGTGTTTCCGATTTGTGTCCAATTTTGCAGGATGATTTTGCAGTACAAAAAAGAGGCTGAAAAAAGTTTTAGTTAAGTTCGATTAATCCGACAGGGTTAATTTGGTTTTGATATGTTTACGCGTTTTCCACAAAGATTCAATGAAATTTTCTAATTTTTGGTATTAACGCAAGTTAACTTTTATTTCAAAAGTTCACTTAATTAATAAGACTAATTTTTTTGCTCTCAAATAGTCTCAAATAATGCAAAAGCTAAATGAGATAATATTAATAATAATAAAAATGAAACTAATAAAGAGTCCGAATAATAATAATATCTTTAAATTTAAATAACGTAACATTTTCCTTCTCTACATTTTTTCGTAAGTCTTTGTGTTTTATCTACTTTGCAGTTGTTGTTTTTTAAAAAAAGATTTCGGTGTAACATTGAAACTACTATTTACTTAGTATAATGACATAATGGCAAATTTAGTATATCCTTTTGACCTATAGTCAAACGGGTAGAATAATACTTATATGTAAACTAGCTATTACCGGCGCATGTTGCCCCGCCACTCAATGGAGTTTTAATTTAAGTTGATGTTATTGAAAAAAGTTAACACAAGAATGGTGTACATGTTAATTTTAAAATGTAATAAAACAATTTTTTTTAAAACGAGTTTTCCAGAGACATTGTTTTTATGAACAATTTTGGGAATGATAAGTATATACATGTACGCATACAAAATTTAAGACTTAAGTAATGAAAAAATCTATGAAAGCTGCTGTGCCGCAATGGGTTAACGGAACTCAACAAACCCGTTTGTGAAACTTTGACCAAGCTATATTTGGCAAAATTGGACGTAATATCCTTCTCAAATTTTTTTTGGAAAAATTGTCGGGCGGCATGGATTTACAAATTCCAAGTCTGTTAATAGAGTGAACTCTATTCTCAAAGATGAACACATATACATAATTTTAAGTCAATCGGTTAAACCATTTCTAATTTAAAGCAAAGTAACGAAAAAACCGCAATGTCTTTTGCCATATTTTTCCTATTATATTTTGTTCTTAAATTGGCATATAATCTTTTCTGTCCAACATGTCCTCCAATAATAGGATCATTATGATATTTATTTAATATTTCGTTTATGTCTAAATAATCTTTTTCTACCGTTCTCGGTGTATTTATTATCGCAATTTTTTATTTATTCAGAGCTCTATTTCTTTCAATTCTTTTATACTATACTGGGTAAATATAATATCGTTATTATCTATTTCTATTTCATTTAGATTTAATTTATCAGTTTCATTTTCTAGTGCCGTGAACATAATTCTAATGTTATTTTCTTTTTATTTACGAATTTATTCATTTTCATATTAATTATACAATTTCTTTTTCTATATATTTTAGTTGCATTTTATTATTATTTCTTATTATTTTTAATTTGGGAACGTTCCAATTTTTTAAATCTTCATAGATTTTAATACTTTTATTATTATTACCATCTTTCTCAGAATATTATCCTTATTATTTTTATTATTACCATAATTATCATTGTTATTATTGGACGATCTTGTTTTCATTTTTTATATTTTAACGGTGTTATTATTTTGTATCGTTGCATGGGTCAACCTTAAATCGTTAATGTTATGCTTGATAACGCGTCGGCAACTACATTTAACTACATTTAATTTGACTTATATATACTCAACTGTGAAGGCGTATTCTTCTTATTCTAATCTCATACGGGTTAATTTAGATGATGGATTTTTTAATGAAAATAAATATGTTAACGGTTTGTGATCGCTTTTTACAGCAAAATGTGTACCATAAATATATGGTCTGTAGTGTGTTATTGCAAAATGAATGGCTGCTGACTCATGATCGGCTGATCTGTACATTTATGATCTAGGTATGTAACTTGGGTTTTGAAAAATTCGCACTTTTCAGGATTTAGTTTTAGATAATATTGTTTACAAAGTGTAAAAACTGGTTTCAAATTTTTCATATGATGTCTTTCTGAGCACCCTGTTACTATAAGGTAATCCATATAAAGAAAGCATTGTAACGGTGTCGCATCTGCGAAAGCAAATGACATCATTCTAGAAAATGAATTTGAAGAGACGTTAAGTCCAAATGGAAGAACTTTCCATCTATAACTACCTGATTGTGTGCTGAATGAAGTTATATCTCTCGATTGTTCATCTAAAGGTACTTGATGAAAACCTAAGTATAAATCTAATACTGAAAAAAATTTTGCTCTACCTAAATTGTCAAGAATATCTTCTATTCTTGGAAGTGAAAATTTATCCGCTATTAATTTTTTAATTGACTATTTATATCATTTTTTTCCGTATGAGCTTGTCTATAATTTTTGATGTAAACTGGATTATCATCCATAATTCTTAATTTTTGTTTATAGAAATTATTTACAGACATCTGATCTGTTTCTAATTGAAAAATATTGGCAAATTCATTACATATTTTTAATAATTTGGGTATATACATTTTATTTGTATTTTCAGACATGATCTGATTTAACTCTTTGATACGGTTACTGGTTTTATTGCAATTTTGTTTTAAATCTAATATTTCGAAATCAGATAATGGTAAAGTTTCTAATTTAATATTAGATGGAATTAATTTATTTTCTGAATTTGTATTCATAACGCGAACAAAATGTTTCTTAGAAGCCACTATTGTTCTTGGTATAAATACTTATTCTGAAATTTCTTGAACTAAAATTAAGCTGAAGTTAAAGATCGTTATTTTCGTTATCTGAGGTTAAAGAAAACTTCCTTACAACTTTTGAACGAGCTGGTATTACCACTGTTTGGTTATTTGGTTCGTTAAGGATTGGAATATCTAAAATATTATAATTTTTTTTTATCGAAATTCTCATATTTTCATATTTTATATTGGATTTATAAAATTTTATGAAATCTTTACCGAGTATACCATCAGCTGGTATATCAAAATTATCTGGTACAACATGTACCTCACATGGTAATTCATAATTTTGTATATAGATTTTTGTATATACTGTACCCAAAGATTTTATTTAATTGCTTGTTATACCTTTAATTTATATCGTATTATTTTTATTTAAATTGAAATTGTTAATAGATGAGATATCCGCTTGAGTATCTATTAAAAAATTAAATTTAGACGTATTTAGTTTTGTGTTTGGAGAGACATAGTCTGAAAAATTTAGATTTAGAGTATATAAATTTTAGACTGAATTATTTATTATTCTTCTGTATCTTGAGTTTCTGTTCCCCCTCTGCTCATGCCATTGAGGGGCTGTAGTGTTTTCCAGGTAACTGACACTATCATAATTCCTATTATTAGTTCTACCATTATTCAAAATTATTATTGAAATTATTATTAGAATTGTTATTTCTATTGAGGTTTTGTATTGAAAGACAAAACTTGTTTTACTTTATTCTCCGTATTAATCTCTATTATAAATTTTGCAAATGCTTCTTTTGGATCTTCAAATTTAGAAGATGCTAAAATTGATTTTACCAGATCAGGCCTTGCTCTACACATATCAATCGTTTTTTCGACTGATAATTCAACTGCTTTTGTATTGCTGATTCCTTCCTAACTAAGGATCCTCTAAAGATTTCGGCTAAATCTTCAGCCGGTTTTGCAAAGTCTTGTAACGCAACTCTATCTGCTTTTAGAGCTTGCATTCTACCCTCTATAATTTTTTAGTTTTCTGTTTTGATTTTTATTATCAGAGTTTCAATTATTTTACTAGAATTGCCTTCATCGGTTATTAATTCTCTGGGTTTTCCTTCTAATTAAGATAATATTATAGATTTTAATAATACTTTTAAAGCAGCTGTTGTTGCTAAATCTGCCAACAGCTTTATTGAGTCTATAAAAGATTGTAAACTTAGCGGGTCACCATTGTAGTTTTTATTTATGATACTTGACGCTAATATCAAAAATTCTGGCGCTGTTAGAGACATGATTTCTTTTACAGAGTTGACACTTGAATCGAAATCTGATTCCCAATTTGAGTTAAAAGTTTATATCTATTTGGTGAAACACACTGTTTGGAATTATGTGTTCACAATTTAATATTTTACATACCTTTTTTCATTTATTCCCTGGCGAAATGGAAATGTTCTATTAACTTTCTTTTTTTTTCTGTTTTAACCCACAAGCTTTGCAAAACTTTTAATAAGCTATTATACCTCTTTATTGTTCTGAATTTATTGTTTTTTTAATGTTACTGGGTTTTTTGACCTATTTACTTATAGTGTTGTCTTGGTAGCTTTAAAAAAGGTGTCTCTTGCTGTCAGTAATATTTTATACATAAGTTTTTAAATCATTATTTTCTGAAAGGTAAATGCTCATAACACTTTTCTTCTTTTTTTTTAAATATAGAACACCCTAGATATTCATTATTTAAAAAAAATTAATTTTTATTGGTTTTTCATATATTAAAAATTAAATTATAAGATATTATTGTATGAATTGTAATTTTGATTTTAATTTACTTAAACTTTCGTCAAAAAAAATTAATTTTCAAATATTTGGAATAGCAAAAAAAAAAATTATATTTGATTTATTAATTTGATCAGAAACATATAAGGTTATTTTAAATTTGAATTAACTAAATTTTTTGAAACAATATTTTAATTATAATTTAAAATTTATTTTAATGTTTTGTTTGAAAGCATTTAATTTTAAAATATCAAGACAAACAAAAAACAATTAACTTATCTTTTTGTGTTGATCACTCTATTTGCGGCCCAGTACCTGATATCTCCTTTTTATACTTTTTCTGATTCCATTGTAGACATTCAGTACTGCTTCCAATATTTTTACCGTTATGATAATCAACAAAATCCAAAATAGGTTATCGTGTTGTTCTTGTAAAATTTCAATAATCACGTTGTTATTGATGTCTTATTGGGTGGTAATTTTTGATTTATTATAATTAGTTTATTTTAACACTGGGTTTTTTTTTTTTTTAAGTTTATTATGAATATTTTATTTATTATTGTATTTTAATTTATCATATTATTATTTTAAACTAGCTTTTTCTAATTAAGAACTACTAGTATCGCCCTGTGCCTGAAATTCGAGCTATTTTTGCTTTTAAGTTAACATATAAAATTAGTTTTGTGTAAATTATATTAGACTATACATAATAAAAATTATGCCAACAGTGTTGTCAACAATTCTTGCGCTTGAAATCTGCTTAAAAAAAAATTTATAATTTTTCTTAATTATTAAAACGTTGTTAAGTATCGATTTTTGAGTTTTATTTCTATAGCTTAAGCCGCTCTAAAGAGAGGATAAATTGGTACAGTTAAATTAAATTAAAATTCTAAATACATATAAATATTATTCTAATAAATACATATTTCTAAACATATACATATATTTATTGAAGTCAAGAACTCAAAATTCGAGTTAATGCTGACCTTCATATAGCAAACTGTATTTTTTATACCCTACACCTATTGAATAGGTAAAAGGGTATATTAACTTTGGTATGGTGTTTGTAACCACCTAAAGGAAGCGAGCTAGATATGGAAAAGTATATATATTTGTGATCAGCGTAACCTCCTGAGTCGATATGGCCATGTCCGTCCGTCCGTCCGTCCGTAGGCACGATAACTCAAAAAATAATGGAGCTATCTTGATGAAATTTTAACTGTAGGTTACTAGGACTGAAAGTACGGCGGGGATTGCATATACACGAAGTCGGCCCATTGGTTCGGATTCTGGACCTTTTAATCGATTGATGGGCTAACGATATATAAAAATCACAATAACTCAACAACTAATGACGCTTTCTTCATCAAATTTGTGCCGTAGGTTACTAGTAATGAAACTACTTCGGGGATTGTGTAAGTTCGGGATTGGACCATGGGTTCGGAACCTAGAACTTTTTGATCGAATTTAGGCCAAACGAGCATAGTTCCGAAACCAAAGAAGATAGAACCTCCAAATTTTGTATCAGGGTGTCCCTTCCTATTTCCTTAATGTCTTTGAAATTTGGGCCCCATTGGAGTAGTGGATCGGGGACCAGCCATACATTTCCGAAGACCTTAAAGCATACCTTTAAAATTAATAAAGATAGCAACTTAAAAATATGTAGAAACTTAAAATTTGTCACAAAGGTGTTCTTTACTATCCCTTGCGTGTCCCCCTAATTTGGGATCAATTGGAGTGGTGGTTCAGTATCCCTCCTAGACCCTCTTAAGTTTTAAAAGCCTATAATCGGAATTATTAAAAATAGTAACTTAAAATTAAGATAGACCGTTCAAATTGTGAACAAGCGTTAACTAGTGCTTAAAGTTAAACGTGGACTGGATAAAGGCGAAATCAGCCCAAGGGTTCGGATTCTGGACCTTTTAATCGGTTTCAGGGCTAACGAACATATATAAAAAATCACTATTTCTCAACAACTAATGACGCTATCTTCATGAAATTTGTGCTGTAAGTTATTGGTAATGAAACTAGGGCGGCGATTGCGTACGGTGAGGATTGGACAATGGGTTTGGAACTTAGAACTTTTTGATCGAATTTAGGCCAAACTAGCATAATTCCGAAACCTATGAAGATAGAACCTCCAAATTTGGTTTCAGGGTGTCGCTTTCGATTTCCTTAGTGTCCTTGAAATTTGAGCCCAATTGGGGTAGTGGGTGTGGACCAGCCACTCAGTTCCAAAGAGCTTAAAGCATATTTTCAAAATTAATAAAGATAGTAACTTGAAACAAATGTAGAAGCTTCAAATTTGGCGCATAATTGTTCTTTACTATTTCCTGCATGTCCCTCTATTTTTGTACCTTTCTTAGACCCCCAAATGTGTAAAAGTTTATCATCGAAATTAATAAAACTAGTAACTTAAAATTAAGATAAAACGTTCCAATTGTCTACAAGGGTTAACTAGTATTGAAAGTATGACGGGGACTGCATATGGGCGGAATCGTACCATAATTTCGGGTTCTAGAACCCTTGAAAAGTTCAAGGGCTAAAAAACATATATCTTAAAAACACTATAACTAAAAAAATAATGCCGCTATTTTGATGAAATTTAAACTCTGGGTTACTAGTAATGAAAGTACCTTTGGAATTGGTTCTGGTCGAGTTTGGTCAATGACTTCGGATTCTAGAAGCTTTTGATCGATTTGAGGCCAAACGAGTATAATTTCGAAGCCAAAGAATATATTTCCTATTTCCTATGTGTCTCCGAAATTTTGACTTAATTGTAGTGGTTCAGCTATGTTTAAAGGTACTTGCTGCATTTATGTAAAATTTTTTTTTATATTTAAATGAATTATATGAAAAGGTCTAAACTTGTAATTGTATTTTAGAAATACATTTATTGCATATTTTGCGTTTAAAAGCTTTTCTATTAGGTATATAAACAAACCATTTAAAATAATTGAAATTTTGAAAAATTTGGATTATTAAATATATTATGCTTTGATTATCTTTTTATCACAAAATTTAATAATTAGAATTTTTTCATTTTGTAATTGAATTGGAATAAATATATTTTCATTTATTTCAAGTTTTTTTGTTTTTTAATATTTTTAAATAGATAAATTAGTAAAAATTTGTAATAAATTTTAATATATAGTGTAATTAAAAAATGTTTTTTAGTATTATAAAGTTAATTTGGTTAGCTATGTCTTACGATCAATTTAATAACAGCTTTTATGTTGT
This sequence comes from Dolichopus griseipennis, assembly GCA_963082915.1. NCBI lineage: Eukaryota > Metazoa > Arthropoda > Insecta > Diptera > Dolichopodidae > Dolichopus > Dolichopus griseipennis. The sequence continues at coordinate 265,021,212 of OY720441.1, forward strand.
AAAAACGACATATCTTACATTTGAAACAAATAGTTGTAGGGTATTTGTACATTTGTTTACATAACTACTTATTTCAAAATTTTTTGACAGAAACTGAACGCCGTACATGCTGAATTTGGTTGATCCATAAGGAACAAATCATTTTTCTTAAGCAATATTATTTCTTTTTTGTGTTTCTGCAAACATATTATAGGTATTTTTTAATAATCAAATTTTTTACAAAAATATTATTTTAAATTTTTTATCTTTATTTTTCGCTATGTCAATTTTTAAATCTGAGGTACCAGTACGTCGCGTATTTTGGTTGCTCACATGTAAATTCATGTACCTAACTATGTATTTCAAAATTTTCTAGAAATTTCAAGAAATTATGCACTGTACGCGTTGATTTTGGTTAGGTCCTAAGTAACAAATCGTTTAAATTACAAATTATTTTTTAAGAAAGATTATTAGTTTATTTTTTTCAATTTTTTTGCAAATACATATATTTTTTAAATATCATTACTCTAAATAAATATCATTATTACGTAATGGCAACTACAGAATATATTTCAAAAGTCGGCTTTTTATTGTACAAAAAACAAAAAGCAACAACAATTTACGATTTACAAAAAATTTTTTTTTTGTAGTACTGTATTATAATAAATTGCAAACAAAAACTAAATACAGTACTTTTCGGTTATAAAGACCATGATGGAACGGAAAATATTCGTCGGAATAAACGAATATCGTTTTAAAAGATCTGTGAATTTTGAAAAATTAGTATAAGACTTGAACATTGTAGAATATACTGATTCTAGAATGGACACTTCGAACTCATTTGCTAGAATTTTATTTGATGTGTCAGCCTCAAGCCTATGTATAGTGCTTTTTTTTCTATTGAAAATTTTTTTTGTATTTTTGATGCGTTATGTTTTTTTTTTATATTAAAAAATTAATAAGAAAATACTAAATTTATCGCCAAGCAACACATTTATATATAATAAGTTTAAATAAAAGAAATATCAATGTAATAAAGAACTTATATTTTTAGGTAAAATTTAATTTTTTAGCAAAAAGTGTAAAGTTTATTATAATTAAAATTGAACCGTGTTCGTTATAAATGAAAACTATTGTATAAACCAAATGTATTGCTTTCATTTCGAACAGAACTCATTTTTTTTCACTGGAATTTTAGAGAGATAAAGAAAAAAAAACAAAAACAAAAAAAAAAATTTAAAAAAAATTTAAATCTCCTTGTTCATTGAATATTTGAACTAAACAAAAAAAAGAAAGATATACATAAGTCGGCGCCTATAATCTTTTGATTTAGATTTAGCTGCGAGTTACAACCGAAAATGAATTACATTTACACAAAAAGTCGGCGCATAATATTAGAGTCATAAGCCTCAACTTTTAACCGCGTGACCGTTAAATTCAAAATTTCGTTAAATAAAAGACAGGTTTTCACCTGAAAAAACGCAATATTCTTAAAAAAAAATATCATTGAAAATATACCTATGAAAATAAAAAAAACCTTTCTTTTGGTTGTTGTGTCATTAAGATTCATCAAATAATTTACCCAGAAAAGGGATGTTTATATTTGTAGGGGAAAAAATAAGCCGATTAAATATTATGATTTCTAATTTCATTATATACATATACATATATTATGTATCAATACCATATTCTTAGATAAAATCGCAACCGTTAACATATGTATAACGCAGATTATGCTTCGACTCGTTTTACTGTTTTGTGTTTTACTATTAATATAAAATTATGAATAATTGCCAGAAAATGTTCTGTGAGTTTTAATAACGTAAATGAACTAATTTATTAAGGTTTTAAATAATTTGAATTCATAAAAAGTTTGTTTTTATTTTTTTTTGTTTTTTTTTTTTATTAAAACTTAATTAAATATTTTGTTTGCCTGCTTATGATAATTTTGGACATTTAATTTTCTGGTAACAGATAATTTCCTAAAATATCTTATTGGTTTTAGTTTTGTCATTATTATTATATTTTTTTTTAAACCAAAAGAAAAGTTTATTAAGTTTATACAAAATTTCTTTTTTTTTAAAATCACTAATTAGTTTTTAATTTCACTAAGTTCCTCTAAGGTTTTATTTTTTTTTTTTTTGAAAAAGTTTTCACACAACAAAAAAAAAAAATTTAAATAGAATTTTTTAATTTCACTTGTTTTGAAATGTTTTTTTTTTTAATTAATTATTTTTTTTTTTTTTTTGAGCCGAAACTTGTCACGGTCGCCATATAATATACATGTCAAACATTTAAAAAAACATTTCTGATTATTTTCCTTAATTAGACTATTTATAACCTAATTACTAACGCTACTAATACAACTTAACTTTCTATTTAATACAATGTTTTTGCAAGATCGGTATGTACATATTAGTCTGGTAATTAATATCATTTGCATTTCTTATCAATAATTATTATATTAAAACATAGCATAAGCATAATTATTATTGAATTCCTTCTGGTCATTGCCTTTATTAAATATGATGATAATATTTTATTTATACTCATATTTCTCAAGTCGGTCAATGCACTTATGCATGTTAATTAATTTATCAATATAAAAAAATTGGGAATTAAATGGGCAATCCGTTATGCTATATTTTAGATATGTATGATAAGTATTTACCTTGTATATTTTATACTACAGCTGACTCTTTACAAACTAGAAGTAAGCAGAAGAATAATAAATGTATATAAGCACAAACAATATTATTACAACCTTAAGGCTGGAGTACATAATATTTAATTAAGTATTGCTGTCTCTTTATGTTTTTCTGTCTAAATGTTTTATTACATGTCTACTTTATCTTTGTCTAATAAAAATAACTTTAATTAAATTATTTTTCAATTTGGATTTTTGTTGTTTTAAGAACAATTTTAGACTAGGAGATTTGAGAAAGAAATGAATAAAAATTATTTTTTATACTTAGTTCTAAAAATGTTCATTCTATTTAATATTACGATCAAGCGAAGACTTTTACACAACGTTGCTGGCACGCGTAACGTCAAGCTTCACATTCTTTACAATAGTTAATTTCGGAGGAACATATTGAAAATTTCTGAAATTAATTTTATTTTTAACAAAAACTAAAATGACTGAAATGATGAAATGAAAAAAATATGTTTTAAAACATTTTTAAATTAAAAAAAACCTGATTATTTTAACCTTAGCGCGAAATGAACACAATGTTGAAGATTTGTTTGAAATAGTTTTTCCATTGATGGGTTGCGTTTTCTGTCACTTTTTTGAATGCGTTTAAAAAACTTAAATATTTTTATAAACTTGAATATAAATTACAAATTATAATGATATAAAAGTTCTGTAGAATTAGATCAGAAGTAAATTCTATTCTTCCTTTTAAGGTGAATAGAATTTACATTATTAATACAAAGTATTATTTGAAATTTAAAATACACTGGTTCGAGTTAGAATAAATTACCATTATTTTCTTTATGTTAAATCTTTATTGAGCTAAACTAATTTTAAAAGCTAAATTTTGCAACTTAGAGTAGAGAAAATGTAGAATATACATTTTCAGTTCAGTCGTCATTTTTAAATGTGTCACCATATAATCTTTTGCACTAAGGAAAGGAAAAATTTTTGCTAAAAACTGACGGTTCCATAACTGACAACTGAATTGATAAGTGAAACAAAAATTTTTAATTTGCTTTCTTAAATTTTTATACCCTACACCTATAGAATAGGTAAAGGGGTATATTAACTTTGGTATGGTGTTTGTAACCACCTAAAGGAAGCGAGCTAGATATGGAAAAGTATATATATTTGTGATCAGCGTGACCGCCTGAGTCGATATAGCCATGTCCGTCCGTCCGTCTGTCCGTCCGCCCGTAGGCACGATAACTCAAAAAATAATGGAGCTATCTTGATGAAATTTTAACTGTAGGTTACTAGGACTGAAAGTACGGCGGGGATTGCATATGGGTGAAATCGGCCCATGGGTTCGGAATCTGGACCTTTTAATCGGTTTCAGAGCTAACGAACAAATATAAAAAATCACGATAACTCAACAACTAATTACGCTATCTTCATCAAATTTGTGCTGTAGGTTACTAGTAATGAAACAACTTCGGGAATTGCGTAAGGTCGGGATTGGACCGTGGGTTCGGAATCTAGAACTTTTTGATCGAATTTAGGCCAAACGAGCATAATTCCGAAATCAAAGAAGATAGAACCTCCAAATTTAATATCAGGGTGTCCCTTCCTATTTCCTAAGTGTCTTGTGGATTTGGGTCCCATTGGAGTATTGGGTCGGGGACCAGCCACACATTTCCGAAGACCTTAAAACATATCTTTAAAATTAATAAAGATAACAACTTGAAAAAATGTAGAAGCTTCCAATTTGCCACAAGGGTGTTCTTTACTATCTCTTGCGTGTTCCCCTAATTTGGGATCAATTGGAGTGGTGGTTCTGTACCCCTCTCAGACCTACCAAGTTTTAAAGGCTTATAATCGAAATTACAAAAAATTGTTACTTAAAATTAGGATAGACCGTTCAAATTGTGTACAAGGGTTAACTAGTACTATAAGTACAGCGCGGACTATATAAGGGCGAAATCAGCCCAACGGTTCGGATTCCGGACCTTTTAATCGATGTCAGGCCTAACGAACATATATAAAAAATCACGATAACTCAACAACTAATGAGGCTATCTTCATGAAATTTGTGCTGTAGGTTATTGGTAATGAAACTACGGCGGTGATTACGTACGGTGAGGATTGGACAATGGGTTCGGAACTTAGAACTTTTTGATCAAATTTAGGCCAAACGAGTATAATTCCGAAACCAATGAAGATAGAACCTCCAAATTTGGTATCAGGGTGTCCCTTCCTATTTCGTAAGTGTCCTTGAAATTTGGGCCCCTTTGGAGAAGTGAGTCGGGGACCAGCCACTCAGTTCTTCGAACCTTAAAGCATATTTTCGAAATTAATAAAGATAGTAACTTGAAACAAATGTAGAAGCTTCAAATTTGGCCCAGGGTGTTCTTTACTATTTCTTGCGTTGCCCCCTAATTTGGGATCAATTGGAGTGGTGGTTCAGAACCTCTCTTAGACCCCCCAATGTGTAAAAGCTTATCATCGAAATTAATAAAACTAGTAACTTAAAATTAAGATAGAACGTTCCAATTGTGTACAAGGGTTAACTAGTATTGAAAGTATGACGGGACTGCATATGGGCGAAATCGTACAATAATTTCGGGTTCTGGAACCTTTAAAAGTTCAAGGACTAACAAACATATATCTTAAAAACACCATAACTCAAAAAATAATGCCGGTATTTTGATGAAATTTAACACTAGGTTACTAGTAATGAAAGTACCATGGGAATTGGTTGTGGTCGAGTTTAATTTCGAAGCTAAAGAATATATTTCCTATGTCCTATGTGTCTCCGAAATCTAGACTTAATTGTAGTGGTTCAGCTTTGTTCAAAGGTACTTGCTGCATTTATGTATAATTTATTTTTATATTTAAATGAATTATATGAAAAGGTCTAAATTTGTAATTGTATTTTAGAAATACATTTATTGCATATTTTGCGTTTATAAGCTTTTCTATTAGGTATATAAATTAACCATTTAAAATAATTGCAATTTTTAAAAATTTGGATTACTAAATATATTATGCTTTGATTATCTTTTTATCACAAAATTTAATAATTAGAATTTTTTCATTTTGTAATTGAATTGGAATAAATATATATTCATTTATTTTTAAATAGATAATTTAGTCAAAATTTGTAGTATTTTTTAATAGATAGTGTAATTACAAAATGTTTTTAGTATTATAAAGTTAATTTGGTTAGCTATGTCTTACGATCAAATTAATAACAGCTTTTATGGTGTTAAAATGACTTATGTATATGTCCGTAAATTTGAACCAAATAGGTGTAGGGTATTTCTAAGTCGGTTGCGACTGACTGTTTCTTTACTTGTTATAAAATTAAAATGTTACAGTTGTTTTATACCCGTTGCAAGGTAAAATTTTAAAATTAATTATTGCAATAATTTAACAAAAAAAATTTATTAAGTTATTTTTAATTAAGTAGGTAGAAAATTTTAAAATAGATTTTTACTAATTTAGAAAAATTTCAAATAATTTTAATAGCACGGTTTTTTGTATTTTTTTGTTTTAAAAATTTTTAATCCAAATATATCTTTAATATTCCTTAAGGCTCTCTCTGAACACTCAATTTTTTCTTAAAGTAATCCCTTATTCACTTTCTAATGGAATCTCATGCCAAAATTTCCTCCCTATTAAATAAAAGTAGAAATATTGACGCCAAAACAACTTCGCAGGTTATTTGCATATACTTGTTGTTTGGTGAGCTAGCCTAAGCTTTTTCTCTGTGGGTCATATTTAAATAACAAATTATTGAAGATTTAATTATATAATGAATGTGAAGCGATTGATATGACATTATCTGAATTAGAAACCATTTTATGTGATAATGGTTTAAGTTGTGTAATTTTAGGTCTGGCTTCTCCTTCTGTTAATTCTGTAGTACTTTCTTCTGATATAAAATTAGGAAATAATTCTATAAATGATCGAAATATTTTGGCTTAAAGATGTATGCAAATATGAATGAGTAACAAAAATTGGTTCTAGATCAACTTTTTTTATCTGTAAGAAGGCATTCTGTTAATAAAATTTTTTCTTAGAAGCGCCAGGAAGATGTGTGGAAACATATGAATATTCATATTTAATAAACAATTTACGAGGAAGTAAAAAATTGTTCTTGCCGCAGCGTTTACGGAAATGGCAGTGTTACAGTTAGACGACGGAAAGACTGCACATAAAACGTTTGGTTTACCAGTTTTAATAACAGATATGTACTTCAGTTTCTTCTATAAAAGCGTGTTCTCAAAAAGTTAATTAACTTCGTCAATCAAATCTTTTTTTAATTGGTGAGTATTCAATGATTGCTGTTTTAGCAATTAGTTGTATCGATCGTTTGTTGAAAGATATAACTCAATGTAATGAATCAATAGGTGGCACAGTAATTGTATTTGGTTTTGATTTTTGACAAAGCCGGATTCTGGACCTTTTGATAGGTCTAAAGCTAAACAACATATATAAAAATCACGATAACTCAACAACGAATGACGTTATCTTGATGAAATTTCTGCTATAAGTTACTAGTAATGAACCTGCGGTGGGGATTGCCTACCACCGATATAACTCCGTGGGTTCGGATCTTTTGATCGAATTGAGTGCAAACGAAAATAATTCCGAATGTATGAATAAACCAATGAAGATTGAGACCTCCAAATTTGGTATAAGGATGCCACTTCCTATTTCCTTATTGTCCTTGAAATTTGGAACCAATTGGATTAGCAAAAAAAAACCTATTTTTTTAATGTCGAATCAAAACGGTTGAACCGATTGACTTGAAATTTTGCAAAAATGTTCCCATTATGTAACGAAATTAGTTGTATAAGTTGGTTGAAATGTATTACTCCGTTTCGGTCCGGCGGGCTTCTAATAAAATTTGTGTACAATTTTACATGGTGGTTTTGCAGTCGAAAAAGAAGGCTGCAATGAAACTTTTTCAATGTTATTGATGTCGAGCTGTATTAAAATATATAAATATAGCTGTATATATTTATATAAATAAAGAAGTTGCATGGCAGTTACTCGAACGCCTTGCACTACCCCAACTAAATTTGCATAAACTTTGAAAAATTTCAGACACCCAACTTCCTTATGTATAGAGTAATGCTTATATAAAATGCTCCTAGAAAATTTGTATTTGTGAAAATTTCAGAATGCCAGCTCTTCATTTTATCAGTTAACGTACGGACGGACGTATATACATAGCAAGATCGATTTACTTTTCGGTTCTAATCCGATCCATATATTTGAGTCTATATCTACCCCCACTTATTCTTTCCTTATTCACTTTCTTAGTGGAAAATTTAGTATACCATTTTGATCTATAGACATATTGGTATTATAATACTTATATGTAAATTCGATAAAATCCGATTGCGCGTTTCTGCGTTTTTCAAATGGTTTTTAATTGAATTCGATGTTATTCAAAAAAAAATTAAAGCTAAAGTTACACTTTGAAAATTGTGCCGCAATAAATTAAGGGAAAGCGACAAAAGTGTTTTTAAGATTTTTTAGGATTTTTAATTGCTATAGTACTCGTATAATAATAGTATAATAAAATTGTTATAATATAATATAATTTGAAACTTGACAAATGTCGCGTTTCGGGGCTTCGCCGGATAAATCTGCAAATCTAATATATAAATGAGAAAATTTTTGTTTTTTTTTTTTTTTTTCTTTATTTAATTTAATTCCTACTTAAATATTTAACTTATATCTATACAATTTTTTGAAATAATATTAGTAACATAAAATTCATAAATATATATATAATTTGTTTGTTTCTTTGTTTATTTGTCCAGGATTCACGTGAAAACTACTGGTCAGATTGTCACCAAATTTTACAGGAATAATTCTGGGAGCCCGGGGTTTAATAAAGGATATGTGAAGTTTTTATAAGTTAACAGGCTCGAAACGTTTTGACTGATTGACCTTAAATTGGCAATCGATCACACGTATTTTATTTTACAAAAAAGTTTGAAAAGTATATCAACTTTTAATCTACCCAAAAACGTGTATATACAAATTTTCATAATAATTGACAGATCACTTTCGGAGCCTATACGCTATGAAAAACAAAAAAAAATATTGAGTTATACATATATAGATTATAAAATATAAATTTATATTTTGAAAATTTACGGGAAGCTGGGTATATCTTCTAGTACATACAGAAAATTATATTTTTCTAAAAAATCGGTTTGTATTTTTATATGAATGGGTAATTAGGTACATTTATATTCTCTTTACTTATAAATTTTATTTAACAAAAAAAAAACAAAAATAAACATTTCGAAAATCTCAATTCTTACCTGAATGTCCTCAATGATGATATGAATAGTTTTCATTTTTTTTCTTTATTCTTGTTTTTTGTTTCTCCAATTTGTTTGCCACTTTTTCTAAAAAATTGGTTTGTAATTTTTTATGAATCGATAGGTAGGAAGATTTACAATATTGAATATTGAATATAGGTATCAAACAACTAAAAAAAAAACAAATTTCTATTCTCCTTTGTTTTATATTCTCTTTACTTACAAATTTTGTTTAAGAAAAAAAAAAACAAAAATAAACATTTCGTAGATCTCATTTCCCAATTCGTATCGTATCGTACCTCTATGATATGAATAATTTTAATTTTGTTTTCTTTATTCATGTAGGGGAAAAAAATTTTAAATATAAGTATTACCATCATTATTTATTGTGTGAAGAATATTTATAACAATTTTGATGTACAATATTTTGTTACATGTTGGCAATGTCTCGCCAACACTTGTGTATTATATATATGATGATAGTTAAAATAATTCAAAACAAAAATACCTCAATTTTTATTGCTAACCCAAATCTAAAATACATTCATTTTATAAAAAAAAATAATGATTCATTACGACGTGGAAAATATTTATACTTCATAGAGGTATCGATAGGGCATACCACCATACAATACGCATTTGTTTTCTCTGTTTGCATTTTAAACGATCAAAGCAACCGTTGAGTTTCTTTCGTTAAAATAAAAAAAAATTGATTTTTAATTCACACTGTCAATTTTTGTACATATATATATATGTATGTTACTACTTTCATGATTCAAATTTAACAAAAAAATTCATTTGTTTTTTGGTACTCTAATCAATTTTCCACTTTTTCTAAAAAATCGGTTTGCATTTTTTTGTAAATGGGTAGGTACGTACATTTACAATATTGAATATAGCCATCAAACAAAAAAAAACCAATTTATATTCTACTTTGTTCTATATTCTCTCTACTTCTAAAATTTTGTTTTAGAAAAAAAAAAAAAAAATAAACATGTCGTTAATCTAAATTCGTATTTCGTACTTCTATATGGTATGCATATGAAGAATACTTTTATTTTTTTTTTTTTATTATTGTTTTTTGGTCCCCTAATCTGTTTGCCACTTTTTCTAAAAAATTGATTTGTATTTTTTTATGAATGGATCGGTAGGGACATTTACAATATTGAATATTGAATGCATGAAACCAATAAAACAAATTTCTATTCTCCTATGTTCTACATTCTCTTTACTTCTAAATTTTGTTTTAGAAAAAAAAAAAAAAAAATAAACATGTCGTTAATCTAAATTCGTATTTCGTACTTCTATATGGTATGCATATGAAGAATACTTTTATTTTTTTTTTTTTATTATTGTTTTTTGGTCCCCTAATCTGTTTGCCACTTTTTCTAAAAAATTGATTTGTATTTTTTTATGAATGGATCGGTAGGGACATTTACAATATTGAATATTGAATGCATGAAACCAATAAAACAAATTTCTATTCTCCTATGTTCTACATTCTCTTTACTTCTAAATTTTGTTTTAGAAAAAAAAAATAATAATAAACTTTTCGTAAATCTCAACTCGTAGTTCGTACCTCAATGATGATATGAATTGAGTAGTTTTAATTTTTTTTCTTTATTCTTGTTTTTTGTTTCTCCAATCTGTTTGCTATTTTTTAAATTTTGTTTTAGAAAAAAAAAAAACAAAAATAAACATTTGTAGATCTCAATTTGTATCGTATTGTACCTCTATGATATGAATAGTTTTAATTTTTGTTTCTTTATTTATGTAGGGGATATAAATTTTAAAATATAAGTATTGCCATCATTATTTATTGTGTGAAGAATATTTATAACAATTTTGATGTGAAATATTTTTTACATGTTGGCAATGTCTCGTCAACACTTGTGTATTATATATATTATGATAACTAACTACAATATGTAGTTTCTATTTTTTATAGAAATCTGTTAGAAGGTACATACAGAAACTTATAATAAAAACGTATAAGGCTACTTCTTACATATTTGTATGTAAACGTCTATTTTAATATAACGTACAGAACTAAAAAAAAACTATTATAAAGTTAATTTAATGTTCTTTAGATAACAAGTTTCTTTTTATTAATTCTAAAGCGCAAGAATAGGAAAAAAAATATATATTAAATAAAATTATACCTGTTTTATAATTAAGTTATTTCATCAATTCATTACTAATTATGAGTAACAGTCAAATCAATATTTAAAATATAATATTAATACTCAAGAAAACCTGTTAAAAAGTGTCGAAATATAATGCTGGAGCTTCAAAGTTAAAGTTTAATTTTGGAAATATACATATGCAATCTGAGTTGACTAAGTTAATGATTTACAAATAAAGAAAATTTTTAATTTTTAATTCCTAATAGCCTTTCAATGGGAATAGTTCCGAAATTCTTAATTAGGAAACTTTTGGTGATTCTAGAGAATCAAACCCTACCTCGCCCGCCCTAATTTTCACGTTTTAGGAATTAAATTGTGTTTTCCACCAATACTTGGAGTTTGCAAGCAGAAATGGTTAAAACTAGGAGACACTTTTTCCAATTTTAAGCACATCTTTTAAATTGAAGAAAAACTTTGAACATATGTTAAAACATGTTCGACCGTTCAATGTTGTATATTAATAAAAAAAACTTTTAACCGGTATTCATGTTACAGATGTTTAAAAAAAGCAAAATTTCCATTTTCGATCCCTTATAAACAGGGGGCGTAACAAAAAGAATTTCTTGACGGACTTCTCTTTATTTCCGAGGATCTAACTTCTGCCTAAATTTTAAGTTTCTAGCTTGAGCCGTTCAGAAGTTATGTGGGGCCAAAAATTTTGTAAAAATTTAGTTTTTGATAATGGTAATTGTTGGCAACGTATGGCAACCCAATGCATTTTCTCTTTAAAAATTTATAAAGCTTATAGAAGCAGCTGTTTTCAAATTGAAAATACGCCTTATGTAACTCCTGTTATAACTTTGTAAATATTGGCTTTTTCCGACTTTGAGGGGCTGTAGCTCCGCAATGGGTGACGTTACAAAAAAAAGTTTTAAGGTGAAATTATATATATTGTTATACCTAGTTAGCCGGAGGTAAAAAATGACGGACAGACAGAGTAAAATTATGTAGGCACATTTTTGTGCCTATATCTTGATTTTTTTAAAATATATGTATGTATGTATGTATATTCAGTATGAAATGAAAGTTTATTTTCAAAATAAACTTTCAAGTCCTTTACAGCATTAACTTTGATGTTTATTTATATAATAATTTAAAAAAAAATTTACAGAGTTACCCAAATTTTAAAATTAAAAGAGTAGCTAAATGAAATTGAAATGAGTTACGATTTAAAAATATTAAATAAAAGGTTGTTGATATTAAACCAATTATAAAAGCATTCAAGTTTTTGCAATGCTTTCGCATCGTTTATGGAAACAATTTTCTTGAAAATCTCCATACCATTAGCATAGATTCTTATGTCACAAATGCTATATTATGTGAGTTTCACTTCACATTTATTGTAAAAATAAACAAATCAGCTACTGTTGTTATTGTAATTCATAAAAGTCACATTTTATTTTAGAGTTCACCAAATTCCAAAAAAATTTAGGGATAGATTAAATAATTGAAGAAATGCTTTGTACATATTTTCAATAAAGATAATTTTGTTTATTTTTTAGCTTTTTAAGATTTTTGGTGAACCAAGATGAACTAGAGCTATTATGTTTATCAATAACCATGGATACAAATTGATAAATAGTAGAAAACATTGTAAAATAAAATCAATTTACCAATATGTCAATGTCAACATAATTTAAAAAGAAAAATCTTAGTTACTTGATATATTATTAATACCATAACATTTGGCTTTAAGAAAATTTAATCGTTAAGATACTATAATAATTCAATATTGGGGAGTAAGACAAAACTAAGGAAAAAATAAATAGGAAGCGGATAAACACATATTTTACCAAGTTCCAAGGAATTATTGAAAAAAACAAATACTGTTCCAATTAGGTGTGAATAAAAGATCTAATTGATTACCTTCAGAATTACAAATTATCGATGTCTGTTGTAGATTAGACGAATTAAATGAGTCAATTAACAGACATTCAGCGTTACTCAATAATTCTAAAGAATAAAATAGCATTCGTAATCATGTGTTACCATATCCTAATATAAGAAGGTTGATATCACCACGAAGAATAACATCATAGTTGTTCTTAAGATCACTTTGAAATGTAAAAAATCATTAACATAAAACTTCGCGATATTGAATCTGATATGACGGAATTCACTTAATCATCATATATATAATACCTTGCCAACATGTAAAAAAATATTGCACATCAAAATTATTACAACTTTACTTCACACAATAAATAATGATGGCAATACTCATACCGATAAATTTATTCTTATGCATCCCATACACGATGGACCTGTTTTGTTGTTATGCATCCCTTACACGATGTTTTCAGCTTGGTACGCTTACTTGCGAAGTTGAATAAAATTCAATATTGTAAATTTACATACCTACACTTTCAAAACAAAATACAAACCGATTTTTTAAGAAATAGAGGCAAACAGATAAGAGAACCAAAACTTTTAATTTGAATTATGAGTGTATATAATAGAATAGTTCCACGAGCTTTCAATGTATTTTTTTGTGTAAGACAAAAGTACAATTTTATTTAAATTTGCTTACATTTGATACGATTTTAATGTTACACAATAAAAACATATCATCATATAATTTATTAGTCATTTTATTATTTATTAGTCATTTTATAAAACGTCAAATTTAGGATTGTGGTATATTTATAATTTTAACAGTTGCGAATTAAAAATTTATTTCAGTTAAAAAAGATTTTTTTTTTATTTTTTAACTGAAATAAATTCAAAAATTGCTTTGATTGTTTGAATGTCTTAAAATACATACAAATAGAGCAGTCATAATTTTCACGTTTTATAAAATTACAATTCAATCCATGATATGTTTTCGTTGTGTAAGACTAATAACAGCTTGTCAATATGCTTTTTTGTGTAAAATATAGTACAATTTTATTTAAATTTATTCACATTTGGTACGATTTTAGTCTTACACAATAAAACTTATCATCGTAAAATTTATCTGTCATTTTATGAAAAGTCAAATTTTGGAACTGCTTTATATACATAAACCTGACAATTGCGAATAAAAAAGATTCTCTTTCTATTTTTTTACTGAAATAAAGTCAACAAATGCTTTGATTGTTTAAATATTTTAATATACATACAAATAGACCAGTCCCAAATTTTGACTTTTTATAAAATGACAAATCATAATATTTAATCGGCTTATTTATTCCCCATACAAATATAAACATCCCTTTTCAGGGTAAACTATAGGACCAATTTTAATGAATGAATAGCATTCTTTTAAAACGACATGTGTTTATTACGACGAATATTTTCTGTCTCTTCACGGTCGTTATTAGCGAGCTCTACTGTATGCATTTTTTTTTGCTAAAATAAATTATTTTGCTACTTCGTATATTGTTGTTGCTTTTTGTTAAGTTTTTTATAATAACAAAATAACCGACTTTTGAAATATATTCTATAGTTGCCATTACGTTTGAGAGATTTATAACAAAAGTTGTTAATATTTCTTAAGAAAAATTATGTGTTCCTTAGGGACCAACCAGAGAAACCGCGTACGGCGTGCAGTTTCTGTCAAAAAAATTTGAAATAAGTAGGTATGTTATGTACTGTACTTCGGAATTTTAAATTTTAAAGTTTGACAACGCGTATAAAAATATTGTAATTGTTTTTCCTGATGCTGCTTCAATTAAGTTTTCAAAATAAAATATTTTAAAATAATATTATATTTTTTTTTAAAAAAACATACATTCAAAATAATTGAAAATACCTATAATATTTTAGCAAAAAAAACTAAAAAATAATCTTCAACTTGAAAAAAATCGTTCGGCGTATAATTTCTGTCAAAAAATTTACAAATAAATAGGTAAATTAATTTACATTAGAGCAACCAAAATGCGCTTAGCGCGATGTAGTATATTTCGGATTTTTAAAATTTACAAATTGACAAAATGTATAAAAATATTACTTCTGGTTTTTGTTATATTTCTAAGATTATGTTTTAAATAATATCTTATATTGAAAAAAATTCAAAATTTTATATGAAATTAAAAATTTTTTTTGTACTTGAATTTGTTTGTACCCGCGTATCAATTTACGGATATGTAGATAGACATATTGACGTACTGCCGTATAAAAATTGTGCGTCGTATATTTTAATTTAAGTTAATTTAGGCCCTATTAAATGAAAAGCTTCTTCTACATTTTAAACACATGTTTTTATACCCGTGCATACATATATGAACATCGGGTATATTAAAATTACTCCTCCGTTTGTAACGCATCGAAATATAAGAGCTAGATATAGTGTCAAGGGTACGTATCGAATCAGCATCGAAAAGTGAATCGATCTAGCTATGTGTGTCCGTCCGTCCGTCCGTCCGTCCGTCCGTCAGCACGATAACTCAAAAACTATAAGAGCTAGAGTTCTGAAACTTTCACAAAGTAATTTTTAGACAATTTGTAGGTTCCCTATTGTTTTTGGTTAAAATCGGAGAAAGGCTTCGGGTAGCTGCCATACAAATTTTTCGATATTTTATGAGTATTTTTAAAATTAATAACGAAAAATAGAAACCAAATATAAAAACAAACAAATTGTTGTTTAATTATCAATCGCTTCATGGTGTAGTGGTTAGGACATGTTACTTGTAGCAAAAATGTTTCGGTTCGAATTCAGGCTACGGATATTTTTTTTTTTTTTTTAAATTCATTTTTTTTATCTATTTTTTTTTTAATAAAATATATGTATTTATTTTATGTTTGAAAAAATTTTATTTTATAGAAAATTAGACAGAAGATTCATTTATATTAAAAATTATTAATTTTTTTTAATATTTCTATAAAAAAATTCAAAACTGTTATTTAAAACAAACAATTGATACTATAGCAACTACGATTTTTTAAAACTGTTATTTAAAACAAACAATTGATACCATAGTAACTAGAATTATTTAAAAAAAAAAAAAATGAGATAAATAAAAACTCGTTTTGTAAACAAATTATTAATTGTTCTATGGTATAGTGTGTAGGACATGGGACTGGTAGTCAAAACGTTTCGGTTCGATTCCTGGCTGGGGCAAAATTTTTTTTTTTTTAAATTCATCTTAAAATTCTAATTTATAAATTATTTATTTTTTTTAAAACATTTTTAAAAAAATTCAAAACAGTTATTCAAAACAAACAATTGATACCATCGCAACTATAATAATTTAAAAAAAAAATTGAAATGAACATAAGGTCGATGGCTTAGTGGTTAAGACGTCGACATTTTAATTGGAAAGTGTGGGTTCGAATCTCGTTGAGAGCATATTTTTTTTTTAAATTCATCTTTTTTTTTTAATTCATTTTTTTTTTACTAATTTTTTTTCAATTAAATATAAAAAAACAAATATTTTGAATTTTCTGTCAAACAGTTCAATTGCAATATAAGAATTTCTTATATATTTAATACACGCACGGGTATGTAAAAGTTGACAAGGGCAACTATAATCTTCCTCGTTTTATAAGAAAATACTCTTTTTAGTTTTACTTTGACATAACGCACGAATTTTATATAATGCATGCGTTACTTTTACCAAAAATTGTTGATAGAAGTTGTTTGTAAATCGAAAACTAATTTTTGTTTCAGGAGTATATAATTGTCAGATTAATTATCCTACATAATATTTGACATTTTAAAACTATCTGTCATTTGTGAAGTTAATAATATTTAATATATTTAGATTATGAAAAAAAAGTAAAAAAAATAAGGTTTATTGCTGAAATATATAAAGACTATTTTTTAAAATGGAAGAGTTAAGTGCTTCTTGGTAATCAAATAAAATATATGATTTAGCATAACCTTTTCAAGAGAAAATTCATCTATTATGAAAAATTTATTTACAGCTTTCTGCCGAAAATTATTTAATTATCTACTCCTTTTATCTACTCTTTTTCAAGAGGCGGTGTGGTGTAGCTGGCAGTAGGTGTAAGTAAAAAAGAGTTGTTTACTCCTCATATAGGAACGCAAGTAATAACATTTGTTTGTTTGAAGAAACTTATGAGTCATGACTCATGACCATACATAGAAAAAAATTAATAAACTAGACAAATAGGTAAAATATAAAGTAAACCAAAGACATACACAACTAAGTACATATATTTGTAGTAAAAATTTCAGATTTAATTATGGAAATGTTGCCTAGCTACTAAATTTAAAAATGGAATAAGGGGAGGAATAATTTATCAATCTTTTATTGATTATTTATTTTTTTTTAATATCTTTGTAGATATTTTATAAATCTTAAAATTGTGATTTTAAAAAAAATCTCGACTTCTGTCAACTTAACTAATATTTTGTACTTCTGGCAGCTTCAATATAATATAATACTAAGTACCTACTAAACTTATGAATTATGATAGGTATGTTTAATTTTTTTGTACATATTATGCTCTATGAATAAGCTTTTTAATTAGTTTTAGGACAAGGAGTAGATAATTAGGACAGCATTAACTCGAATTTTGGCTACTTGACTTCAGTAAATATGTATACATGTGGAATAATAAACATGGATATCAACACTAATTGTTATAAATTTAAAACTGCATATAATCTACTATAACTTAATACTACATTTTATCTACTACAACTTAAAACTACATTTAACCTACTACAACTTAAAGCAAATAATTTCCGGTCTCTTTTTGAAAAAACCGTGGACGAAGACGAAGGAGATATAAAAATAATTAAAGGCTGTAACTTTTTAAAATTATATTAGACATTAATTAACTAAATTAAACTTCTCTTTTCTAAAATTATATTGCAAAATTGTAATTCCCACATGGAGGCTCAACCGGTATGAATCATGAGTTTATTGCAGAATTATTAGCTTCCAGAAGTCAGACATATTCATTTCAATTTAATAATCAACACAGGTGGACGTAGAATCTATTAAATTGAAACAGAAGTGAAATTCACAAGTATATCACAAATTTTAAAAGAATTGGTGCAGTTGCTACCAGAAGAAGTATATTACATGCAAAGGAGTTCCAATGAATTGTAAACTCAACCATTGTACAAGTATAAGTTTATTTACAAGAAGTATACAAGAATAAATTAAAAAATTAATTCTAGTTAAAAACATTATTTTAATACACCATTTTAATTATTTAAAAAAAATATATATTCACTACTTGTTACATTAAATTAATTTTATACCAATTGTTTAAAGCTAAAATGATAAAGTAAAAAATTCTATAATTTATTATACCAGTTTATACCAGTATTATACAAATCAGCTGGTGTCAAACAATTTTTAATACACTACTTTAATTATTTAAAAAAAAAATATATGATGATATTGCAATGAAATGAAGGAAGGAATTGGCAAAAATAAATAAAGGCATTTAATAAAAAAATTAAATAAATAAAGGCATAAAGGCATTTAAATAAATTTTGGGAAAAATAAATTTTGTGTGTGCTCAAAAATTTCTTTAATAAATAGTTTTAAATTATTTAAAAAAAAAAAAAAGAAAGAAAGAAAAATCATAGTGTGAAATTATAATTATTTGAATTAATAATAAAACGATTCATTTAAATTTACTTAATTTTCCTATTAACGCAATAATTAATATATAAACAATTATATACACATAAGTTTGAAAAAAATATTATATAAAATATTTTGTGTGAATTAATATTTTAAAAAATAAACATTTAATTTTTATAGTGAAAAAGCAAAAAAAAAAACCCAACTAATTAAAACAACAAACTTAAAATAATAAAATAAAAATATTTTTAATATATTCGTACTTTTAAATATTAAGCGTAAGCAAAATATTGCGTTAAATAATTAAAGAGATGGGCAAAATATTTGTAAATATCAATATTTTACAAGCTTTTAATTTATTGTATGCAAAATTTTATCAGTAAAAAAATAAGAAATAACAGTTGTCTTTAAAATTTTTTGAAATAAAATAAATAAAATAATATTTACAATAATTTGATAAAAATATTTAATTATTTTGCAAAATTTTTAAAAAACAAGTTTTAATAAACAAAATTTTAAATTTTAAATAGAAGATTCTGTATTGGAATTGCAAATATGAATTAATCAACATTCAACATATTTTATTAAATTAAATAATAACTTTTACACTATGAACATTAAAACATGAATTACATACTTTATTTAAATTGAAAGAAAAATAATAATTTTTACACTAAAATATTAAAAAAAAATAATATAAAAATATAAAAAAAAAAAAATTTAATATTTGATATCAGCAAAAACATTTTATGATTATTATACTATTCTAAATTTTGAAACATTTTAATTATATTTTTAAAATTTTTTTTTTTTTGTTTTAAAAACAGTTGTCAAAATTTAATAATTCATTTGCTACACATTTGTTACATTAAGTTATGTACATATGTAAATATTTCGACAATAAACTATACCTTACTATACAATTAGATCACAAACAATAAAACGGTATTCAAATAACAAAAAGAAAAAAAGAAAAAATAATAGTATAAGTATACGAATCAAAAGTTAATCTTAATTAACGAAGGCAGGTTCAAAAGTATAATTTGAATTGTTAAAATAAAGTTTATACAAATTGGATTTTTTTTATATAGTTTATTTATTTAATTGAATTTATATGGACCAATACGTAATTTAAAAATAAACAAAAAAAAATAAAAATAAAATAATAAAGAAAAAAAAACACAAAAGGGAAAAATAAATTAATAAAAACTAATTTTTAAATTTAATTATCATTTAAACACAGGTTATTAATTTATTCAGAATGAGTGGCGTCGAACATTACAGCGCAGCTATTCGATTGTTGACTTCGAGCCAACACTTTCTAATCTTCCTTCCCAAAACAACCAGACTCCAAAAATTAATTTTAGTGAAGCTGAAAGTGAGATTCGAAAGTTTAATGGGGATGAAACCATTAGTGTTAGGAAATGGATAGACGAGTTCGATCAGTATGCGAGTGTTTTTCAATGGAATGAATTAAAGAAATTCGTCTTTTGCAAAAGGTCATTAACAGGTGCTGCAAAATTATTTATGGAGTCTGAAGCAAAACCTTTCTGCTACCGTGTCCTGAAGAATGAACTACTTAAAGAATTTGAAGCAAGGGTCACCAGTGCCGATGTTCACGCTAAGTTACGCCAAAGAAAGAAAAAGTATGAGGAATCTCTTCGCGAATATTTGTACTGCATGCTCGACATCGCCTCTCAGATCGAAATAGGTGAAACTTAATTAATAAATTACGTTATAGGCGGGATAAAGGACATACCTAGTAATAAAATGATTCTTTTTGGTGCCAAAAACATATCTGAATTGAAGGAAAAATTACTGATTTACGAA
This sequence comes from Dolichopus griseipennis, assembly GCA_963082915.1. NCBI lineage: Eukaryota > Metazoa > Arthropoda > Insecta > Diptera > Dolichopodidae > Dolichopus > Dolichopus griseipennis. The sequence continues at coordinate 265,041,685 of OY720441.1, forward strand.
AAAATGACGAAAAATGAAAGTTCAAAACCAACGGTGGATAAGAGAAATATAACTGTAAATAAAATAGAAGGAAGAGGAAAAATTCGTCAACGTTACTGCTTTAATTGCGGCTCAGTTGAACATGAAGCTCATAATTGTCCCCGAAAAGTTAACGGCCCGAAGTGTTTTAGATGTAACAAATATGGACACAAAAGGCCAGAATGTAAGGAGAAGCTAGCGGACGGCTATAATCAACATAGTGAAGTAAATAAAAATGCATCAACGTATCCGAAAAATAATATGTGCATTAAGGCTAAAATCAATAATATTGGTTTCGAATGTCTCATTAATACTGGAAGCGACATAATATGCGTATTAAAAGAATGCTATTTTATCTTAATTGATCCAAATTAAAATTTTAGGAATTTACCAATAGTAATAAATGGCTTAGGTTTAAACATCAAAACTAAGGGATCATGTAAAGCAACAATAGAGATCAATTGTGAAACTTACGAAAATATAGAAGTTTATTCTGTGGAAAATCATGTTTAAAACCTGATATGATAATCGGAATGAATTTATTGAGTCAAGCCATCGTCAATATAAGCAAAATTGTTATTCAAAAGAACATGCCTAAAGGAAGGAGTATAAACGGAGGTAATGAAGAAAAAGACCGTTCGCGATATTTAACTCAAATTGGTTTGGACCAAAACTTGGAGGAACTTAAAGAAGTTTTCGGACTAACACACCTCGAAAAGAACGAGCAAAATAGAGTAATTGCTTTAATAAAAGACTACTCCCCAAAATTTCCAAAAGAATCAGCAGTTCGAATAAAGATTATTACGATTGACGATGATCCAGTTTATAGGCCTCGCAGGAGGTTTCCGCCAAACGAACTCAGAGTTATCGAACAACAAATCATTCAGTGGTTAAACGAAGGAATTTTAAGGGAGAGCGCATCCGACTACGCAAGTTAAATAGTTCTCGTTAAGAAGAAGGACAATTCTTATCGTTTATGTATTGACTATAGAGGGATAAATCTTCAAAGATTTTTAGGATTAGCAAATTATTTTAAAAAGTTTATACCAAACTTTGCTACAAAGGCACGCTCATTACATGAACTTTTAAAACAAAACATTTATTTTAGAATTGGACCGGTAGAAATGGCAGCCATCAATTAGATAAAACAAGCTTTATCAAGTAAACCAATTTTGAACATTTTTAGATATGGAGCACATACAGAGCTGCACACAGATGCATCTCAAGCCGGATACGGCGCAATTTTGCTTCAAAAGGATGGCACAGATGATTCACTTCATCCTATTTATTATTATAGCAGAAAAACCAACGAAGCTGTGAGAAACTACACGTCATACGAGTTGGAAGTGCTCGCTATAGTTGAAGCTTTAAAAAAATTCCGGGTTTATTTACTTGGCCAAAAATTCAAGCTAGTTACGGATTGCAAAGCGTTAGAAGGTACCATGAAGCAAAGAGATCTCACAACTAGGGTTGCTAGATGGGCTCTATTACTGGAGGAATTTGATTATCAGCTAGAACATCGAGCTGGTAGTAAAATGCGACAATTAGATGCCCTGAGGAGAAATCCGATCGTCATGTGCATGTTCCAAAAAAGCGAATTCTTAGCAAAGTTAGTAGAAGCACAACAGGAAGACCAACACTTACGTGCCATCAGTAGAATATTACGAGAAAAACCGTACAAAGATTTTGTTTTAGAAGATAATATTCTTTATAAAAATATAAACAATAATAACTTATTTTTCGTTCCAGAAAAAATGAGAAGTCAGATAATCAAAGAAGATGACAGAGGTCATTTTCACCATAAGAAGATGCAGGATATTATACAAAAAGATTTTTTTATACCCGATCTTCGAAGAAGAATTTTGCAGCATATTTCTAATTGTATCCGTTGCATTCTAGCCGAAAGAAAAACTGGGGAAAACGAATGTCTATTAAGCCCGATACCTAAAGGCGACAAACCACTGGAAACCTTCCACATCGATCATCTTGGTCCAATGCAAGTGACTAAGAAGTATTACAAATATATTTTTCGTGATGGATTCCTTCTCAAAATTTATATGGCTCTTTCCAAAAAAAACCTTAAACAGTGACGAAGTAATCCAAAAACTTGAAGTGATTGCAGATAAATTTGGCTACCCCAGAAGAATTATTACAGACAAAGGAGGAGCATTTATTTCAAATAAGTTTCAGCAATTTTGCAAAGATCGCAATATAACGTTGCATTACATCACTGTCGGGCTAACCCCACGGAAATATACAAATTGAAAGGGCGCATTTTATAGTCATCACTGCTCACACCAAATTGTCAATGAAGGACCCGGATAGATGGTACAATTTTGTTAAGCCAGTTCAACGAGTAATGAACTCGACGTATCAAAGAACAATTAAAACAACACCGTTTAAGATACTCACAGGTTGTGAAATGAAGACAGAAAAAGACATAAAAATAATTGAAATCATTGAGGACGAATATGTAAAAAATTTTGAAGAGGAACGGGATAAAATGAGAGACATGAGAATTAGGAAAGACATTGAATTAATGCAAGAAGAAAACAAGGTAAGCTTCAACAAGAAAGAATAACCACAGGTTAAATATCAAATTGGAGACAAAGTAGCAATTGAAAGAGTACAATTTGGCATTAAAGCATTTCAATGCATTTTGGCCAAAATTCATCGGACTGTACATTGTTATTGCAACAAAAGAGTTCGACAGGCATAAAGTTAAAAAAGAAGGTGACCACGAAGGGCCCGTAATAACAGATAGTGCTGCTGATAAGATGAAGCCATGGTGTGATGAATATAGCGATTATGAAGATTGGCATCAAGTGAAGAACATGAAGAAGAAACATACCAGTAGTAGCAAGTCTTCAGGGGCTGAAGACATTATCAGGAAAGGCCTTGTAGGACATGGATATCATGGATAAACATGGATATCAACGCTGATTGTTATAAATTTAAAATTGCATTTAATCTACTACAACTTAAAACTACATTTAATCTACTACAAATTAAAACTAGATTTAACCTACTACAACTTAAAGCAAATAATTTCCGGTCTCGTTTTGAAAAAAACGTGGACGTGAACGAAGACGAAGGAGATATAAAATTACTTAGCGATGCTAGTCAATTATAATATGATGTCGTAGTGTAAGACTAAAATCGAACTAAATGTGAGTAAATTAATACAAATACGTTAGCGAGACTTAGCCATTTCACATCACAATTCATTTTCATACAATGTTATTCGATCATCAATTGTATTCATAGAACAGCAACAGATATGTATTTCAAATTGAATATTGAGGCTAATATTAAAAAAATAAAATTAATAGGAAAGCCGAAAGCAGGAACGATATTCAGAAAAATTTTTAGGTAATAAAACGATAAGTTTTTAGTTTCTCACTAATCAAATTGGTAATTGGTTCGAAAATAAATTTTTAAAAAACTGAATTTTTATTTTTTTAGCAATATTTAAATACATAGTTTTTGGAGAATTAAAAAAATTATCTAAAGTAACTCGTTATTCCAAAGTACTTCAAAATGATAGTATTAGGATTGTAATGCTAAAAGAGTTAAAATACTTTCATATCAAACGAGGAAGAGTGTGGTAGAGTAGATTATGTCAACTCTGGGATACCCGTATGACCGTTATATAAAAATTATATCATTATTAGACCTCTGCATGAATACATACTAATAAGCAGTATAACATTTAATACTGTCATAAAATAGTTATATACATAGAGCATTCACGTAGAACAAAAAAGTTAGACAAATTTATTTATTTCGTAAAATTAACTTTATCGTATTTTAGTTTATTTTTATTTTAATTTTTAGTTGTTTTTATTTTTTGGTTTGTATGTCAATCGACATGTGTACATTTGTACACTTTTCTTCTTTTTTTTGTTTTTTTTGTATGTATATCATATCAATCGCTGTATAATGTATGTTCGCAGTTTGTGTATATTTTGATTATAAAATAAATATTATTGATAGAAAAAGAAGAATGAAATTTCTTTTTTTTTACTTTATATTTTTTTACTTGAATTATTCCAAATCTTTCAAATCGTTTGAAAATAATTCCATAAATTGTCTTCTAATGTACCTATGTATTTTAAAGTTCATTAGTTTAATATAGGTATGTAAAATTGTTTTATAATTTTTAGGGTTTTAACTACTAAAAAAATGTAATTAAAAAAAATTTTTTTTTTTTTTTTTTAAATTCCCAAAGGGACGAGGAAGAGTGTAGTAGAGTAGACTGTGTTAACTCTGGGATACCCGTATGACCGTAACATATACATTATATCATTCGGGTAATTTCTTTTGGAAAAATATACAACTTTGTTAAGTGCAGAGTAAATCTCATATAAAAAAAGAAGTTGTATGGCAGCTACCCGAACCCATGGATTAAAAGGGCTGGATTTAAATAGCGATGACGGCTATTGCAAAAAAACGAATTTGCCAAAATTTCAAGATCCTAGCTCCTTAAGATCTTGAGTTATAGTGCGGACGGACGGACATACATAGCTAAATCGATTTTTTTTTCGATTCTGAACCGATCCATACACTTGAGTCTATATCTACCCCCTCCTTCTCTGCGTCACAAACGTAATGGCAAATTTATTATACCCTTTGGCTATATAGTCATACGGGTATAAAAAAGCCGGGTAAAATATATTATGGAAAGTATATAAATAAGCATTCAAAATTCATATTCCATTCGACATAGAAAACCCTTTAACTATGTAAATATACATTATAAAATATACACATGTATATATATATTCCATTATGTCTTTTGTGCTGTCGGAATCATAATCAGAAAAACCACTAATTTCATCCAGCGCGCTGTTATAAAATAGCCTTGTAATAGCTATTTCATCGAATACCAATTGTAATAAATTTATGGTAATATGGTAATAAATTAGGTTGTAATAAATTTGGTCCTTATTTATTGGTAATAAGATAGATCCTTAATTTTGGTGATTCTTTATTATGTCTATCCTTGTAGTTATGCAGTTCTTGTCTTAACCAAAGTGCTGAGGGCCATAAGCCCTATGTCACACTGTGATGGTTATTTCTCTATAGGCGGAACCCAATTTAGAGATTCTGTCTTGGTCAAATTAAAAGCCTTTTTTTTTTTGTTCTCTTAGTTCAGCTATCTAAGAGCTTAAACTTTTAATTGTTATCTTTTTTGAAATTTACAATGGTATTTATACAATATTTAAAATTTATCCCCACTACTTTTTTTTTAGTAGAGGTGATTCCATTAACATTATTAAATTTATTATTTCACAATAAAAAGTGCCATATGGGCTATTTTCTTAAAAATATAATTTAAATTGACAAATATTAAATTGTGTGTTAAACATATGTGCTACATTCAGTTCTTCAACCTTTTTAAGGAAATTCCCTGAATGTGCAATTTCTATTCATAATGACTTTTTTTTATAAATGTAAAAAAACAGTAAAAATATATAATATTATATGGTACGGGTGTTAATTGTTGTTTTAAATTTAAATGTTTAGAATCAGCAATTTTGCTAAAGAATTAATGTGATTAATGTGTTCGTATATACTTAAGGTATATGTGAAATTAGATATCTTTATTAAATAAAAGTATATTAGCGTACTTTTTAATTAGGTATTGTGTTCGTGAGAAAGAATGTAAAAATACGTTGAAGTTATCTAGGTATTGTATTAGTATAAATTAAATGTATGTGTACGGTGAAGTTATATAGGTATTGTAATAATTGTAGTGTTAGAATTAGTGAATGCACTACACAATACAGCCAACCTTTCAATTAAATCTTTTTCTGAGAATATAATAGGTAACTATTTTGTATTTTTGTCGTTAAGACCTATATTTAAATGTTTGATGGGGATTCATCTATTAAGGGAGCTAAAATGGGGCAATTTAAAATTTACTCCATTTCTTAAAAATTTATAACCATATTGGTGAATTAAAATGAATATTTATTGCTACGTTTTTTTCATCTTCGGACCATTTACTAACACTTTTAAAATTCATTTTTAAAAATTTTTTGTCTTCGTTACGCAATTGAAGCTGCCTGTTAATAATGCTACATAAAGATAAATCCTGTATTTCTTTTTTACCTTAACTATTTTGATTTTTTAAGTAAATAATGCTTTTTTTTAAATTAAATTTTGTATCTTAAAGATAGCTAACCTTTTAAGAACTGTCGAATACTTTTTTTTTTTTTTTTTTTTTATGTACATATGTACATGATCTTTATTTTCTACTTATAAATTCTCCCTTAATTTTAATCTATTTACAAATATAATAAAAATAATAAAAAATTTCACATTCAAATACAAATATAAAATCTTAATTTCAAATATTTCTTTTTTTTTTTTCTTTTCTTTTATTTTTAACAATAAAAGCAATAATATATAATTAGTATCGCCCTGTGCTCGAAATTCAAGCTGTTGTTACGTTCGAGCTATTATTTTTAATTTTACATAAATTTTTTTTATAATTTACATGGCCAATTAGTTTGGTGAAAATTCATAAAAGTTAAATTTATAGGTTTTTTAATTATAAAAACCTTGTTTAATAAAAAGCTATCAACTGCAATATTTTAGGTTAATATTGTTAATTTTTATTCCCTAATTTTAAACCGCCTTAAAGAGGGCAATAATTTTATTCAACCATAGAACATAGAAATGTAAACGATTTTTTTTATTTCAAATTTTCTTTATGAAAACTTAATATGGTATCTATCTGTAGGTTTTGATGTAGGTCTATCTGTAGGTTATGGTATCTATCTGTAGGTATGTAAATTTTTATTAAAAAGTTGTTATCGCCAGTTCCACACCACCCTGGAGGTAAAGGAGGTGGGGCGTTTTTTTTAATGTGGTATCCCATGAGGCCTAATTCACAAACACAATTAAAACTAAAAATTTTATTTTTATTCATTTTAAAAAAATATTTCTAATAAAATAAAATTCAAACTACATAACAACCCGAATCTTCATTTGGAAATAAAATAGGATAAGCTAATGGGTCAAGAGAAGAATTTAAATAGGAAATGTGACGAACTTGATTTAAACTTTTTGAAAAAACCACCATATTACGATCGCTGGGTGGAGCACCATCTGCAGAAGTAAAAATAGTTGCAACATCAGTTTGAATTGCATCATTAAAACTTCTTTGATCGTGTGATCTATCAAGAGAAATATACATGCATACTTCAGGACATAATTTTCATAATTTTCAGAAATTTCTAACATGGTTTTAAACGATCGAATAAATGGGTTAACAGTATCTAAATAAACAGCTATTTCACGCATTACATTCACATCACACTATTCGCTCTTTCTCTCACTCTATGTTGGACAGCAGTTTCAACATCATAAAAATATAACTGAGCATATTTAGGATTACAACCATTAGCAGGTAGTAATCCACCGACACGATGATAGAACACATTATGAATTTTAAAATGAAAAATACCATTGAAAACTGATTCATCAATTTGTGCTTCTGAACTTGCCATGGCAAACGCAGAATTATAAGTCCGAATATTTTTTAAAAAATTTTTAGATCGAAAGGCATCACGTTTTTCAAAAATCAGACCAAAAACAAAACAAATTATGTTACTACGAACTATTATTTTACTCAACACAAAAATCAAATTCACTTTACAAATATTGTTTAATGCAAATCAAAATAACAATATTTATAATATTAAAGATTTTTTTAAAACTATTTTAATACAAAACAAACAAAATTTTTTATTTTCATACAATAATTTTTGTTTATGATAATAGGTATGAAAATTTTAAGTTTAAAAATAATTTCATTGAAATTGCAAACCAATAAATTTATTTTCAATGTACTGAATTACAATTATATAAATTGTACTAAAAAAATTTAGTTTTTAGTTTAACAAAAAATTGTACTTTTCTATAAGTACTTTGAATACCTTTTGTATAAATCTATAAAAATTAACTTTCAATTTTATTAATTTAGGTACATAAATTACTTACAATTTTTGTTGCTAAATGTAACAAACAAATAAGAATCTAAATATAATAAAAGACAAACTGCTGCTGCTGCCCAACGTGCCCTATGTTATGTTAAGTGTTATTCACACATGTAAAATACTTATACTTACAAATACTTACATTCAAAAGAGAAAGAAAAAATGAAACTGATAAATGTAAATTATGAACACAAGAAAGAAAAAAAAATCAAAACGTATAAGAAATCTGTTAACAGGTAGATACAGAAAATTATAATAAAAACGTATAAAGCTATTTTTTACATTTCAGTATGTATACTTTTATTTTACAGAACTAATAACTAACTACAGTTTGTAGTTTTTATTTTTTATAAGAAAAAAAAAGTCAAAACGTATAAGAAGTCTTTAAGAAAATACATACGTCTAAATATAATAAAAGACAAACTGCTGCTACTGTTGCATTATGTTAATGTTAAGTGTTATTCACACATGTAACATACTTCTAATAACAAATCCTTACATGCAAAAGAGAAAGAAAAAATTAAACTGATAAAATGTAAATTATGAACAGAAAAAAAAAATCAAAACGTATGAGAAATCTGTTAACAGGTAGATACAGAAATTTTTTTATAAATATAATAAAAGATGCTTCTGCTCTTTAATTATGTTAATGTTAAGTGTTATTGACACATGTAATGTAACATACTTCTAATTACAAATTCTTACATACAAAGGAGAAAGAAAAAATGAAACTGATAAAATGTAAATTATGAACAGAAAAAAAAAAATCAAAACGTATAAGAAATCTGTTAACAGATAGATACAGAAAATTATAATAAAAACGTTTAAAGAAATTTTTTACATTTCAGTATGTATACTTTTATTTAAATACACTTACAAAACTAAAACAAACTATTATAATGTTAACTTAATGTTCTTTAGGTAACGAATTTCCTTTTATTGATTCAGTAGCGCAATAGCAGGAAAAAAGAATATATATAAAACTAGGAAGAGTGTAGTAGAGTAGACTGTGTCAACTCTGGGATACCCGTATGACCGTAACATATACATTCTATCATCCAGTTAATTACTTTTGGCAAAATTTCAAACATTCAGCTTTATTAGGTGTAGAGTAATGCTCATATAAAAGAAGGAGTTGTATGGCAGCTACTCGAATCCTTTGCTACTCGAAAATTTTGCAGACTTTGGCCATTATACTAAACTACTTTTGCCAAAATTTCAGACACGTAGCTTCCATAGGTATAGAGTAATGCTCATATAAAATTAGAAGTTGTATGGCAGGTACTCGAACCCGTGGACCAAAATGTCTGAATTTAAAACTCGATTCCGTTTTTTGCATAAAAACGAATTTGTGAAAATTTCATAATCCTAGCTCCTTTACTTTTTGAGTTATCGTGATGACGGACGGACGGACTGACGGACGGACGAACATACATCGCTAAATCGATTTATTTTTCGATTCTGATCCAATCCATACAATTAAGTCTATATCTACGGGGGGTAGGCTCCTTCTCTGCGTCACAAACGTAATGGCAAATTTATTATACCCTTGGACTATATAGTCATACGGGTATAAAGAGAAATTAAAATTATACCTGTCGTCCGACAGGCTTTTTTACTAGTAATAAATATTTTTGGTTGTTCTACCTTGTTTTACATAAATATTTTCAAAACTATTATACCTAATGTATATAAAACTATAGTAATATTCCGAAAATTTTTTAAAATTTTTAAACATATTTATATATATGTACTACAGTCAAGTAGCCAAAATTCCAGATTTCAATACTTATTTACTTGATGTTTAAAATGTAAAATAAAATTTCCAATTACTATGGCTTACCTAAATCAAAACGTACGACGTACAATTTTTATACGTCAATACGTTTACATATTCGTAAAAGCGCGCATATTATTTAATTTATCAAGAAATCTTTATTTGGATGTTTTTATTTAATACAAAAAAATTTTTAATTTTCATATTTTAGGTACTTTAAATTATTTTGAAAATAAGATATTTAAAAAAAAAAAAATACTTTTAAATATTTTATTTTTAAAACATAATCTAGCAACATAAGAAAAAACAATAACAATATTTTTATACGCTTAGTCAATTTTTTAATTTTAAAAATTCGAGGTACAGTACGTCGCGTTACGCGTATTTTGGTTGCTCGCATATATACTCATGTACCTACTTCAAAATTTTTTGAGATAAATTATGCGCCGTACGCGTTGACATATGTTGAGACCTAAGAAACAAATTATTTTTTTTAAAAAAGATAATTTTAGTTTTTGAAAACATGTTATAGGTATTTTTAATTATTTTGAATATATGTATATTTTAAAAATATATAGATATATTAAAAAAAATATTATTTTAAAATATTTTATTTGTATATAATTTTTATAATTTTAATATTCTTATACTCTTGCCAATTTTTAAATTTTAAAAATCCGAGGTACAGCACGTCGCGTTTTTCGGTTGCTCTTATGTAAATTTATGTACATAATTATTTTAAAATTTTTTGACAGAAATTATTCGCCGTACGCGTTGGTTTAAGTTGAGTTCTTATGGTACAAATTACTTTTTTTAAAAAATATCATTTTTTGTTTTTACAAACATATGTATTATAGGTATTTTCAATTATTTTGAATATATTATGTAATGTATTTTTTAAAATAATATAGGTATTTTTAAAAAATATATTATTTTAAAATATTTTATTTTTAGAACAGTAACAACATAAGAAAAAACAATAAAATTTTTATATGCTTTGTCAATGTTTAAATTTTAAAAATTCGAGACACACTAAGTTATTCTCATGTAATATCATGCACTTAACTACTAATTTAAAAATTTTGTGTTAGCAATTATACACCATAAGTGTTGATTTTGGTTGAGCCCTAAGGAATAAATCATTTAAATTACAAATTATTACAGATTTTTCCTTTTTAATTTTTTGCAAACATACTTTATAGAATGCTGTGAATTTTAAAAATTAGTATAAGACTTAATCATTGTAGAATGTGCTGATTCTAGAATGGACACTTCGAACTCATTTGCTAGAATTTTATTTGATGTGTCAGCCTCAAGCCTATGTATAGTGCTTTTTCTTCTTATGAAATTTTTTTTGTATTTTTGATGCTTCATTATAATTTTTTTTTATATTCAAAAATAAATAAAAAAATACTAAATTAATCACCAAGCAACATAATTAGATATAATAATTTTAAATAAAAGAAATATCAATGTAATAAAACACTTTAATTTTTAGGCAAAATTTAATTCTTTGGCAAAAAGTGTAAAGCTTATTATAATTAAAATTACACCGAGTTCGTTATAAATGAAAACTACTGTATAAACCAAATGTATTGCTTTCATTTCGAACAGAACTAATTTTTTTCGTTCACTTTTTAAGATAAAGAAAAAACAAAAACAAAATAAAAATTTTAAAAAAATTTAAATCTCCTTGTTCATTGAATATTTGAACTAAACAAAAAAAAGAAAGATATACATAAGTCGGCGCCTATAATCTTTTGATTTAGATTTAGCTGCGAGTTACAACCGAAAATGAATTACATTTACACAGAAAGTCGGCGCATAATATTAGAGTCATAAGCTTCAACTTTTAACCGCGCGACCGTTAAATTCAAAATTACGTTAAATTAAAGACAGGTTTTCACCTGAAAAAACCCAATATTCTTAAAAAAAAAATATCATTGTCCTATAAAAACTGGTTGTTTTTGGTTGTTGTTTCATTAAAATTGGTCAAATAGTTTACCCAGAAAAAGGATGTTTATATTTGTATGAGAAAAAATAAACCGATTAAATATTATGATTTGTAAAGAATAATATACACAAGGGAAAAAAATAAACAAATAAACTTTTTAGCATATTTTCGAAAAATTTTGTAAAAATGTATATATGTATATACCTATATAGTTTCACTCTGTCCGTCCGTCCATCCGTATGTTTACAAAAACTTTTACCCCGTTTGAAATAGAGTAAAGAAATTTTAACCATTGGTAGTTGTATCAAAAAAAATAATTTCGTAGAATTTTCCAAAGTTGGAAAAAGCCCTATATTTAAATTGTTATAACAAGAGTTCTGTTAGATATATTTTCAATCTGAAAATGGCAAACGGTAGCTGAATTTTGGCTACTTGACTTCAGTAAATATGTATACATATGTATGTGTTTGTTTAGAAAAATCATAAAATTTTTAGAACATTATAATATATTAGAACACTATTTAAGCAAATTTCAAACGCAAGAATTGTTGACAACATTGTTGCCATAAATTTTATTATGTATAGGAAAAACAAATTAATTTTTTGTAATATTAGTCTAATATAAATTACACAAAACGGATTTTTTATGTAAAATTAAAAGCACAAAAAGCTCGAATTTCGAGGACATGGCGATACTAGTCAATTATAATATAATTTCGTTGTGTAAAACTAAAATCGAACCAAATGTGAGTAAATTAATATAAATACGTTAGTGAGACTTAGCCATTTCACATCACAATTCATTTTCATACAATGTTATTCGATCATCAATTGTATTCATAGAACAGCAACAGATATGTATTTTAAATTTAATATTGAGGCTAATATTAAAAAAATAAAATTAATATGAATTGAATTTTTTTTTTGTTAAAATTGTAATAGGAAAGCCGAAAGCAGGAACGATATTCAGAAAAATTTTTAGGTAATAAAACTATAAGTTTTTAGTTTCTCACTAATCAAATTGGTAATGGGCTCGAAAATAAATTTTTAAAAAACTCAATTTTTATTTTTTTAGCAATATTTATACAAAACGTAATTTAAATACATAGTTTTTGGAGAATTAAAACAATTTTCTAAAGTAACTCGTTATTCCAAAGTACTTAAAAATGACAGTATTAGGATTGTAATGCTAAAATACTTTCATATGTAAGAGTTAAAATACTTTCATATCAAACGAGGAAGAGTGTGGTAGAGTAGATTATGTCAACTCTGGGATACCCGTATGACCGTTATATAAACATTATATCATTATAAACTAACCATTTAAAATAATTGCAATTTTTAAAAATTTGGATTATTAAATATATTATGCTTTGATTATCTTTTTATCACAAAATTTAATAATTAGAATTTTTTCATTTTGTAATTGAATTGGAATAAATATATTTTCATTTATTTCAAGTTTGTTTGTTTTTTAATATTTTTAAATAGATAAATTAGTAAGAATTAGTAATATTTTTTAATAGATAGTGTAATTAGAAAATGTTTTTAGTATTATAAAGTTAATTTGGTTAGCTATGTCTTACGATCAAATTAATAACAGCTTTTATGGTGTTAAAATGACTTATGGATATGTCCTTAAATTTGAACCAAATAGGTGTAGGGTATTTCTAAGTCGTTTGCACCGACTGACTGTTTCTTAACTTGTTTCAACAATTAACTGATTAATTTGTTTATTATACACACATAGCATCTCTCTCGTTTCTAAATTAAGAGCATAAAGAGACTTCATATTGATAAATTAATGGTTGTTGCACTTTCATTATGTACCACTTTATCTATAGCTAGAGAATGCTCTGATGTTGATGGTGATATGATAGCAGGAGAAGAAAATACAACGTTATTCTCATAAAGAGAACTACGGCGTTGCATTATACATTTTTTGCATCTATATGGAGAATTAGATTTCTTTAAAAAAAAAATTTCAAGTTGAAACATCTCAGCACACTTAGCATGAATTAAACAACGACAACCACTGAATTGAATATACAGTTGCTGTCTCTTCACTTTACTCTTACAAATATTACAATATGACGGCATTTTGCATTTAGCAACAAATCAACAAAAATTTATTCGAAATGATTTTGTGTGTATTATTTTTTTCTGCTTTAGCACATTTTCAAAAAATTTTGCAAAAATGTGCCTATATAAATGTTTACAGAGTGAAGCTACTGTCCGTCCGTCTGTCCGTCCATCCCTTTTCACCTACGGCTGACTAAAAAATGTCAGAAATGTGTAGGTATATCGCAATAAAAATAATTTAATTATAAACTTTTTTTTGTAGCCCTACATGTTAGAGTTCTGTAAGGTATATTTTCAACCTGAAAACGGTAACAGACAACTGTTCTTATAAGTTTTACAAATTTTCAAAAGTCACTTGTATAGGGTTACCATACGGTACTAAAATTTACTGTTATCTAAAACTACGTTTTGCAAAATTTTTGGTCCCTCATAACTTTTGAACGGCTAAATCTGGAAACTTGAAATTTTGGGAGAAGTTATATCCTCCGAAATAACTAACAGTCAGTTAAGAAAATTTTTTTGTCACGACCATGTTTAGGAGCTGTAAGGGGTCTAAAATTGAAATTTTGCTATAAATTTTGATTTTAAACACCTATAACTTAAATACCTGTCAACATTTTTTTTTATTTATATACAAAATTGAAAGCCCCAGAATGAAAAAGAAAAGAATTTTTTTCTGTATCCCCACTCGTTACAGAGCTGAAGCCCCTCAAAGTGGGAAAAAGCCCAATATTTAAATTGTTATAACAACAGTTCTGTTGGAGGTATTTTATATCTGAAAACCGTAAAAGAGAGCTGCTTTCATAGACTTTGCAAAAATATATTGCTTAAATATATAGAGTGGCCATACGGTACTAAAATTTACCATTATGCAAAACTCAATTTTAGCAAAATTTTTGGCCCCAAATATCTTCTAAGCGGTTCCAGCTGGGGTCTTGAAATTTTTGGGTGAAGTTAGATCCTTAGAAATTACTAGGAGCCCGTTAACACAATTGTTTTGTCATGTCCCCTGTTTAGGAGCTAAGGAATCGAAAATTGAAATTTTGCTAATTTAAAACACCTGTAACATAAATACCTGTTCACATTTTTTTTACAAATATACAAAGCTGTAGCACTTTATTCCAACATATGTTAAAAGAAACTCTTTAAATTGAAGAAATTGTCTCTTAGTTTAAACCATTTTTGCTTCGATAATAAAATTCTAGGTAAAATTCCTAAATTTTGGTGGAGTTAAGAATTGATTTCCTTGAACCTCTAAAAATAATAGGTTGGGGACAAGAGGGGGATGGGCAGATCCTCGAGAATCATCATAAGTTTGCTATTAGGAAAGGAGCAAAAATTTGGGAACAATCTCCATTCAAGGGCTATTCGGACTTAAAAATTAAAACTTTCATGTTTTTATAAATCAGTAACTTATTCACCAGTGTATGCTTTTCCAAAATTAAACGTTAACATTGAAGCTCCAACATTATATTTCGCACTTAACAACATATGTTAAAGGTTTTTCTTAAATTTGAAAGGGTTTCTTTAAATTGAAGAAATTGTCTCTTAGTTTTAACTATTTTTGCTTAGATAATAAAATTTTAGGTAAAATTCCAAATTTTGATGGAGTTCACAATTGATTTCCCCGAAAAAAATTGAAGGGTGAGGACAGGAGCGGGGTAGGTAGATCCATCATAAGTTTGCTAAGCAAAAGTTTGGGAACCTTCCCCATTGAAGTGCTACTAGGCCTTAAAAATCAAAACTTTAATGTTTATATAAAACAGTAACTTATTCACCAGTTATTTTCTAAAATTGAACATTAACATTGAATCTGCAACATTATTTTCCCCACTTTCTAACAGGTTTCCTTGAGTGCATTCGGGTTATATTCTAAGTATTTCCCTATTAGTCATATAATTAATAAATTAATGAAATAACTAAATTAATATTATCATTTATTATACCCTACAACTATAGAATAGGTAAAAGGGTATATTAACTTTGGTATGGTGTTTGTAACCACCTAAAGAAAGCGAGCTAGATATGGAAAAGTATATATATTTGTGATCAGCGTGACCTCCTTAGTCGATATAGCCATGTCCGTCCGTCCGTCCGTAGGCACGATAACTCAAAAAATAATGGAGCTTGATGAAATTTTAACTGTAGGTTACTAGGACTGAAAGTACGGCGGGGATTGCATATGGGCGAAATCGGCCCATGGGTTCGGATTCTGGACTTTTTAATCGAATATAGGCCAAACGAGCATAATTTCGAAACTAATGAAGATAGAACCTCCAAATTTGGTATCAGGGTGTCCTTTCCTATTTCCTAAGTGTTTGTGAAATTTGGGCCCCATTGGAGTTGGGGGTCGGAGACCAGCCACACATTTCCACAAACATTAAAGTATAAAATGTAGAAGCTTCAAATTTGGTGTTCTTTACTATCACTTGCGTGCCCCCCTAATTTGGGATCAATTGGAGTGGTGGTTTAGTACCCCTCTTAGACCTCCAAAGTTTTAAAAGCTTATACTCGAAATTACTAAAAATAGTAACTTAAAATTAAGATAGAACGTTCAAATTTTGTGCAAGGGTTAACTAGTACTTTAAGTACAGCGCGGACTGTATAAAACCGAAATCAGCCCAATTTTATTTTAACTCTCAGCGAATATCAAACGATAAATTTAAAATAAAGTTCTTCTCAAACTTTATTCTGAGAAAAATCTAAATTTAAATTCAAAAATTTTTTTTTTGTTTTTCTTTATATACAATTTTTATTTTTTCTTCTCTTTAATTTTTTTATATAAACTATTAATAAATGTAAATTTTACAATTAATTTTTTATTTTTTTTCTCTTTCTTTTTTCGATAATCTTAACTTTATGTACAAAGCCAAGTAAATAGGCGTTTTTTTTTTTTGCTGCAGTGATTCTGCTGTCGGACACTATCTCATGCTGGAAGGTGTATATACTACAGTATGGGATAACTGGCAGTGGCTGCGTCACTGTAAGCAAACTCAATTAGATTGATAGTTTTGACTGAATCAAACAAAAAAAAAAAAAAGTTCCACTCATTATTTCGTATAGTTGTAATTCTTCTTGAAAACCAAATCTGATTTATGCTGAGTCAAACCAGCATAAATTTTGCAAACATTAGAGGGCTAGATTCCAATTATTTCGGAGTATATGTTCACCTTACGTCAAAAAATCCAGCCGTGTTAGCACTAAACGAAACTCAGGTTTTTTCAAACCAGGATGCGGTTAAGTTCAGTATTCCTGGTTACAAACTTGAAACATTTTTTAGTCCTCATAGAGGTATTGCTCTTTATATTCGTAACGATACGGCCTACCAAATTCTGGATAAATATAACATAGGCACAAATCCAGAGTTTAACTATGTTTGGACCAAATTTATTTTTGGTGGCCATTCAACGCATTTTTGTTTTTTGTACAGAAGTCAAAATATTTCGAAGGAGAACACAATTGTAGAATTTGATATTTTATCGGATTCTATAATTAGTATCCTTCAGTACAATCCCGAAACTGAAATCGTTGTAGCAGGCGATTTCAATATCCACAATAAAAATTGGCTTCTATACTCTCCTCATACATCGGCAAAAGGCAAATATGTAGAACTTTTTAGACTGTTCAAGCCATAGTGCTTATACTCTGGATCTATTTCTAACTTCTCATCCGGAAAAATACAACATTTCTGTCATTAGCCCATTAGGCAGCTCTGACCACTGCCTTATCAGTTCTCAATTTCAAATTCAAAATTTAACTAACCAAAAAGTTCCTCCCAATCATAAAATTTGGCTCCTAAATAAAGCCAACTGGGATGGTTTAAACTCCTTTTTCAAAAACTTTAATTGGTCTCTTTTTTTCAACAATAGAAATGTTGATGTAGCTGCCAACGCATTAACTAGCGCTATTCTCCTTGGCATGAATCTTTTCATACCAAGTAAGATTATAAGTGCTAAACACCGTAACCAGAATTGGTTAAACAAAAAATGCAGGCAAGCTCCTCCTCCACTCCTCCACTAATTTATAATAATGCTGTCATTGCTGACCCTGAACAAAAGGCAGATTTGCTGGCTCAAATCTTCGCAGCCAATTCAACACTGCCGGCAACAACAGCCTCTCCTCCGGTCTATGTACCAACAAATTCAAAACTTAAAAAAATTTATTTTCGCCCACGAGTTGTTGCTAAAGTTCTTAAGGGTCTGAATGTTCACAAATCTGCTGGTCCTGACGATATTCCACCAATTGTCCTCCAAAAATGCGCTAACACCCTAGCTGGTCCACTAAGCAAACTTTTTCACATATCCTTTGTTTCTGGAACTTACCCTTCTATATGGAAAGTTGATTATGTCCAGCCAATCCCAAAAAAGGGTGCCCAGAGCAATCCTGAAAATTATAGACCAATTGCTCTAACATCAGTACAATCAAAGGTTATGGAGTTAATAATTAATTTCCATTTAAAAAGATATCTGGAGAGTAATGACCTCATAAGTGACCATCAATATGGTTTTAGGTCAAATAGATCAACAGGTGACCTGTTGACATTTTTGACTGAAAAATGGGGTCGTTGCTTGTAAAAATATGGCGAGACGAACATAATCGCTCTAGATATATCCAAAGCCTTTGATCGCGTTTGCCATGCCGCGCTACTAAAAAAGCTAGAAGCTTTTGGTCTAGGTAAAATCTTCAATTCATGGATAGAATCTTTCCTTTCACACCGTTCAATACAAGTTGTATTGGATGGTTTTACTTCCAAAAAATTTGAAATCAATGCTGGTGTCCCTCAAGGCTCGGTCCTATCACCAACCTTATTTCTAATATTTATCAATGATCTTCTATCCATTACCTCCAATAAAATTCATAGCTTTGCTGATGACAGCACTCTTGATTGCTCTTACCTTTTTGAGAAAGCAGCTGATGCTACCTCAACATCGGTAAACAATGAACGAACCAAAGTTTCAAGTTCCTCAAATAATGATCTCCAAATACTTCAAGATTGGGGAAGCGTGAACAGGGTAAGTTTTAAAGCTTCTAAAACCCAAAGCTGTTTGTTATCAACCAAGCGAAGCGATCCTTTACTTAACATTTCTTTTGGCAATGTAGGTATTCAAAACTCCGAATCATTAAGAATTCTAGGCATGGAAATAAATCCAAAACTTTCGTGGAACGACCACATTTTTTCGGTCGCAAAAGATGCCGCGAAATGCCTGGGATTCTTAAGTAGGAGTAGGAAATACTTTACACCTCCAAATCTATTACAAATTTATAAAACCTATATTCGGCCGAGACTTGAGTATAACTCTCACATATTTGCTGGAGCTCCCAGCACCGCTCTTCAGTATCTGGATAAGATACAATAGAGAGCTGTTCGTATTATCAATGATAATAACGTCACAAAAGACTTAACGTCTTTAAGTCACCGCCGTAATGTAGGAGCTGCTTGTCTGTTTTTCAAATATCTTCTAGGCAATACTTCAAAAGAAATCAAAAACATGATGCCTGAAATCAAACCCTACCGCCGTAACACACGGTTAGCAGCTCAATCACATCCATATACAGTTGAGCTTTTCAGAACAAGAGCTCTGAAATTTAGGAACTCTTTTCTGAGTCGCACCTCCAAATTGTGGAACACATTACCCCCATATGTGTTTCCCAATTCGTTTAAACCGGAAAAATTCAAGAAGAATGTCAACTTATACCTCCTGGGTTGCCCTTTCAACCCCTAAAAGTCATTTATATGTATGACTAGTAGTAACTTTTCAGCCATAATACTGCGCAAGCAGCTAGGGTGCTTATCCAATTATTTTGGCTACGGGGGAAGGTTGTTTTAGTGTAGTAAAAATCTCACACTACCCGGGGGATTAGGTTACCAGGTGCCTTTTGAAGGTTTTTTCCTCCCTTAGGAAAAAAAAAAAAAAAAAAAAAAAAGGGTTCGGATTCTGAACCTTTTAATCGGTTTCAGGGCTAACGAACATATGTAAAAAATCACGATAACTCAACAACTAATGACGCTATCTTCATGAAATTTGTGCTTTAGGTTATTGGTAATGAAACTACTGCGGCAATTGCGCACGGTGAGGATTGGACAATGGGTTCGGAACTTAGAACTTTTTGATCGAATTTAGGCCAAACTAGCATAATTCCGTAACCAATGAAGATAGAACCTCCAAATTTGGTATCAGAGTGTCGCTTTTGATTTCCTTAGTCTCCTTGAAGTTTGAGCCCAATTAGAGTAGTGGGTGGGGACCAGCCACTCAGTTCCGAGGACCTTAAAGCATATTTTCGAAATTAATAAAGATAATAACTTGAAACAAAAGTAGAAGCTTCAAATTTGGCACATGGGTGTTCTTTACTATTTCCTGCGTGTCCCTCTAATTTTGGATCAATTGGAGTGGTGGTTCAGTACCTCTCTTAGACCCACCAATGTGTAAAAGCTTATCATCGAAATTAATAAAACTAGTAACTTAAAATTAAGATAACACGTTCCAATTGTGTACAATAGTTAACTAGTATTGAAAGTATGGCGGGGACTGCATATGGGCGAAATCGTACCATGGTTTCGAGTTCTGAAACCCCTGAAAAGCTCAAGGGATAACAAACATGGGAATTGGTTCTGGTCGAGTTTAATTTCGAAGCTAAAGAATATATTTCCTATTTCCTATGTGTCCCCGAAATTTTGACTTAACTGTAGTGGTTCAGCTATGTTCAAAGGTACTTGCTGCATTTATGTAAAATTTATTTTTATATTTAAATGAATTATATGAAAAGGTCTAAATTTGTATACGTATTTTAGAAATATATTTATTGCATATTTTGCGTTTATAAGCTTTTCTAATAGGTACATAAACAAGCCATTTAAAATAATTGCAATTTTGAAAAATTTTAACTATTAAATATATTAGCTTTTTATCACAAAATTTAATAATTCAAATTTTTTCGTTTAGTAATTGAATTGGAATAAATATATTCTCATTTATTTCAAGTTTTTTTTTGTTTTAATATTTTTAAATAGATAAATTAGTAAGAATTTGTAATATTTTTTAATAGATAGTGTAATTAGAAAATGTTTTTAGTATTATAAAGTTAATTTCGTTAGCTATGTCTTACGATCAAATTAATAACAGCTCTTATGGTGTTAAAACGACTTATGGATATGTCCTTAAATTTGAACCAAATAGGTGTAGGGTATTTCTAAGTCGGTTGCACCGACTGACTGTTTCTTTACTTGTTTTTATATATATTTTTATAAAAATAAATGATGAAATATTCAGTAAGAAACCGTATATAATGTTGAAAATGTGCTTTTTAAAAACCCTTGGTTTTTTTCCTTACTTGTTTTATATGAGCATTACACTACATCTAATGAAGCTGGGTGTCTGAAATTTTGCAAAAAGTAGTTTAGTGTAATGGCCAAAGTTACAACAAAATTTGGTTGGTCTACTGCAGAGGTTTCGGGTAGGTGGCATACAACTCCTTCTTTTATATGAGTATTCCACAACATTAATTAAAGCTGTGTGTTTGAAATTTTGCTAAAAGTAATTAACCGGATGGTAAAATGAATATGTTACGGTCATACGGGTATCCCAGAGTGGACACAGTCTACTCTACTACACTCTTCCTCGTTTTTTCTTCAATTCATTTTAATAATGAAGATCCAATTACAATATAAAAAAGAAAAGAAATTTATTTTCTTGTTTTTTTTTTCTACATATGATATTTATATTTTTTTATTCCTACGACTAGATAAGCTATGTCACTCCGAGCGCAAAAATCCCATGTATTTTATAGGGGGTAATATTCAGATATTTTCCAGTGTGGCCGTTGTAGCTAAACTTTGCGGTACATGCTAATGAACTAAACTGCAAAGCTTTTTCCATTGTAAATTATACTACCATGAAATGAAAAAGCTTTTTCTAGAAAGATTATATATCCATACATACCCTTTATTATAAGAGCGGTACGGAGAAAAAATGCTAAAGAAAAACCCCATATAAACTAAATAACAACAAAAAGGAAAAACAAAAACAAAATTTAAAAATATAAATTAAACCTATGCAGATTTTTTTACAGCTTTTTCTTGAACGATTTAATGTAAACTATTACATTTCGCATGTAGAGTAGATTTACTACATTAAAAACATTATTTGTAGCTTAAAAATGAATTGAAGTTTTACCATTACCAAATTATATATAAATCCTAGTCTTACTAATTAGGAACATTTATGAATTAAGAAAAGAAAATTTATTGATGTGTGATAATTGTATAGATATACATACATAGTTATATTAACTCAATATAGTGCTATTATAAGTTTTTGATTTATGCTAATAGAGTTTTTGTGATAAGAAAATGTAATTATATTAGTTAAAAAAACAAAAAAAAAAAAAAAAAAATAAAATAAAAAAACAAAATAAATAAATGTACTAAATCTACTCTACATTTTTCTACGTATCATAAATATTATTATTGCGCTTTCAATTTGCCGCCGGCAAAAACATATATTTTATATTTGTTAAAAAGAAAAAAACTATTGATTATACTGGATCATGTGGCTTTTTCAATCTCAAATTTTTTTGATTATTTTTGTTTATATTTTTGTTTTTGCTTTAAACTTGTATCACGGTAGATGTAATACAAAATTCAGGAAATGTAATAAAAATTAAATAGATATTGATGCATAAGTGATTGTTACCTAAAAATTGAAACGCATATTAATTAGAAACGTAAATATAATCGTATTTGTGAGCCTCTTATAAAATTTTTTCATACAATATACTTTAAGCGCAATGGTTTAAGCACTTAAAAAATACAGAAATAATCATAATATAAAACAGAAAAAAATATGTATAAAAGGTTCAACAAATTAATACCTGCTCTTACGCATGTGCATTATATTCATTCTTAATACAGGCAACTATTTATTTCAAAATCACCTTTAACAAAATCTCTCTTCTCTATTTTTGCGCATGCACATTGCATTGCACATTATTATTATACAAGTTAACGACACTTTCCAACGCAGCTCTAAATAATACAATGTTGCTTTGTAATGTTATCCATTGAGTAATAAGTTATTCATAATAATTGGTAATAAAAAACCCTAATAAATTACTCACAATAAATTGTAATAAATTATTTTTTTTTTATTAAAAATTGTAATATGATACCTAATTCTTCATATAATCATTCTTCATTCTCACTTCAAACAGTTTAGACGTTATCGTTCTTCAAAAATTATTTATAAGAAATTTAAGTAAAAAGTGCTTTTTATTAACTTGACTTATAAGCATAATTTTTTAATTTTTATACTAGTGACCTACTTTTCTCTATATTTTTTATTACATTTCATAGTTACTTTTTCAAGTCAGAAATTAACAATTTTAAGTAATTAATAATAAAACAAAAAAAAAATAAATAAAAAAAACAAAATACAAAATTAAAAAATCATAATCAACAATATAATTATATTTTAAATGAATCATTAAAGTGAACTTATTTTTTGCAATTTTAAATAATTTATATTGCTTATTATTACAATGGAATTTAAATGCAGTGTAAACAATTGTTTAGTTACTGAAATGAAAGCAGATTCAGTAACTTGTAACGGGTTCTGTAACCGTAAATTTCATGGTGTTTGTTTAAACGCTCCTAGAAATTGGTATAACAACTTCTTGACGCAGCATTTTGTTTGTGAAGATTGTTTAGATCAACAAACTTATCTGAGAAAATTTTCTCATGAAATATCGTCAAACATTAACGCCGTTAGAGAAAATTTTCAAGGTACAGTTGTGAAATTATTGGAAGTTGTAAAGAACAATACAGCCAGCTTTACAGAAATGGAAAGAAATTTCGAACTACTAAATAACCCTCTTAATAATTTCAAAAATGATCAAAAAAGAAGTGTTAATGAGCTAATTAAAGTTGAAACAAATAATTTAAAAACGGAAATTTCAACGTTTAAGAACATTATTGAAAATTCATTAGCACAAGATCCAATTAATAATAAGCTTTTGTATGCGATGGACAATTTAAAGCAACCTTTCATCTCTAATTCAGAAAATATAAATAAAACTGATATTTCAATGAGCTTTAGAGATGTAGTATTGGCCGATTTAGATATCCTTAAGGCCAAAATAGAGACAATTCAGGATGGTGTTAAAAATTGCAGTGCTTCGCATTAGAATGATCTATATTCAAACAATGCAGCTAAATCACTATTTGATGAAATAAATGATGTAGATAAGGCTAAGACGGTTAACATTGAATCAACCAAAGAAAAATAGGACGACATTTCAATCGAAATAGAAGCAGCTGATCCACCAGAAGTTACAATTAAGCCTAAATTTAACTTAAGGATTTCCAACCTTAGCACTAATACAACAGAGGAGAAACTAGTCAGATACATAAAAAAGAGGTTGAATTTTGAAGAGGTTCATTGTAAATTAATCACACCTAAGTGGCTGAAATATAAACCGCAGTATTATAGGTACTTTCAAAGTTAGCGTACCGGAAACAAAAGTCCAGGAAATAAATAATATTAAATTGTGGAACAAAGGGACAAAAATATCCATCTTTAAACATATAGGTAAACAGTCAAACAATAGTAAATTAGATTCAGTAAAAAGTAAATTAGATTCAGTAAAAAATAAAAATAAAATTAAACTTAATATCAATAATGTTAATAGCAAAACAATCACAGAAAAAAACAAGAACAGAAATACACGCAATAACACTAAGTCCACAAATAAAAAAAAAAATATTATAAGCAAACACAAAACACAGCCTATTTTACACAAAAATAATAATAATAAAAATAATAATAATAATAATAATAATAATAATAATGATAATAATAATAATAACAATAACAATAATAATAATAAAAATAATAGTAATAACAATAATAATAATAACAATAATAATAATAATAATAATAGTTTAAATTCATACAATATACAACCCATTTTATTAACTCAAACACCAGTTAAATTTATAACTATTTGCCTCCGTCTAACTTAGTTACTTATTCGCTAAATAAGCCAGATTTAAATTTACTTGAAATTTCGGTTAGTAGTACAAATTCAAGTATAATGACTAACACAATGTGCAATTCAACCACTTCTACAAACTCAAATTCAAATTCAAATTTAATTACCACAAATTCAAATTTAAATTTAATTAGCACAACAACTCCAATAACGTCTAAATACAAATATCCTAACTTTAAGCAGGGAGAAACAATTATAGTCGGTACTCCATGTACACAAATTTCAAATTTTAACTGCATTACAACTTCATGTATTAATACGCCAATAGCATCTATTTCTACTCCTTCCAATGCAAGTTTCGTTAATCCTTTAATGCCTCCTATAGTTAGATTAACGAAAAACGCGTTAGCGAAAGATGATCATACTTATGTTCTATCGCGTTTTAGAGATCAAAAAATTTACGAAAATGTAAGACTCTATTTAGCCTACTTGCATAAGGAAGATGATGACCTTTGTGTTGACGGTAAAACCAAACTCAATATTAAAATTTTTATTGATCAAGAAGGTTTACCGTCTAACCCAAAGGAATTAATGAAATTATTTGTTGAATATCATGAAGGTTTCGGGGCCTCTTCTAAATCGGTCCTATTGCATCACCTTAAAAGCTAGAAAAAGTAGCAGTTTTTTTTTCGTCCCCTTAGTGGGAAAAAATAGCATTAATACTAACCTAGTTTCAGTTCATACATCATCTAGCTTTAAGGTACATAAAAATAAAGATAATAATAAACTTAAAATCTTCTATCATAATTGTAGTGGTATGAGAGGTAAGCTAAAAAAACTATATGTTGATGCTAAGTCCTGTGAATTCAACGTGTTAGCTTTTACCGAAACCTGGCTAAATGATTCCTTCAAAAATCAAGAAATACTGGACAGTAATTGGTCAATTTACAGGAAAGACAGGGATTACAATTCTACAAACTGTTCCCGTGGAGGAGGTGTTCTTCTTGCAGTTAATAACGAGTTGTCTAGTACTCCATTACATACTAGGACATCTATTTTATTCGATCATAAATTTATAAAAGTGAACTTAGGTAAAAATTTTTTATACCTTGGAATCGTTTACTTTCCGCCCAATACTGGCAATTCCTCATATTCTGATTTCTTTGACATATATATCATGGTATTATATCAAAATTGAATGAGGATGATTCAATATTCATTTTTGGGGATTTCAATCGTCCTTCACTATCGTTTATAGTAGACGATTCTGATAACTTGCTACTACCAATTAATTTTAATGACGAAACTGATTTTGATATTATCAGTGAGTTTTATGGTAACGACTTACAGCAAATTATCAGATCTCCTAACAAAAATAATAAGTTAGATCTTGCTTTTTCTAATGCATATGATAAAGTGGAAGTTAAACTCGCTGATGATACAGCTAATTTATTCTCCAACTCACTTCATCATAACGCAGTCATCTTTGAATTTTCTTCCATCGCGCCACTTTTTGCTAAATCTTACAATAATAATATTGTATTTGATTTTCTTAATGCCGATTATCAAAGCATTAATAATGCTTTATCGGTTGTTAATTGGGACGAACTGTTAAGACAACAGAACATTGACTCAATAGTATCTTTTTTCTATATGAAATTATTTCATATAGTCAACTCCTATGTACCTAAAATACGTAAAAAGGATAAGACCACAGAACCGTGGCTTAACCGAGAACTTAGGACTTTGCGCAATCAGCGCAACAAACTTTATGAAAAAATTAAATTTACAAAGGAGCCTGATACTAATTTATTAAATATGTATAAGGATCTCGCTTTAGAATTTAAAAACAAATCAAATTTGGCATATGACAGTTATGTATCCGAGATCGGTAGTAAATTAATTACGGATCCAAAAAATTTTTTTGACTTTGTCAATACAAAACGAAAGACTTGTGGGTATCCAAACTCTATGTCTAAAGACAATGTTTTCTCTTCAAATCCTAATGTAATCTGTAATTTCTTCGCAGATTGCTTTCAAAAAGTTTTTCGTCCGCTTGACGTATCCATCAATATTCCAATTTCAAACTCGGTTAGTAATACTAATTCAATTATAAAAGATTTGTATATTTCGGAAAATGAAATTTATGAAGCAATTAATAACCTCGATCTTAAAAAAGGTGTGGGCCCGGATTTAATTGCTCCTTCTTTTTTATACAATTGCATTAGTTATTTGACGTATCCACTTCACATTATATTTAATATATCACTTTCGTCAGGCACCTTCCCATCTGCTTGGAAATCATCTTTTTTGACCCCTATTCATAAAAAAGGAGACAAAGCTTCTGTTGAAAACTATCGAGGAATAGCCATCCTTTCGACTATCCCAAAATTGTTTGAGAAAATTGTGGTGGGCAAAATCACACCTATTTTTAATATGAAACTAAATGAACAACAGCATGGTTTCAGAAAAGGTCGCTCTACTACTACAAATCTTGTAGTTTACACTTCTGAAATCTTAAATGAAATGGAGAAGAGCTACTAAGTTGACGCAATTTATACGGACTTTAGCAAAGCTTTCGATCGTGTTGATCATAATATTTTGCTGAAGAAACTTGAAACTTTGGGCATATCTGGTTCTTTCTTGGCATGGCTTGGCTCTTATCTTACTGGAAGAACTCAGAACATAAAATTCCAAGGCCATTTGTCAAACCCAATTTATGTTACTTCTGGTGTGCCTCAAGGTAGCCATTTAGATCCACTTCTATTCAATGTATTTATTTCAAATCTTTCTGAAAAATTTTTAGGTGTATCTCATATTGCATTTGCTGACGATCTTAAAATTTTTCATGTTATTAAGAATAACTCTGATGTTCAATTACTTCAAGAAAACATGCATTCTTTACATGAATGGTGCATATCCAATAGATTAGAACTAAATATTGAGAAATGCAAGGTCATAAGCTTTACACGTAAAAGAAATACAATACTTTTCAATTATTCAATAGACAATTTAGCTCTCGAAAGGGTGAATAGCATGACCGATCTTGGGATTCTTTTGGATGATAAATTACATTTTAATCTTCATTACGAACACATGATTGCAAAGGCAAATAAAATGTTAGGTTTCATTAAAAGAAGGGCCAAAGAGTTTAATGACGTAGCAGTAACAAAAGCACTTTATTGTTCTTTGGTTCGATCTACTTTAGAATATGGTCACATTGTTTGGGATCCGGCATTTCAAACACACTCTAAAAGAATTGAATCTGTTCAAAAACAGTTTCTTTTATTTGACCCTTCAGAGTACTCCACTCTTCCAAGCTACATTACAAGACTAAATATCTTGAAAATGTTAACTCTTGCATCACGCAGGGAAATTCTTTCACCCTGCTTCACTTTCGACATCTTAAATAAAAATATTGATATTCAGTTTCTAACGTATAAAGTCAGAATAAATAACGAAGTTAGACAAACAAGAAACACTAAATTTTTGATTGAAAATACTCACAGAACTCAATACGCAAATAATGAATCTATAAACAGACGTTGCACTACATTTAATAAACATAGTTATCTTTTTTCAACAGATATATCTAAAAACACTTTTAAATATAAACTTAAGCAAAAATTTTTAAATGAACCTATTTTGTAAACTTAATAATAATTTCAAGTTCAAGTACATATTAACATATTATATGATATTATATCATAAGTAATTACGTTCATACAGTGCTTTTGCTTTTTTGTTTTTGTTCGGTAAGCATTTTTTGTTTTTGTTTAAATTTTTAATATTTTGTAAGTAAAAAAAACTTTGTATTGTAATTTGACCTAAATATTCTAATTTTTGTTAATTGTTCTTACACTTTTTTTTTTTTTGTAAATTCTGTTTAAAATTTTAAATTATGAATAATAGTATAAGATATTTTCTTTTTTTTTTGTTTGTAAAAACCTTGTTTTGGTTAATGAAATAAATAAATAAATAAATTCAAGTTCAATGTTTTGAATTTTTATTTTGTTTATATTGTTAATGAATGAAAATACTACTAATTGAGTAGTAATTATAAAACTAAAATATTATAAGTCAGCAATTTTTTATTTAATTTTGTTTTGTTCCATTTTTTTACCATTTGGGTTAAATTTTGTCAATGTTAAATTTTTATAATACTTTTTGACCATTTGGGTTAAATTTTGTCAAATGTTAAATTTTTGATTAAATAAACATTTCTTTGATTTATAATTTTTTAAGTAAAGAATTAAATTTTTGTTAATATTAATTTCTTTTGGATTTCTTTCTTTTCTTTTTTGTTCTCAAAACTTCAGAATGAGGAAATGCATTTCTGAACTATTTAATTAAATAAATAATTAAATTGAGTTTACCATTTTGAGGTTTTGAGAATAGGGAAGTTAAAGATAAGCAAAGTTAAATTCTATAAATGATTGTGAATTGTAACAAAATTGTATCATTATAATATTAATTTTTGAAGAATAAAGTTCAAGTTATTTTCAAACTAAAAAGATATTATTTTATTTTTTAAATTAAATTTTTTATTAATAATTTTTTAATGCAATACATTTTGTATTAAAATAACTGGCGCCCGAGCAAGGACATATATAATTCCTTGACGGGGATCCAGGGGGATGCAAGCGAGCAGGGACCGGCCAAGTGATCGTGTAAGAGTCAGTAGTGGATATAAAAAACGTGTATTAAAAAATCAATAAAAAAACATTGAACCAAGTAATAAAAATAAAAACTAAAAATAAAATTAAAACTTAAAATTAAAACTTAGAACTAAAATTTTTAAATTTAAAAAACAAAAAAATTATTAATTAATTAAAAAACTAAATTAAAAAACTATTAACTAAAAAATAAAAAGAAAATATAAGTTATTTGGATAGAATAGAATATCAGTTCTTTGGATAGAAAAAAAAACTAAATAAAAAAAAAAAATCTTTTTTAAAAAAATAAAAAGAAAGTGAAAAAGTTTTTTGCCACTACGTGTGACTCGAACCAGCAGCAAGTAGGGAGAAGAAACGAGGCCCCGAAGTAGCGAGAGCAAAACGGAGTTACGTGTCATAAAGATTATGGCACGTCACTGCCGCCTGTTCCCGCTGAAGGTAGAAAGGCACAACACATGCAGACCCAGAGTCTGGTCCTCTTAATGACCCTGTAAGTTGAAAACAAATAATAATAAAAATAATAAATTTAGTAAAAAAACAATATAATTAAAAGAAAAAAAAAAAATTACATTAAATATTAAAAATATTAATTTTTAAAAATATATGGGATCTTTGTAAATAAGTATCCACATCTGTATGGAGAAAAGAAGAATCCAATATAAATAAAAAGAAAAAATATTACATTAAATATTAAAATTATTAATTTTTAAAAATATATTGGATCTTCGTAAATAAGTATCCACATCTGTATGGAGAAAAGAAGAATCCAATATAATTAAAAGACGTCAAGAAAAAATATTACATTAAATATTAAAAAATTTTTCAAAGAAAAAAAAATAATAAAATAAAATATTATACAGTAAACAGAGCTCTAGTAATAGTTATATTTTTAAATTTTTTTTGTCTCTATTTTTATTTTACTTAGTAGTTAGAATTTAAACTGTAATTTGTAATTTACTAATAGCATCTTTACAATTATAGATTAATTAATTAATACTAATTATAATTTATTTTTATTTTATTAATTACTATCTACTAAAATTTTTTTTCCTAATAATTAAAACTAATTAATCAAAAATAACAAATAACAATCAAGAAAAAAACAATTTGTTTTTTAAATGTCTAAGGTAGAATTAGAGAATTCAGATACCGAAGACTTTACAGAACACTATAAAAATTTGATTCATCGTATTAAAACTAAAAGTAATAAATTTGAGAGGAAAAATCTAGTTGTAAGAAGAAAGAAAATAAAAATAAGTATTTTTCCTGTTATAAAGTTGTTCTGTAGTTAACCTAAAATTATTCTATAAATTATCTAAATTTTTATATTATAAATAAAAAGAATTTTTTATATAAAGTTATAAAATTTTTTTTTGAAATATTACTTTAGTTTGAGTAAAATTAAAATTTTGTATTGAAATTTTATACTTAATAATAAACCAAATAAATTGTTGTTAAAATTTTATATAGGTTTTTAATAGGTACTATTTTTGTGATGAATAAGCAAGGCACATATTTTTTTTTTTTCCTTAACAAAAAAAAAAAAATATAAAAAACCAGTGTTACAGTTATTTTGTAAAAAAGTGTTCTCACAGTATTTAAATGTTTGAATGATTTTTTCTAAATTATAATTTATTTATAATTCCATTGAAAAATGTCATTGCAAATTGTCAAAATAATTAACAATAATATTATTTAAAAATAAATCTATTCACAATATTCTATTAATTTTAATTAACAAGATATTTTTTTTTTGACATTTAAAAATTAATTCCATAAAAAAAAATAAAAACAAAACAGAAATTGCAATTATCACTTGAATTATTTGGTTATTCAAAATTTAATTTTTTTGAAACTTGTCAAGTGTTTTAGAATATTTTGCAAAAAATTTTAAATATTAAAAAAAAAAAAAATCTATTTTATATTATCGAAATACCTAAGACAAAATTTGAAATTTTTGATAAAATATTAATTTAACCTGTAAAAAGAAAAAATATTGTAACTCAAATTAATTTTAATAGAATTTTAATTAATAAAGAAAAAATATTTGGTATTTTAAAAAAATGTAATAATATCAATTCTATAACTATATGTAATAAAGAAAATTTAGTAAATTTAGAAAATTCAACCTGTATACCGAATTTAATAAAGGGTGAATATTCAATGTGTAACATTACGAACAACCAACATATTTTAACGATCGAAGAAATAACAACAGGAACTATATTACTTAACCAATACGAGGGACCAATTGAAATCGATGGTAACAAGCAGAATATTACTGGGACATTTCTATTAATATTTAATAGTTCTACAATAAAAGTTAACAACCAAGAATTTAGATCAGCAGAAGTCATCAAGATAAAGCCCCTACCAGCTATTCTACATGGCGTTCCAAGGGCTTGAGATGCGAATATATAGCCTAGCTCAGCCAAGTGTCAACCTCAACCTTCACGCGGTGGAACCCGTTTAAAACAAATGAGGCAATGGCGACCGAGTATTGGCGGTATAACCATAGAGAACAACACAGTGGACTAAATACCCAGATGTATCATCATGGCCCTCCAAAGATGGGGGTTGGGCTTGGGGCTAACATCCCCATCCCGCAAAACACAAGTTTGTTACGAAACCCTACAAAATGCCTCGGATTAAAGATGGAAACTATGGTAAACGACCTAAAGCAAGAAATAAGGACTAAGATCTGAACATCGGAACTTGGAATCAGCGCACATTATACAAAGCAGGTGCCTTAAAAAGTTTGATACAAGAGTGCTCTAAATACAAAATCGATATTTTAGCAGTTCAAGAAACAAAATGGAATGGTAATTAAGTATTTAACTCAGAATCATTTACGATATACTCTAGCGGTAATCAAGACGGAAAACGGTTATTCGG
This sequence comes from Dolichopus griseipennis, assembly GCA_963082915.1. Lineage (NCBI taxonomy): Eukaryota > Metazoa > Arthropoda > Insecta > Diptera > Dolichopodidae > Dolichopus > Dolichopus griseipennis. The sequence goes on from OY720441.1 coordinate 265,074,082, forward strand.
AACTGCATTTATAGTTAACAAAAAAGTAGATGTTATCTCATATGAACTAATAAGCATGAAATTATGTAGCATCAGAATCAGGGCGAAATTTTTTAATATATCCTTTGTATGTGTACACGCCCCAACAGAGGAGAAAGATGATGAAGAAAAGGATATATTCTACAATCAATTAAATAATGTAATAGACAAACTACCTAAAAATGACATTAAAATTATACTAGGTGACCTTAACGCTCAGATTGGCAGGGAAGAAGTATATAAACCAACAATTGGGAAACCCAGCCTACATGATATTAGTAACAATAACGGATGCAGAGTTATAGATTTTGCACAAGCGAGAAATATGGTAGTGAGCAGTACATACTTTGAGCATAAAAATATACATAAAGCTACTTGGCTAGCTCCGGGTGGAAGATATACATCCCAAATAGACCATATTCTAATTGATGGTAGGCACTTTGGTAATATGCTGGACGTCAGAACATTTAAGGGTGCAGCATCGGACTCAGATCACTTTCTGGTAAAGGCAAAGTACAGAGCGCGTATTGCCAATATCAAAAATGAAAGAGGTAATAGAACGGTAAAATGAAATGTTGAAAAATTGAATAACATTACTACTAAGGTAAATTTCGAAAGTCACGTAAATAATAAATTAAATGAAATAAGAGCGGTAGAAAACATAGAAGAAGAGTGGAGTACTATCAAGGAAATTTTGTCTAGTGCTTGTCGAACAATTCTCGGACAAGCACGTAGAGCAACAAGAAGTAGTGATGATTGGTGGGACAAGGAATGTGAAGCCGCTCTACAAGAAAAAAATGCCGCTAGGGAAAAAATGTTACAATGCAATACAAGAACAAACAATAGAATATACAAGCAAAAAAGACAAATATCTACAAAGATAAATAGAAAAAAAAAAGAGAATGCTTTGATAGAAAAATGCAACAAATCGAACAATCAAATGAGCTCAACGCATGCAGGAAATTTTATAAGGAAGTCAACAAAGTAAAGAAAGGCTTCCAGCCAAGACTTATATGTTGCAAAAGCGAAAATGGGGATATTCTACAGGGAAAAAATGAAATTCTGAAAAGATGGGCAGCATATTTTGACGAATTATTAAATGAGCGTAACACCGATATATGTACCAATCAGGTTTTTCTTACGGCTGAACCGTATATTAACGAACCTACTTTAGGTGATGTAGAAAAAGAAATTAATTTCTTGAAAAACAATAAAACGCCCGGTAAAGATGGTATTGTATCAGAAATGATTAAAGGTGGGGGTGCGGGAATGGCCCGACGTATTCATCATTTAATATTAATGATATGGAGGGAGGAAAGGATGCAGGATGATTGGACAGTAGGCGTCATAGTGCCGATACACAAAAAGGGTGATAAAATGGTGTGCAATAACTACAGAGGAATATCACTATTAAACAGCGTATACAAAATACTTGCTGGCATTTTATGCACAAAAATGGAATGCTATTATAAAGATATAATTGGCGAACATCAAAGCGGATTTGTAGCTGGTCGCTCTACAACTGATCAAATCTTTAGTCTCAGACAAATAATGGAAAAATGTAGAGAATTTTCCATCCCCACTCATCACGTCTTTGTAGATTTTATGAAAGCGTACGACAGCATACAAAGAGGTCCCCTATGGAACGCAATGGTGGAACTGGGAATCCCAAAGAAACTGGTCAACCTGGCAAAAATGACCACTGAAAACAGTAAAAATTGTGTCCGCATTCAAGGTGACCTCTCTGAACCTTTCGAAAAAAAAACAGGAGTGAGACAGGGAGATCGGCTAGCGCCAATGCTATTTAATCTGGCACTTGAAAAAATTATCCGTGCATCAGAGATTGAAACAAAACAAACACTTTGGTGTAAATCATCACAAATTCTAGGCTACACTGATGACCTCGACCTGATAGGCAGAAACATAAATGTTGTAAAAGAAAACTTTATAAAATTACAAGAAAAAGCTGCCCAATTTGGTTTGAAAGTCAATGCAGAGAAAACAAACCACCTTAAAACTCAAATAACAGCAAGAAATCAACCACATACACAAACTATTGCTGTGGTTAAAGATTTCAAATATTTAGGATCAGTAGTTGACATAGAAGGCTCAAATAATGCAGAAATAAACGAAAGACTGAAATCTGGAAATAAATGTTATTTCTCCATGATAAACCTCTTTAAATCAAACTATATCACAAGGAAAACAAAAATAAAACTGTATAAAACTTTGATAAGACCAGTGGTATCGTATGGATGTGAAACTTGGAGCCTTAGAAAAAATGATGAAGAAAAATTAGATATTTTTGAACGCAAGATTCTCCGAAGAATTTTGGGTCCTATCAGAACGTCAGAAGGATCGCTTCGACTTCGAACGAATGAAGAATGCATACAACAATTTAAAGATTTACAATTAAGTTCGTATATTAAAATACAAAAATTAAGATGGGCAGGTAATATTTCCAGAATGCCAAACGACAGGTCCGTATCCAGAATCTTCTATGGTAATCCAGTTGGAAAAAGACCAAGCAGACCAAGAGTTAGATGGAAAGATAATTTTCATGAAATTGTAAACGAGCTACAAATACACAATTGGAGAACGAATGTCGTAGATAGAAATAATTGGAAGCAGATAATTAGGGAGGCGAAGGCTCACTATGGGCCGTAGTGCCAAGGAGGAAGGAAGCTATTCTACAAACAAATTCTATAGTTGGTAAAATACATGAACATTTGTCTTTGGAGTTATTGAAGGAAATAAATATCAATAACACCAAAGCAATAAATTTAATTGATAATGATAGACAAAGAGACAGATATGTTAATTTCAGTATTACTGCTATTATATTAATAATAGTATTGGCACTTTTATTAATTTCAAATAAAAGAAGAAACAAGTTAATTATCAACAATGAAGGAAGTCAAACATCAGAAAATGAAAATTCTACAGTTAAACACATCAATCAAAACCAGGCTCCAGTAATATTCCATCTTAAACCAATGGAATTGTTGAATGAGGACATTCAAACTTAAGGGGGGAGGAGTTAACGACACTTTCCAACGCAGCTCTAAATAATACAATGTTGCTTTGTAATGTTATTCATTGAGTAATAAATTATTCATAATAATTGGTAATAAAAAACCCTAATAAATTACTCATAATAAATTGTAATAAATTATTTTTTTTTTATTAAAAATTGTAATATGATAATTCAAGCTCAATGTTTTGAATTTTTATTTTGTTTATATTGTTAATGAATGAAAATACTACTAATTGAGTATTAATTATAAAACTAAAATATTATAAGTCAGCATTTTTTTATTTAATTTTGTTTTGTATTACTTTTTGACCATTTGGGTTAAATTTTGTCAATGTTAAATTTTTGATTAAATAAACATTTCTTTGATTTATAATTTTTTAAATAAAGAATTAAATTTTTGTTAATATTCATTTCTTTTGGATTTCTTTCTTTTCTTTTTTGTTCTCAAAACTTCAGAATGAGGAAATGCATTTCTGAACTATTTAATTAAATAAATAATTAAATTGAGTTTACCATTTTGAGGTTTTGAGAATAGGGAAGTTAAAGATAAGCAAAGTTAAATTCTATAAATGATTGTGAATTGTAACAAAATTGTATCATTATAATATTAATTTTTGAAGAATAAAGTTCAAGTTATTTTCAAACTAAAAAGATATTATTTTATTTTTTAAAATAAATTTTTTATTAATAATTTTTAAATACAATACATTTTGTATTAAAATAACTTACATAATATGTACTTATAAATGAACATACATATATTCTTATTTAACTATTTTTTGTTGTTTTTCATATTTACAAACAAGTTACTACTTTGTATGTCTCCCTAAGTAAATGAATTGAATATGATTGTTAAAATACAATTTATGATATACCTATGTGTGATATAAAGCTTTTGGTATCTGAAAAATGAGATACATAGTTTTTTTTAATAATTTACATTAACCCTCTAACCTGCAAATCCCTAAAAGTGAAAAAAAAAGTCTGATAATTTTTTTCTAGGGTAATTATGGCCCAATGAACTCAAAAAAATCATCCCCAAGTCATTTGCTCCTTTGGTTCAACGAACACGTGAGAAAAGGTGAAGAGTGCCTCAGGGCACTGTTGCGGGTTTATGTAACAAATAAAGTCAGGTATATATTTTTATTTATAACGAGCTTTTATTGAAAAAATATAAAAAAAATTTAAAAAATGTTTTATTTTTTATGATAGTAATCATAAAAACAATTTTTGGCATTTGAGCAGCACAAATGAAGGTTACATTTTGAGCAAACACACTGGGTTTGTGACTTTTTACATAATTTGCACCATCGTTTGCCACCTTCTTTATCCAACCATATTGGGTAATGGTCGATGTTATCGTAACGAACATTATCTACTGGATGTTTCGCTCTTGCACCAGGCCGTGAAGTATTTGGTTGACTACTTGGACGACCAGCGGCACGTTTCTTTGTGTACGCCACAAGACCAGCAGCAATTTCTTCTCGAAATTGCGGTAATTGGAGCAACTTTTGTTCAGCTGAAACATTACTGGAATCGTTTACTTTTTCATTGTTTATGCGTCGATACAAAATGTAGGCATTCGTTGTTGCCATATCGATAAAATGATAAAATAATCGAGTCATTGCATCGCGTATCTTTGCTCGAACATGGTAACGACCCATTAGTCCATCCATCAAATTTACACCACCCATATGGTGATTGTATTCGCGTATAATTTGTTGGCAATCGACTTCTATATATTTCTTTTCTTTTCGATTGTAACGCGATGCTTTTGATATCTGCAAGTTGGGATTTGCTCTTTCAAATGGCTCAATGCCAACATAAGTTGAAGTAACGCGATGCTTTTGATATCTGCAAGTTGGGATTTGCTCTTTCAAATGGCTCAATGCCAACATAAGTTGAAGCCAAATGCACGCACTTGTTATCTTTCCACAAGACATTGCTGATTTCAATACCAAAGGCAGAACCCACAAATTCAGTAGGGAAACCTCTTGGTTCATTTGCGATTACATTATACGCAGGAAGCTTACAATTTGGAATTCGGTTAACTCGCACCGTGCCTAAACTGTATATTCCTCTTGCACGCAAATAAACCAACAATGGCAGCGATGTATAAAAATTGTCGAACTAGACAATGTGGTGCACAAAGTTGGTTACCGTTTGTGTCAAACGCACAACAACATTCGAAGTTTCTCCAAGATCAGGAGTACCAGGTAAAACAATGTTATCGCCTGCTCCGTTGTAAATTTCAAAGCGGTAAGCAAATCCAAAAGTATCACATAAAACGAATAATTTAAATCCCCATTTGTGTGGCTTATTTCGCATGAATTGTCGAAGATGATGTCGCATTTTGGTGCTGCACATTTGCTCGTCAACACACAATCGAGCGATTTTTGGCACGGAATCAAAACGTTTGTTGAGTTCGTTGCTTATAATTCGCATACGAAACAAGCAATCATAACCAGGTTGCCCCTTCTTGATTCGTTCACTTTCATCTCGGAACGACAAATATTTTTTTATTATCTCAAAGCGTTTACGACTCATTGTGTTTTGAATAGGTGGGAACGAATTTTTACCCCAATAACTTTCCAAATTTGGATACCGGTAAACTGACATGTATAGCAAAATCCCAATGTAATGATACAGTTCATCAACATCTACATTGAATGTGGTGTTGATATTTTCGGTGGTAGCTGCTCTATTGGTTTCATTTACAATAATTTCTATTATATTGTTTGTGAAGAAATAGCAGAAAATATCCATTGGTGTCTGTAACTCCTTAATTTCTGACGGCAACGATGTATCTCCTCGGAAAGCTACTTCATTTACATGTAGCTTCATTGATCGTTGCCGCCATGTTACAAACAACAAATTTTTTAAACCAATTATATTTGAACCAATAATACCTTTCCAATTCAAAATTTTTTTGCTGATGTTGATGCGACTGGTGCCTCAAATGCAGAAGATGCTTCTGTAGTATCTATAATTTTTTGCGCTTGAATATTTGCAATAACATTTTTGGTTTCCGAATTAGTAACCAATGTAGATGATCCAGAAGGTGCGTCAAATGCACTTACATTCAAAGACATGTTCAATGCTTCAGCTATGAACATATCACTATTTTCAATATTTTCAATGTATTGTGAAATACAATAGTCATCTTCTGGGCTGATTTCATTCGGCTCATAATTTGGATCATCATCTTCATCATTACTACTGAAATCTGATTCTTCGTCTGTTTCCACCGAATTCATAAACTCAATCAATTGTACGTCAGTCAAAGCGTTTAATTTGATCCTTCTACGATCCATTTCTGTCGATTTCTATGAAAGAATTATTTGTAAGGGTAACAAACAATAAAAATAATATAACAAAGGGTAACAAACAATGACATAAAAGGGGCCATAAATTTACACGCAAACACGCAAAAGCTTTAAGGCACGGTTCAGTTTTTTAATTCTCCACGCACAAATTCTTTTATTTGACACTGACTAAATACATCAATATAAAGTACTTTACCATACCTTTTCAAAAAAAAATATTTCACTCAGATCGGACGACTAGAAATTTGAATAATTTGGTTTTGAAAAATAAAATTTCACGTATAAAATTTTACTTGCTCACAATAGGATTTTAAAAACAAAACTGTGAATAGCAACGAAACGAAACGTCAAAATGTGTTTGAACATTTGAGAAAATTGTTGCCAGATATGTTAGTCAACATAAGGTAGTCAGTTTCATTAAAAAAAATTTGTCTTGTGGGGAAGAATTGGAATTTTATGATGCGTGCCCTGAGGCATGTTTGCGGGTTAGAGGGTTAAGAGCAAAATAAATGAGAGCTAAAAATCCAAAATCAACTTTGTTATCGGTGCTGAGGTATCTATAATGATAAGTATCTATAATGTATTTACTCTACCTTGTTTCTTCTATTTTAGATGCTCGAATATATTCTGATTAAAACAAAAAAGAAAGGAAAGTAGAAATAAATATTGTACTAAATTTTGCTACTAAGTTTCTGATCAAAATTGAAGTATGTATTAAATCTACATATATAGGAGTAGATTTAAAAATAGTAGTAGAACGGAGTAGAATTTCAATAATTTTATAAAGGCATTTTCTAGAGCTTTGAAAAAAAAACATATATAAATATATATATATTAGTATATATGTACATCTGTAAAAAAAAAAAACAAAAAAAAAACGAAAAAAAAAAAAAACAATATTTTGCGGTCATCTTTATATTTGTACAATAAAAACAAAAGAGATTATAAAAATTGGTTTTGACTATAAAAATAAAAACAAATTGCAGAGATATTTGATGGTAAAAAAGCTGTTTTTTTTTTTTTATTTTAAGAAGATTTTGATCAGTTTGCTGAAAATTTATTTTAAAAATCTAAACTTTACAAAAAGATAAACAATTGCAATTCTTTTTATGTTGATACTATTTGCATAAAAAATTTACAGGAATAATATTAATTTACGTGTTTACGAGTATTTATTAAGAATTATATTTTTAAAGTCTGGTCTTGAATTCTTTAAAGTTTTTCGTTTATGCTTTAGTTATTTTACCGCTATGAAAATTTTATGACGTAAAAGATAATAAGTAAGATTAAGTTTTAAAGTGTAAGATGCAAGCATCTTTCTTATTTTTTGGTTAATTCTACTTGTTAATGGAAAAATAGAAAATTATAGGTCATAGGTAGAAAATATGCATTCTAAAATAAAAATGTAAAATTAGGTTTTGTTGTTTAGAATAAATTTGTAGAGATAAAGATGAAATAAAAATAGCATGAAATTCAAAATTCTTTTAAATGAGAACAAAGTAATTCAAATTTAAAACTTTCAGTGTTGAACTTGAGACATGAAGATATAGTTATTAATCAATATTTCTTATATTTCGTTAATATAATATTATGTACCTGTATAACACCTGTAGAAAAATATAAGAAAAGCTTTGATCGTTGCATCAAACATAATCGCATTAAAATGTAATAATCAAAAAACTCTCATTTCTGATCAAGTCATGTTAAAAATAGAAAGTCATGTAAGTCATGTTAGTAATAAATAGTAATATATAGTTCAAAATAGTAATATGCAATGGCAGCATTGAAAAATACTAATTAGCACAAAAAATTGAGAATGTGTGAATGAGAGAAGAAACTGTTATTTATTTATTAAACTAACTGAAAAAAATTCAGTTCCCTTAGAACCTTAATCGTGACAAGTGCTAAACGCATAAAAAAAAAAAAAGAAAAAAAAATTTGATTATGAAAATTTGAAAAATTAATTATAATCTTGTAAAAAAAGGAAACTTAAAAAAGTAGTTCCATTAACCTTATTAACAAAAAAAAAAAAAATTATCCATAACAAAAATTTGCTTATATAAATAAATCTATATATTAAAACGAAAAACAAATCAAAACAATAATTAACATGGAAAACAGTAGCAGTAAATTTAATGTTAAAGATATGATTAAAGATGTTCAAAAAAATTTCGAAAAATATAAAAACGATGCGACTTTAATCGAAAATGGCATCAAAGAATGTTCCAGATATCTTCGAGTTTTGTGTGCCAAACTCAAAATCGCAAAAACTGTAGCTAAAAAACAACATTTTGGGAATGCTATTCATATTTTGCAAAGCTAAAGAACTAAAATGAAATTATTAAGGCTAAGGGGAGGAAGGCATAGCTCGTCAAATTTATCTAATAATTTTGTTAAATGGGAAAATGTACAATCATGCTTCAAGGGACGCATGAGAACGGGAATTATCATTAACCTCAAGCATAAAGAACCAGAAAGTTTTTTAAATGATTGTAAAAAGTTGTTTAAAACACGTATTAATAACGCACTCAAAAGAGATGACGCTATTAAAGTAAATGCAATTTTTTGTGCGGAGTTCATAAAAGCTAGTGGAAATGATGAAATATATGAAATAAAGTATTTGAACATCAAAAATGTACCTGTGTATAAAAACACTGACATCAATGCATTATTTTTAGAACATATTAGAGAAAAACTGATTAAAAAATTGGAAGAATTCCAAGAAAAAGATAGTGGCTGGGCATTATCGGCCGTTCTTCATTTGGTTGTTAATATTAACAAATTTACACCTATATTGGGATCATCTTATGTAGAACTTCCTTCAGAAATCAAGAAGAAAGAAGCTTGTATAAATGTAAAGAATAACGATAACGTTTGTTTTGCTTGGGCGATTACATCAGCGTTATATTCTGTAACTAAAGACCCGCAACGTGTAAGAAAATATCCAGACTCAACATTATTAAATTTTAGTGGAATTCAATTTACTGTAAAACTTTGTCATATTCATAAATTCGAAAAACAAAACGAAGTTTCGGTAAATGTATATGGTCTCATAAAATTGGGAAAAAATTATGTAGTTATTCCTAACTACTTAACTGAAAATAAAAAAACAAAGAATACTAATCTTTTAATGATACAAAACAAATATTATGATGAATATGACGAACAAGATGAATTCAATGAAGATTAGGAAATGTATGAACCAATTAAATATCATTATGTTTGGGTTAAAAGTTTATCTCGATTATTATCATCGCAGCTATACAAAAACCGACATCAAAAATATTTTTGTGATAGATGCCTTCATTATTTTTGGACTGAAGAAAAGTTGAATACACATATGGAAGACTGTAAACTATACAATAGCTGCAGAATAAAATTACCAACGCAAAAAGAAAATAATTTGCAATTTAAAAATTATAAAAATAAAATTAGTGCTCCGTTTGTAAATATTTAAATTTTGCTGAAAATTTAACATTAATATTTATTAATCCTTTACCAATGCAAAAATTGTTAGAGGATGAAGAAGCACTGTTCTTATCATCTGAAGTTTGTTATATTTGTGAAAAAGCGTTTGATGAAAATAATATTAAAGTCAGAGATCACTGTCATTTAACAGGAAAATATCGCGGGGCTGTACATAATAACTGTAACTTAAATTTCCAAGACAACCATACAGTTCCCGTCGTATTCCATAATTTAAGTGGATATGATTCCATTTCATAATAAAACAGTTAGCAACAGATATAGAGGGTAGAATAAATTTACTACCAGTCAATAAAGAAAAGTACATTTCATTTTCAAAAATTTTAAATGATTATCCCATAAATTTCCGCTTTATTGATTCCTACAGATTCATGGCAGCCGGTTTAGATACTTTATCATCGTATTTGAATGATTTGCCTGTTTTGAAATCAGAGTTTAAATATTTAGAAACTAATCAAATAGCATTATTAACTTGAAAAGGAGTCTATCCTTACGATTACTTTGATTCTTCATATAAATTTTCTGAAAGCTTATTACCTCCTATTGATAAGTTTTATAATAAATTAAATGAAAGTAATATTAGTGAAGAGGAATATACGCATGCAAAAAATGTGTGGCATCAGTTAGGCATAAAAAATTTAGGAGAATACTCCCATCTCTATTTAAAAACTGATGTCCTTCTTTTAGCAGACGTGTTTGAACAGTTTCGCTCGAGTTGCATCAAGATATATAAACTAGATCCAGTTCATTATTACACTCTACCGGGGTATACTTGGGATGCAATGCTACTTTAGACTAGAATAAATTTAGAGCTTTTAACTGATATAGATTTGTTGATGTTTATTGAACGAGGCGTTCGTGGTGGTCTTAGACAATGCTCAAAACGATATGCAAAAGCAAATAATAAATATTGTACAAACTATGACCCCTCTAAGCCATCAACATATTTAATATATGATGATATTAATAATCAATATGGTTGGGTAATGTCACAATTTCTGCCACATAGCAACTTTCAACGGGTCGATAATGGTAAAAACTTTAATGTTAATGATATAGGTGCGAACTCATCAATTGGTTATATTTTGGAGGTAGACTTAGATTATCCAGATTATTTACATGACTCACATTCAGATCTACCATTTTGCGCTGAACATAAATCATCCCCCAATTCAAAACAGATAAAACTCATGGCTATTCTTTACAATAAAAAAAAATATGTAGTCCACTATCGAAATTTACAGCAAGCCTTAAAACATGGGCTTAAATTAAATAAAATTCATAGAATATTAAAATTTAATCAATCAAATTGGCTAAAGTCATATATAGACTTAAATACTAAACAGCGCACATTATCAAAAAATGTATTTGAGAAAAACTTATACAAATTGATGAATAATGATGTGTTTGGAGAAACTATGGAGAATGTAAGAAAACATAGCATAGTCAAGCTAGTTACTAAATGGTGTGGTCGATATGGAGCAGAATCGTTAATTTCCAAACCTGCGTTTTAAGCTTCAATTATTTTTAGTGAAAACTTATCCATAATAGAATTAAACAAAACAGAGATTTATTTCAACAAACCAATATGTTGGAATGTGTATTCTTGAACTAGCGAAAACAACTATTTATAATTTCCATTATGATTACATGCTTCAAAAATTTAATTCCAATTGTTCTATATTATATACTGATACAGATTCTTTAATTTATGAGATAGTGTGTCCAGATATATATGAAGTAATAAAAAATTATTGTCACACATATTATGATACAAGTGATTATCCAAAAGATAATATTTGGGGAATACCTCAAGTAAATATAAAAGTAGTTGGTTTAATGAAAGACGAATTGAATGGGAAAATAATGACTGAGTTTGTAGGTTTAAGATCTAAAATGTATGCTATTAGTGTAGAGAATAAAGATAAAATTAAAAAGTCTGAAGGAATAAAAAAAGGTATAATTGAAAATAGAATAACTTTTGATGATTACGTCGAATGCTTGAATACGAGCAATAAAATATCAATAAAACAAAATTTAATACAATCTCAAAAACACGAAGTTAGTAGTATAATACAAACTAAAATTGCACTTAATTCAAATGATGATAAAAGATACATTTCAAGAAACAATTATAAAACGCTACCTTGGGGTCATTTTAATATTATGGAATTAGATTAATGAAATATGTATAAGTATTATTATTATGAAATATGTATAATATTATTGTTGTTGTTTAGACGGGGGGGAAAGCAAGTCTCCCTTACACCTAGGCCTTGCGGCCCGTTGTGCACCCCTCATTAAATACTTTCTATTTATTTATAACTACAATATTATTTATTTTGTTTATATTATATATATTTGTATATTTATATTATATTTGGTCACCATGGGGATTCGTAAAGAAAAATTATTTTTCAATAATTTTTTTTTAATTAAATATTGTATGACCTGACCGGGAATCGAACCCGGACCCCCTCGGTTAATAAGCCAAATGCTTACCCACTGCACCACCGAGGCCCCTATAATATTATTACTTTTTAAATTTAATTTATTAGCATAATTATTAATAATATTTCTAATAAACACTTTTGTTTTGGATTCGTTTTATTAACAGTTTTGTTTATTTTGTGAATCATAAATAAGTTTTGATTCGATTTGATATTGTAGCAGCTTTCTACATATAATATATTAAATTTCTTTAATGATTATACAAACTAATTGTTATAATTAAATAAAATATACTATAAATTAAAAACAAATATTTTTCTTTTTGTTTTCAGGATTTTTTTTATTTCAGGTTTTCTGTTTTTTAGATTTTTGTTTGTTAAAGCAAGAGTGCTATAACTCCTATTTTCTTTCAGGTCATCAGATCATCGCAAAATTGTTAAAGCTTTTTCAGTTAAATAAAAATTATTTGAACATATTAACTCATATGTTTTATTTTTTATTTTTATGTTTACTATAGGCAAAAATAATGAATATAACTAGATGTGCACTCTCATATAAAAATTTTTTTAAAAAATAAAACCCTAATATGAGTCTAATATCATCATACGCTCATACACGTTAAAAATTAAAAAAGCTTCTAAGAGAGTTAAAAATAAAAATAACTCACGTTACGGTCGATTAGCTATAGCAAAGAAGATCATTTGAGAGAGAATTTTTTATTTTAATTTTTTGGTATATGTATGCGAATACGTATACATTATTATTATTATGCGACCACGTATACATTATTAAATATTTTTTTTTGTTGAATGAATCTTAATAGATTTTATTTTTACTTTACCAAAAGGTTTTTTATGAATGATTGCGTATGGCTATTATGTAATTTTAGAAAGGAAAATGTGAAAAAAGAAAATCTAAAAGAAATATCTTGTTGAATTATAATTAAAAATTATAGAAACGGTAACAATAAATGTTTTAATTCTTAACGTTTTTAAATTATATACACAGATACATGTTTTTAAATTATATACATATGTCTAATTCAAATTCACATGCACTTTTTTAAGTATTTCAGTTTTACTAAAATCCATTTATATTATTTTTTGTTTTTGAAAAAATCGAAATATATACGTGAATTTGAAAGATATATGTACTCATATTATATGTACTCATTCGATGCCTCCAAACAATAACTATGTAATTCAAGTTTGATATCACGATTAGAATAGGTATAAGTAAATTCGTATCTCTTTTACTTGTTAATTTTTATAAATAACATTTTTTTGGTTTTAAGTATAGTTACAACGAAACAAAATTAAAAAAAGCTACTTTTTCGTAGTTCTATGCTTAGTTACGTCATTTTTAATTGTATATTTTTGTTAATCGAATGGTATAGACTGAACGTTTTCAAATAAGAACAATGTAAGCCTACTTGCATTAGCATTTTTAAGAGAAATAAAAAATAATAACTCGTAAAGAACGTTAAAAGTTTTGAAGATCACATAATAAAATTGTTTTAAATATTTTTCAAAGGTTTTTAGGTGTAGGGTATAAAAAAGGTAGTTTTAAATATACGAATTATAGATAACAAGACAAAAAAAACCAATTCTTGGTAAAAAAGATGTGTAGTGTAACTTTACATAAAGAAAGAAAACAGAAATTCAATGATCATGGTGTAATATGTAGTAACATTATCTGTTTTATGACTATAATTGAATCTTTGTATTATTATAGTCATAAAATAACTTTACATTTAAAATCGTGAATTTCTAATTGTATTCTTAATAAAATTGTATTCTTAATTTATTCCTAATAAAATTGTATAAGAATACAATTTATTTAAAAATAACAAATTTATAATAAAATATATTTCAGACTTACATCGTTATAGCTTGGAGCCATCGATATATAAGTCATAAATCGTATTTATTCATAGTTCAAAATTTTTATTAAAAAAATAAAGTCAACAAAGCTTTTATTTTGTTTTTGTTTTTATTTTTTTTTCGTTGTCTGATTTAAATTTAATAATGAATAGAGTATAAAGCTTTAAGCTTTTTTTTCTTATTATATTATTTCTTTCTTTTTATTTTAAAGAGCTTGAATTTTAAGATTTTTGTTTTATATGAACTGTGCGCATCTAGTTATATTCATTATCTTTGCTATAGGTACCAAAACCAATTAACCTGTTTTTATTTTTCATTCCTTACAGCAAGGTTATATATGTAGATCAGACGTAACAGTAAGTATATATTTTCAGAATCATTCTAAACTTTCAATTTCTTTATTATCATTTTTTATTTTATTATAAAGCATTTTTAAAAAATACAAAGATTCAATTATGTCATAAAACAAATAATGTTACTACCCATGATCATTGAATTTCTGTTTTCTTTCTTTATGTAAAGTTACACTACACATCTTTTTTACCAAGAATTTGTTTTTTTTGTCTTGTTATCTATAATTCGTATATTTAAAACTACTTTTTTTATACCCTACACCTATAGAATAGGTAAAGGAGTATATTAACTTTGGTATGGTGTTTGTAACCACCTAAAGGAAGCGAGCTAGATATGGAAAAGTATATATTTTTGTGATCAGCGTGACCGCCTGAGTCGATATAGATATGTCCGTCAGTCCGTAGGCACGATAACTCAAAAAATAATGGAGCTATCTTGATGAAATTTTAAATGTAGGTTACTAGGACTGAAAGTACGGCGGGGATTGCATATGGGAGAAATCGGCCCATGGGTTCGGATTCTGGACTTTTTAATCGATCGAAGGGCTAACGAACTTTTATAAAAAATCACAATAACTCAACAACTAATTACGTTATCTTCATCAAATTTGTGCTGTAGGTTACTAGTAATGAAACTACTTCGGGGATTGCGTAAGGTCGGGATTGTACCATGCGTTCGGAACCTAGAACTTTTTGATCGAATTTAGGCCAAACGAGCATAATTCCGAAACCAATGAAGATAGAACCTCCAAATTTAGTATCAGAGTGTCCCTTCCTATTTCCTAAGTGTCTTGGAAATTTGGGTCCCATTGAAACACTGGGTCGGGGACCAGCTACACATTTCCAAAGACCTTAAAGCATATCTTTAAAATTAATAAAGATAACAACTTGAAAAAATGTAGAAGCTTCCAATTTGCCACAGGGGTGTTCTTTACTATTTCTTCCGTGCCCCCCTAATTTGGGATCAATTGGAGTGGTGGTTCAGGACCTCTCTTAGACCCCCCAATGTGTAAAAGCTTGTCATCGAAATTAATAAAACTAGTAACTTAAAATTAAGATAGAACGTTCCAATTGTATACAAGGGTTAACTAGTATTGAAAGTATGACGGGACTGCTAATGGCTAATGGTTTCGGGTTCTGGAACCCTTGACAAGTTCAAGGACTAACAAACATATATCTTAAAAACACCATAACTCAAAAAATAATGCCGGTATTTTGATGAAATTTAAACTCTAGGTTACTAGTAATGAAAGTACCATGGGAATTGATTCTGGTCGAGTTTAATTTCAAAGCCAAAGAATTTATTTCCTATGTCCTATGTGTCTCCGAAATCTAGACTTAATTGTAGTGGTTCAGCTATGTTCAAAGGTATTTGCTGCATTTATATAAAATTTATTTTAATATTTAAATGAATTATATGAAAAGGTCTAATTTTGTAATTGTATTTTAGAAATACATTTATTGCATATTTTGCGTTTATAAGCTTTTCTATTAGGTATATAAACTAACCATTTAAAATTTTGATAAATCTGAATTATTAAATATATTATGCTTTGATTATCTTTTTATCACAAAATTTAATAATTAGAATTTTTTCATTTAGTAATTGAATTGGAATAAATATATTTTCATTTATTTCAAGTTTGTTTGTTTTTTAACATTTTTAAATATATAAATTAGTAAGAATTTGTAATATTTTTTAATAGATAGTGTAATTAGAAATTTTTTTTAGTATTATAAAGTTAATTTGGTTAGCTATGTCTTACGATCAAATTAATAACAGCTTTTATGGTGTTAAAATGACTTATGGATATGTCCTTAAATTTGAACCAAATAGGTGTAGGGTATTTCTAAGTCGGTTGCACCGACTGACTGTTTCTTTACTTGTTTTTTTTTTTAAACCAGAAAACTAGTTTACTTTTAAGGAATAAAAATTATATATATAGAATTTACAACTTCGTCTTTCATGATATTATTTAGATTGTTAAATTTTGTTTTCAATAATAAATGTTTACAAAGTGACCTTACATCAGTCTGTGGATAATATTGTTATATATTTTTAGGTGTGATGTATGATAAAACTTTAAATGATCTTAACTGAAATGATATATTTATTAACCCTCACCATCAAATAATAGAAAAAATTATATGGATTTATAGGAATCCTCTGACATCATTTCATACTTTTATTTTTCAACTTTTAAAAATAATGTAAACAAGGTTAGCAATTTGTTTAATTCAAATAAATTTAAAATCTCTTGAAATCTAGACAATAAAATCAATCTTTGCATGCAATACCTTATACCCAAAATAAAAACAATTTATATTATTCACTATGCATTGCCAACTTATATTTAGAAAAGATGATTTAGATCTTTTAATCTTCTACATATTACAACTTTCTTGAAAACAGACATTTGATATCATTAAAAATTACCTTTATAAAAAAATTTTTTGTTGTTGTTATATTACGTAACTGAACCCTTGATTACTTTTCTGCATTCTGATGTATACCTTGGTAATTGACAATATTAAAACCTAAATTAATTTATATTACATAGTGATGATATTATTTTTTTTTAATTTTTTTTTTTTTTCCTTTATGTTATTATTTAGTTTATATGGGGTTTTTCTTTAGCATTTTTTCTCCGTACTGCTCTTATGATAAAGTGTATGTATGGATATGTAATCTTTCTAGAAAAAGCTTTTTCATTTCATGGTAGTATAATTTACAATGGAAAAAGCTTTGCAGTTTAGTTCATTAGCATGTACCGCAAAGTTTAGCTACAACGGCCACACTTTAAAATATATGGGATTTTTGCGCTCGGAGTGAAATAGCTTATCTACTCCTACGTCTGTACTTAATGAATTCGGAATTCAGAATGAATTCTTTTTATTGCAATTAAATTAAATATAATAATAGAACGAAATTTCTTTAACGATAAAATGAAACTAGTTTAACATCAATCTATCATAATTCATATAATTCCTCATGCTCTTAAAATTTTGTTTTTTTTTTTGTTTATTGTCAACTTAGATCTTCAATTGACATCTTCTAATGATATAAACATATATGATTATGTAAATGTAGTTCATATGACAGCGACGTGCAACCTAAAATCTATTGCAGATGATAAAATAAATTTAAATGTTATGCATCTTAATGTACAAAGTCTTCGTTATAAACGAAATGATATAGAATCTTTACATACCCGATATTTATATAATTATATTAACTGAAACATGGATAACTAAAACAGAATGAAAATTTTTTAACAGACCCGTCTATGATTCTTATTTTGCCAATAAATTGGATGCATATGGTAGGGTTGCAATATACATACATGAGGATATTGATTCTAGTTTTGTTATAGTAATTGAGTTGAATAAAACAAATATTTTAGCGGTCAAGTCGAATAGTCTTAATCTTAATATTGTTGGAATTTATAAATCACACAATACATATTTATCTGAGTTTTTTGATAAGCTTGATTTGATAAATCTACTTATAAAAACTCTATAATTTTAGGAGATATTAATCTCAATCTTCTAAATATAAAAAAAAGCCAGGTTATAGAATATACCAAAACCTTACTAAGTATTGGAATTGTTTTATTTAGAATAAAATAACCCCTGATTACGTTACAAGAATTACTAAAACAACTAGAACAATAATTATTGGCCATCTTGTAAATGATTTGCTCAAATATACATATTGCCTTACCATTTCTAATGCTCCTCTCTCCGATAATGAAATATTATTCGTTAGCTTCAATCTTAAATCCAAAAAAGAAGAAAACATTCAAAATATGACGGTTTTAGATTACAATAAAATTAGTTTAGATCATCTTGCTAGATCTTGATTGATATACTGAAATGGATCTTTAATTTAATGATCTACAAGAACTTATAACTAAGAACACTAAAATTATTGCAAATAAAAAGAGGGAAAAAGAAAAAAACTTGGATGACATTTGCAAAAATTGTTGAAACCACAATTAAACACTATTTAAATTGCTTTTTAATTAATAACAATATTGTGCACAATGAACAATATGGGTTTGAAAACAATTCGAACACAACAGCTGCGTGCCTTAGTTTGTCAAATTTTATAAATAATAACTTAGATAAAGGCAACTATACATCGTGTTTATTTTAAGATTTACAAAAAGCATTCGATTGTGTTGACCATCATATGCTTCTATTGAAACTTGATAACCTAGAATTTTCCTATAACGACTTAAATTTTTTCGATCTTAAAATTATAGAAGCATGGCCCACACAGCAGAAGTTAAGTTTAAATATAAAAATGAACACGATTCCATTATTAAGTAACAAATTGTACAGCTCTGAAAGTTCTATTATAATTTCGAAATTATCTATACAGTAGAAAGGGCAGATCATATCCAACATATAATCACTAAAGTACGATTTTCGTTTTTTATACCCTACACCTATAGAATAGGTAAAGGAGTATATTAACTTTGATATGGTGTTTGTAACACCTAAAGGAAAAGAGCTAGATATGGAAAAGTATATATATTTATGATCAGCGTGACCTCCTAAGTCGATATAGCCATGTCCAACCGTAGGCACGATAACTCAAAAAATAATGGAGCTATTTTGATGAAATTTTAAGTGTAGGTTACAAGGACTGAAAGTACGGCGGAGATTGCAAATGGGCGAAATAGGCCCATGGGTTCGGATTCTGGACCTTTTAATCGGTCTAAGGACTTACGAACATATATATAAAATCACGAAAACTCAACAACTAATGACGCTATCTTCATAAAATTTGAATTGTAGCATACTGGTACAGAAACTACGGCGGTGATTGCGTACGGTGGGTAACGTACAGTGGGTTCGGAACTTAAAACTTTTTGATCGGATTTAGGCCAAACGAGCATAATTTCGAAACCAATGAAGATAGAACCTCCAAATTTGGTATCAGGGTGTCTCTTTCTTTTTCCTTAGTGTCCTTGAAATTTGGGCTCCATTGGAGTAGTGGGTTGAGGACCAGCCACACATTTCTGAAGACCTTGAAGCATATCTTTGAAATTAATAAAGATAGGCTGCTCTTTACTATTTCTTGTGTGCCCCCTAATTTGGGATCGATTGGAGTGGTGGTTCAGTACCCCTCTTAGACCTCCCAAGGTTTAAAAGCTTAGAAATGAAATTATTATAGTATCTTAAAATTAATATATGACGTTCCACTTGTGTACAAGGGTTAACTGGTATTTAAAGTATAGTGCAGACTGCATATTGGCGAAATCACCCCAGGAGTTCGGATTCTGGACCTTTTAATCGGTTCAAGGCCTAACGAACATATATAAAAAATTATGACAACTCAACAATTAATGACGCTATCTTCATAAAATTTATGTCGTAGGGTACTGGTAATTAAACTACGGCGGTGATTGTGTAGGATGGGTAATGTACAATGGTGTCGGAATTTAGAATTTTTGATGGAATTTAGGCCAAACGAGCATAATTCCGAAACCAATGAAAATAGAACCTCCAAATTTGGTATCAGGGTGTCCCTTTCTATTTCTTTAATGTCCTTCAAATATGGGACCAATTGGAGTAGTGGATTGAGGACCAGGCACACAGTTCCGAAGATCTTAAAGAATATTTTCGAAATTAATAAAGATAGTAACTTGAAAAAATGTAGAAGCTTCAAATTTGGCACAAGGGTGTTCTTTACTGTTTCTTGCGTGTCCCCTTCATTTGGTATCAATTGGGGTGGTGGTTCAATACCCCTCTTAGACCTCGCAAGGTTTAAAAGCTTACCATTTAAAATTACTAAAATTAGTAACTTAAAAAAGATAGAACGTTCCAATTGTGTACAAGGATTAACTAATATTGAAAGTATGACGGGGACTGCATATGGGCGAAATCGTACCATGGTTTCGGGTTCTGGAACCCTTGAAAATTTCAAGGGCTAACAAACATATATCTTAAAAACACCATAACTTAAAAACTAATGCCGCTATTTTGATGTAATTTAAACTCTAGGTTAATAGTAAGGAAAGTACCATGTGAATTGATTCTGGTCGAGTTTAATTTCGAAGCCAAAGAATATATTTCCTATTTCCTATGTGTCCCCGAAATTTAGACTGAATTGTAGTGGTTCAGCTATGTTCAAAGGTACTTGCTGCATTTATGTAAAACTTATTTTTATATTTAAATGAATTATATGAAAAGGTCTAAATTTATAATTGTATTTTAGAAATACATTTATTGCATAATTTGCTTTTATAAGCTTTTCTATTAGGTATATAAACCAACCATTTAAAATAAATGTAATTTGAAATATTTGGATTATAAAATATATTATGCTTTGATTATCTTTTTATCACAAAATTTAATAATTAGAATTTTTCCTTTTTGTAATTGAATTGGAACAAATATATTTTCATTTATTTCAAGTTTTTTTGTTTTTTAATATTTTTAAATAAATAAATTAGTAAGAATTTGTAATATTTTTTAATAGATAGTGTAATTAGAAAATGTTTTTGGTATTATAAAGTTAATTTGGTTAGCTGTCTTACGATCAAATTAATAACAGCTTTTATGGTGTTAAAACGACTTATGGATATGTCCTTAAATTTGAACCAAATAGGTTTAGGGTATTTCTAAGTCGGTTGCACTGACTTTTTCTTTACTTGTTTTAAACTCACTTTAACTCAATTGTATAGTTGGTTAAACAACCAAATATTTTTTTAAATAACTAAATAGCTGACAAACATTTTTTTTTGGTTAAAAACTTTCAAAATTAAATTAGCGGTTCTTAAAATGGCTCTAAGCTTTTTCGTTCTTTGGATGTCGAGTCAAAACGGTTTGACCGATTGACTTGAAATGTTGCACAAATGTTCCTCTTAGCAACCGAAATTAGTTGTATACATTTGGTTGGAATAAATTATCCCATTTCGGCCTGACGGGCTTCCAACAAAAATTTTGTTTCCGATTTGTGTCCAATTTTACAGCGTGTTTCCGCAGTCTAAAAGAGAGGTTGCAAAAAGTTTTAGTTAAGTTCGATTAACCCATTTTCCACGACGACGCTATGAAGTTTTTTATAAATTTTATTTACTTAAACGATTAAATGAATTTTATTGAAAATTTTGTTACAGCATTTTAATTAAAACCGACAGGGTTAATTTGGTTTTGACCTGTTTGCGCGTTTTGAACAAAGATTCAATGAAATTTTCAAATTTTTGGTATGAACGCAAGTTAACTTTTATTCCAAAAGCTCACTTAATTAATAAGACTATTTTTTTGCTCTGAAATAGTGAAAAAGCTAAATGAGATAATATTAATAATAATAAAAATAAAGCTAATAAAGAATCCGAATAATAATATCTTTAAATTTAAATAACATAACATTTTCCTTCACTACATATTTTCGTAAGTTTTTTTTTATCTACTTTGCAGTTGTTGTTTTTTAAAAAAAAATTTCAGTGTAAAATTGCAGTTCCCTTCAAATAATAATATCTTTAAATTTAAATAACGTAACATTTTCCTTCTTTATTTCTAAAGATTTTCGTATATATTTTGCTTAAATACATAGTATTTTAAAATAGTTTTTCCAAAAAAAAACCCTACAATTCTCTCATAAAATCATAAACAAAGCGTAGTAGAGCTTTCAGGAAGTACAAAACAAAATATAAGTTAAAAAGCTGATTTTTAAACCTTTTCTAAACCATTGACTATATTTTATTCAAATGCTGGCAATTCAAGTAAACTACTATTTACTTAGTATAATGACATAATTTCAAACTTAGTATACCCTCTTGACCTCTCAACGGATTTTTAATTTAAGTTGATGTTATTGAAAAAAGTTAATGTAATAAAAAAATTTTTTTAAAACGGTTTCTTTAGAATTATTCTAGCAATTTTTCAACAAATTTATCAAATTTCACTTCAAACTTTTCATAATTGTTAAATAATAACAATAAAAATTCATGGAGCACCAAATCGTCAAGAAGCGGAAGAAAAACGTATAGAAAAATTAGAGATAATCGTTAAAACTGTTTTTGCAATCGGTTAAAAGAACTGACAAAACATTTTTTTAAACATTCACCTAATTCAAAGAAGTTTTACCTACTTTCAAAAATTGAACGTAATTTAATTACAAAAATTTTTTTTTTGAATAATCGTAGGAATGATAAGTATATCCATGTACGCATACAAAATTTACATTCAAGTGGTGAAACTGTTTCTGCTTAAGAGTAAAGTAACGAAAAAACCTATAAAAAGCTGTTGGGCCACAACAGGTTAACAGAACCCCACAAATATTTTTTTGAGGCTTTCTTTAAAGTGTGCAATCAATTTATATAATACAATGATCAAACCTCAATTTGAATATTGTTATTCAATTATCTATATGTGTAATGCTGAAATGATGCGTAGACTGCAAAGACTCCAAAACAAATCTATGAGATTTGTTGTGAGATTAAATTGCTATGCATCTATACATTTAATGTTGGCTACTTTAAAATGGTTAAATATTGAACAGCAAATTAATATGAATATTTTGATTATTGTATTTAAAATAAACAAGTGATGAAAAAAACCAAGGGTTTTTAAAAAAGCACATTTTCAAAATAATATAGTGTTTCATACTGAGTATTTTATCGGAATATAATGTTGAAGCTTCAATGTTAACGTTTAATTTAGGAAATATATACGTTGGTGACTAAGTTACTACTTACTTATAAAAACCGTAATTTTTTTAATTTTTAAGTCCTAATAGCCCCTCTAAGGTTGCCCAATTTTTCAAGGATCCAATCCTCATTACTCCCCTTCCCCCAACTTTTTTAGGTTCAAGAAATTAAATTGTGAATTCTACCAAAATTTGGAATTTTATTTTGAATTTTACTATATAAGCAAAAATGGTTAAAACTGAGAGACACTTTCTTTAATTTAAAGAACCGCTTTTAAATTTAAGAAAATCTTTTAACATATGTTAAAGCATAATGTTTGACCTTAAAATTTTGTATATTAACAAAAAAAAATTTGAACAGGTGTTCAAGTTACAGGTGTTTAAAAATAGCAAAATTTCAATTTTCGAGCTCTTATAGCTGGTAAACAGGGGACGTGACAAAAAGATTTTGTTAACCGACTCCTACTAATTTCTGAAGTTTTAACTTCTCCCAAAATTTCAAGACCCCAGCTGGAACCGTTTAGAAGGTATGTGGTGCCAAAAATTTTACAAAAATTGAGTTTTGCATAATGGTAAATTTTAGTACCGTATGGCAACTCTGTACATTTTAGTGATATATTTTTGTAAAGCCTAAGAATGCAGCTCTCTTTTATCGTTTTTAGATTGAAAATATAGTTAACAGAACTCTTATTATATCAATTTAAATATAGGGCTTTTTTGAAATTTGCGGGGGCTGTAGCTTCGTCAAACTCCAAAATTAAGAAAAACCTTTGACACATGTTTAAATATATTTAAAGAGCTGTCAATTTTGCAAATCACAAAAAAAAAATTTGAACAGGTATTCAAGTTAAAGGTGTTTAAAAATAGCAAAATTTCAATTTTCGGGCCCTTATAGCTGCAAAACAGGGGACGTGACAAAAAAAAATTGTTAACCGACTTCTACTTATTTCTAAGGATCTAACTACCCCCAAAATTTCAAGACCCTAGCTTGGCCCGTATAGAAGATATGTGTAGACAAAAATTTTGCAAACATTGAGTTTTGCATAATGGTAAATTTTAGTACCGTATGGCAACCCTAAACATTATAAAATTAAAAAATTTATAAAGTTTATAAAACCAGCTATCTTAAAATAATGTAAACAAGGTTAGCAATTTGTTTAATTCAAATAAATTTAAAATCTCTTGAAATCTAGACAATAAAATCAATCTTTGCATGCAATACCTTATACCCAAAATAAAAACAATTTATATTATTCACTATGCATTGCCAACTTATATTTAGAAAAGATGATTTAGATCTTTTAATCTTCTACATATTACAACTTTCTTGAAAACAGACATTTGATATCATTAAAAATTACCTTTATAAAAAAATTTTTTGTTGTTGTTATATTACGTAACTGAACCCTTGATTACTTTTCTGCATTCTGATGTATACCTTGGTAATTGACAATATTAAAACCTAAATTAATTTATATTACATAGTGATGATATTATTTTTTTTTAATTTTTTTTTTTTTTCCTTTATGTTATTATTTAGTTTATATGGGGTTTTTCTTTAGCATTTTTTCTCCGTACTGCTCTTATGATAAAGTGTATGTATGGATATGTAATCTTTCTAGAAAAAGCTTTTTCATTTCATGGTAGTATAATTTACAATGGAAAAAGCTTTGCAGTTTAGTTCATTAGCATGTACCGCAAAGTTTAGCTACAACGGCCACACTTTAAAATATATGGGATTTTTGCGCTCGGAGTGAAATAGCTTATCTACTCCTACGTCTGTACTTAATGAATTCGGAATTCAGAATGAATTCTTTTTATTGCAATTAAATTAAATATAATAATAGAACGAAATTTCTTTAACGATAAAATGAAACTAGTTTAACATCAATCTATCATAATTCATATAATTCCTCATGCTCTTAAAATTTTGTTTTTTTTTTTGTTTATTGTCAACTTAGATCTTCAATTGACATCTTCTAATGATATAAACATATATGATTATGTAAATGTAGTTCATATGACAGCGACGTGCAACCTAAAATCTATTGCAGATGATAAAATAAATTTAAATGTTATGCATCTTAATGTACAAAGTCTTCGTTATAAACGAAATGATATAGAATCTTTACATACCCGATATTTATATAATTATATTAACTGAAACATGGATAACTAAAACAGAATGAAAATTTTTTAACAGACCCGTCTATGATTCTTATTTTGCCAATAAATTGGATGCATATGGTAGGGTTGCAATATACATACATGAGGATATTGATTCTAGTTTTGTTATAGTAATTGAGTTGAATAAAACAAATATTTTAGCGGTCAAGTCGAATAGTCTTAATCTTAATATTGTTGGAATTTATAAATCACACAATACATATTTATCTGAGTTTTTTGATAAGCTTGATTTGATAAATCTACTTATAAAAACTCTATAATTTTAGGAGATATTAATCTCAATCTTCTAAATATAAAAAAAAGCCAGGTTATAGAATATACCAAAACCTTACTAAGTATTGGAATTGTTTTATTTAGAATAAAATAACCCCTGATTACGTTACAAGAATTACTAAAACAACTAGAACAATAATTATTGGCCATCTTGTAAATGATTTGCTCAAATATACATATTGCCTTACCATTTCTAATGCTCCTCTCTCCGATAATGAAATATTATTCGTTAGCTTCAATCTTAAATCCAAAAAAGAAGAAAACATTCAAAATATGACGGTTTTAGATTACAATAAAATTAGTTTAGATCATCTTGCTAGATCTTGATTGATATACTGAAATGGATCTTTAATTTAATGATCTACAAGAACTTATAACTAAGAACACTAAAATTATTGCAAATAAAAAGAGGGAAAAAGAAAAAAACTTGGATGACATTTGCAAAAATTGTTGAAACCACAATTAAACACTATTTAAATTGCTTTTTAATTAATAACAATATTGTGCACAATGAACAATATGGGTTTGAAAACAATTCGAACACAACAGCTGCGTGCCTTAGTTTGTCAAATTTTATAAATAATAACTTAGATAAAGGCAACTATACATCGTGTTTATTTTAAGATTTACAAAAAGCATTCGATTGTGTTGACCATCATATGCTTCTATTGAAACTTGATAACCTAGAATTTTCCTATAACGACTTAAATTTTTTCGATCTTAAAATTATAGAAGCATGGCCCACACAGCAGAAGTTAAGTTTAAATATAAAAATGAACACGATTCCATTATTAAGTAACAAATTGTACAGCTCTGAAAGTTCTATTATAATTTCGAAATTATCTATACAGTAGAAAGGGCAGATCATATCCAACATATAATCACTAAAGTACGATTTTCGTTTTTTATACCCTACACCTATAGAATAGGTAAAGGAGTATATTAACTTTGATATGGTGTTTGTAACACCTAAAGGAAAAGAGCTAGATATGGAAAAGTATATATATTTATGATCAGCGTGACCTCCTAAGTCGATATAGCCATGTCCAACCGTAGGCACGATAACTCAAAAAATAATGGAGCTATTTTGATGAATTTTTAAGTGTAGGTTACAAGGACTGAAAGTACGGCGGAGATTGCAAATGGGCGAAATAGGCCCATGGGTTCGGATTCTGGACCTTTTAATCGGTCTAAGGACTTACGAACATATATATAAAATCACGAAAACTCAACAACTAATGACGCTATCTTCATAAAATTTGAATTGTAGCATACTGGTACAGAAACTACGGCGGTGATTGCGTACGGTGGGTAACGTACAGTGGGTTCGGAACTTAAAACTTTTTGATCGGATTTAGGCCAAACGAGCATAATTTCGAAACCAATGAAGATAGAACCTCCAAATTTGGTATCAGGGTGTCTCTTTCTTTTTCCTTAGTGTCCTTGAAATTTGGGCTCCATTGGAGTAGTGGGTTGAGGACCAGCCACACATTTCTGAAGACCTTGAAGCATATCTTTGAAATTAATAAAGATAGGCTGCTCTTTACTATTTCTTGTGTGCCCCCTAATTTGGGATCGATTGGAGTGGTGGTTCAGTACCCCTCTTAGACCTCCCAAGGTTTAAAAGCTTAGAAATGAAATTATTATAGTATCTTAAAATTAATATATGACGTTCCACTTGTGTACAAGGGTTAACTGGTATTTAAAGTATAGTGCAGACTGCATATTGGCGAAATCACCCCAGGAGTTCGGATTCTGGACCTTTTAATCGGTTCAAGGCCTAACGAACATATATAAAAAATTATGACAACTCAACAATTAATGACGCTATCTTCATAAAATTTATGTCGTAGGGTACTGGTAATTAAACTACGGCGGTGATTGTGTAGGATGGGTAATGTACAATGGTGTCGGAATTTAGAATTTTTGATGGAATTTAGGCCAAACGAGCATAATTCCGAAACCAATGAAAATAGAACCTCCAAATTTGGTATCAGGGTGTCCCTTTCTATTTCTTTAATGTCCTTCAAATATGGGACCAATTGGAGTAGTGGATTGAGGACCAGGCACACAGTTCCGAAGATCTTAAAGAATATTTTCGAAATTAATAAAGATAGTAACTTGAAAAAATGTAGAAGCTTCAAATTTGGCACAAGGGTGTTCTTTACTGTTTCTTGCGTGTCCCCTTCATTTGGTATCAATTGGGGTGGTGGTTCAATACCCCTCTTAGACCTCGCAAGGTTTAAAAGCTTACCATTTAAAATTACTAAAATTAGTAACTTAAAAAAGATAGAACGTTCCAATTGTGTACAAGGATTAACTAATATTGAAAGTATGACGGGGACTGCATATGGGCGAAATCGTACCATGGTTTCGGGTTCTGGAACCCTTGAAAATTTCAAGGGCTAACAAACATATATCTTAAAAACACCATAACTTAAAAACTAATGCCGCTATTTTGATGTAATTTAAACTCTAGGTTAATAGTAAGGAAAGTACCATGTGAATTGATTCTGGTCGAGTTTAATTTCGAAGCCAAAGAATATATTTCCTATTTCCTATGTGTCCCCGAAATTTAGACTGAATTGTAGTGGTTCAGCTATGTTCAAAGGTACTTGCTGCATTTATGTAAAACTTATTTTTATATTTAAATGAATTATATGAAAAGGTCTAAATTTATAATTGTATTTTAGAAATACATTTATTGCATAATTTGCTTTTATAAGCTTTTCTATTAGGTATATAAACCAACCATTTAAAATAAATGTAATTTGAAATATTTGGATTATAAAATATATTATGCTTTGATTATCTTTTTATCACAAAATTTAATAATTAGAATTTTTCCTTTTTGTAATTGAATTGGAACAAATATATTTTCATTTATTTCAAGTTTTTTTGTTTTTTAATATTTTTAAATAAATAAATTAGTAAGAATTTGTAATATTTTTTAATAGATAGTGTAATTAGAAAATGTTTTTGGTATTATAAAGTTAATTTGGTTAGCTGTCTTACGATCAAATTAATAACAGCTTTTATGGTGTTAAAACGACTTATGGATATGTCCTTAAATTTGAACCA
This sequence comes from Dolichopus griseipennis, assembly GCA_963082915.1. Classification (NCBI taxonomy): domain Eukaryota; kingdom Metazoa; phylum Arthropoda; class Insecta; order Diptera; family Dolichopodidae; genus Dolichopus; species Dolichopus griseipennis. Next base: position 265,102,839 of record OY720441.1, read on the forward strand.
AATAGGTTTAGGGTATTTCTAAGTCGGTTGCACTGACTTTTTCTTTACTTGTTTTAAACTCACTTTAACTCAATTGTATAGTTGGTTAAACAACCAAATATTTTTTTAAATAACTAAATAGCTGACAAACATTTTTTTTTGGTTAAAAACTTTCAAAATTAAATTAGCGGTTCTTAAAATGGCTCTAAGCTTTTTCGTTCTTTGGATGTCGAGTCAAAACGGTTTGACCGATTGACTTGAAATGTTGCACAAATGTTCCTCTTAGCAACCGAAATTAGTTGTATACATTTGGTTGGAATAAATTATCCCATTTCGGCCTGACGGGCTTCCAACAAAAATTTTGTTTCCGATTTGTGTCCAATTTTACAGCGTGTTTCCGCAGTCTAAAAGAGAGGTTGCAAAAAGTTTTAGTTAAGTTCGATTAACCCATTTTCCACGACGACGCTATGAAGTTTTTTATAAATTTTATTTACTTAAACGATTAAATGAATTTTATTGAAAATTTTGTTACAGCATTTTAATTAAAACCGACAGGGTTAATTTGGTTTTGACCTGTTTGCGCGTTTTGAACAAAGATTCAATGAAATTTTCAAATTTTTGGTATGAACGCAAGTTAACTTTTATTCCAAAAGCTCACTTAATTAATAAGACTATTTTTTTGCTCTGAAATAGTGAAAAAGCTAAATGAGATAATATTAATAATAATAAAAATAAAGCTAATAAAGAATCCGAATAATAATATCTTTAAATTTAAATAACATAACATTTTCCTTCACTACATATTTTCGTAAGTTTTTTTTTATCTACTTTGCAGTTGTTGTTTTTTAAAAAAAAATTTCAGTGTAAAATTGCAGTTCCCTTCAAATAATAATATCTTTAAATTTAAATAACGTAACATTTTCCTTCTTTATTTCTAAAGATTTTCGTATATATTTTGCTTAAATACATAGTATTTTAAAATAGTTTTTCCAAAAAAAAACCCTACAATTCTCTCATAAAATCATAAACAAAGCGTAGTAGAGCTTTCAGGAAGTACAAAACAAAATATAAGTTAAAAAGCTGATTTTTAAACCTTTTCTAAACCATTGACTATATTTTATTCAAATGCTGGCAATTCAAGTAAACTACTATTTACTTAGTATAATGACATAATTTCAAACTTAGTATACCCTCTTGACCTCTCAACGGATTTTTAATTTAAGTTGATGTTATTGAAAAAAGTTAATGTAATAAAAAAATTTTTTTAAAACGGTTTCTTTAGAATTATTCTAGCAATTTTTCAACAAATTTATCAAATTTCACTTCAAACTTTTCATAATTGTTAAATAATAACAATAAAAATTCATGGAGCACCAAATCGTCAAGAAGCGGAAGAAAAACGTATAGAAAAATTAGAGATAATCGTTAAAACTGTTTTTGCAATCGGTTAAAAGAACTGACAAAACATTTTTTTAAACATTCACCTAATTCAAAGAAGTTTTACCTACTTTCAAAAATTGAACGTAATTTAATTACAAAAATTTTTTTTTTGAATAATCGTAGGAATGATAAGTATATCCATGTACGCATACAAAATTTACATTCAAGTGGTGAAACTGTTTCTGCTTAAGAGTAAAGTAACGAAAAAACCTATAAAAAGCTGTTGGGCCACAACAGGTTAACAGAACCCCACAAATATTTTTTTGAGGCTTTCTTTAAAGTGTGCAATCAATTTATATAATACAATGATCAAACCTCAATTTGAATATTGTTATTCAATTATCTATATGTGTAATGCTGAAATGATGCGTAGACTGCAAAGACTCCAAAACAAATCTATGAGATTTGTTGTGAGATTAAATTGCTATGCATCTATACATTTAATGTTGGCTACTTTAAAATGGTTAAATATTGAACAGCAAATTAATATGAATATTTTGATTATTGTATTTAAAATAAACAAGTGATGAAAAAAACCAAGGGTTTTTAAAAAAGCACATTTTCAAAATAATATAGTGTTTCATACTGAGTATTTTATCGGAATATAATGTTGAAGCTTCAATGTTAACGTTTAATTTAGGAAATATATACGTTGGTGACTAAGTTACTACTTACTTATAAAAACCGTAATTTTTTTAATTTTTAAGTCCTAATAGCCCCTCTAAGGTTGCCCAATTTTTCAAGGATCCAATCCTCATTACTCCCCTTCCCCCAACTTTTTTAGGTTCAAGAAATTAAATTGTGAATTCTACCAAAATTTGGAATTTTATTTTGAATTTTACTATATAAGCAAAAATGGTTAAAACTGAGAGACACTTTCTTTAATTTAAAGAACCGCTTTTAAATTTAAGAAAATCTTTTAACATATGTTAAAGCATAATGTTTGACCTTAAAATTTTGTATATTAACAAAAAAAAATTTGAACAGGTGTTCAAGTTACAGGTGTTTAAAAATAGCAAAATTTCAATTTTCGAGCTCTTATAGCTGGTAAACAGGGGACGTGACAAAAAGATTTTGTTAACCGACTCCTACTAATTTCTGAAGTTTTAACTTCTCCCAAAATTTCAAGACCCCAGCTGGAACCGTTTAGAAGGTATGTGGTGCCAAAAATTTTACAAAAATTGAGTTTTGCATAATGGTAAATTTTAGTACCGTATGGCAACTCTGTACATTTTAGTGATATATTTTTGTAAAGCCTAAGAATGCAGCTCTCTTTTATCGTTTTTAGATTGAAAATATAGTTAACAGAACTCTTATTATATCAATTTAAATATAGGGCTTTTTTGAAATTTGCGGGGGCTGTAGCTTCGTCAAACTCCAAAATTAAGAAAAACCTTTGACACATGTTTAAATATATTTAAAGAGCTGTCAATTTTGCAAATCACAAAAAAAAAATTTGAACAGGTATTCAAGTTAAAGGTGTTTAAAAATAGCAAAATTTCAATTTTCGGGCCCTTATAGCTGCAAAACAGGGGACGTGACAAAAAAAAATTGTTAACCGACTTCTACTTATTTCTAAGGATCTAACTACCCCCAAAATTTCAAGACCCTAGCTTGGCCCGTATAGAAGATATGTGTAGACAAAAATTTTGCAAACATTGAGTTTTGCATAATGGTAAATTTTAGTACCGTATGGCAACCCTAAACATTATAAAATTAAAAAATTTATAAAGTTTATAAAACCAGCTATCTTTTGCCGTTTTCAGATTGAAAATACACCTAATAGAACTCTTGTTATAACAATTTAAATATAGGGCTTTTCCCAAATTTGGGGGGCTGCAGCTCCGTAACGGGTGGGGCTACAGAAAAAAATTCTTCCACGAAATAATTTTTTTTGTAGTACCTACTCGTGGTTAAAATTTCTTTTCTCTACTTCAAACGATGCAAAAGTTTTTGTAAACATACGGACAGACAGACAGACAGACAGACAGACAGACGGACGGACAGAGTGAAACTATATAGGCACATTTTTACAAAATTTTTTGAAAATGTGCTAAAAATGGGCTTTACCCATATTATTTATGTAAAAGAATTTGTCGAGATGGGTTCGGAATATAGAACTTTTTGATCGAATTTAAACCAAACGAGCATAATTTCGAAACCAATAAATATAGAATCTCCAAATTTGGCATCAGGGTGTCCCTTCCTATTTCCTTAGTGTCCTTGAAATTTAGGCCCCATTGGAATAGTGGGTCGGGGACCAGCCAGACATTTCCGAAGACCTTAAAGTATATCTTTAAAATTAATAAAGATAGCAATTTGAAAAAATGTAGAAGCTTCAAATTTGCCACAAGGGTGTTCTTTACTATTTCTTGCGTGTCCCCCTCATTTGGTATCAATTGGGGTGGTGGTTCAATACCCCTCTTAGACCTCGCAAGGTTTAAAAGCTTATCATTGAAATTACTAAAAATAGTAACTTAAAATTAAAAAAAAAGTTCCAATTGTGTACAAGGGTTAACTATTATTTAAAGACTACATATGGGCGAAATCAGCCCATGGGTTCAGATTCTAAACCTTTTGGTTCTAAAGGCTTACGAACATATATAAAAAATTACGTTAACTCAACAACTAATGAGGCTATCTTCATGCAATTTGTGTTGTATGGTATTGGTAATAAATTTACGGCGGCGATTGCGTACGGTGAGGATTAGACAATGGGTTCGGAACTTAGAAATTTTTGATCGAATTTAGGCCAAACTAGCATAATTCCGAAACCAATGAAGATAGAACCTCCAAATTTAGTATCAAGGTGGTGCTTTCGATTCCTTTAGTCTCCTTAAAATTTGAGCCCAATTGGAGTAGTGGGTGGGAACCAGCTACTCAATTCCGAGGACCTTAGAGCATATTTTCGAAATTCATAAAGATAGTAACTTGAAACAAATCTAGAAGCTGAAATTTTGGCACATGGGTGGTCTTTACTATTTTGTGAGTGTCCATCTAATTTTGGATCAATTGGAGTGGTGGTTCAGTACCTCTCTTAGACCCCCCAATGTGTAAAAGCTTATCATCGAAATTAATAAAATTAGTAACTTAAAATTAAGATAGAATGTTCCAATTGTGTACAAGGGTTAACTAGTAATGAAAGTATGACGGGGAATGCATATGTGCGAAATCGGCCCATGGGTTCGGATTCTGGACCTTTTAATCGGTCTAAGGGCTAACGAACATATATAAAAAATCACGATAACTCAACAACTAATGACGCTATCTTCATAAAATTTGTGTTGTGGGGTAATGGTAATGAAACTACGGCGGGGATTGCGTACGGTGGGTAATGTACAATGGGTTCGGAACCTAGAACTTTTTGATCGAATTAAGGCCAAACGAGCATAATTTCGAAACCAATGAAGATAGAACCTCCAAATTTGGTATCAAGGTGTCTCTTTCCTTTTCCTTAGTGTCCTTCTAATTTGGGCCCCATTGGAGTAGTGGATAGAGGACCAGCCACACATTCTGAAGACCTTAAAGCATATTTTCAAAATTAATAAAGATAGTAACTTCAAACAAATTTAGAAGTTTCAAATTTGGTACATGGGTGCTCTTTACTATTTCCTGCGCGTGGATCAATCAGAGTGGTGGTTCATTACCCGTCTTAGACCCCCCAAGGTTTAAAAGCTTATCATCGAAAATAATAAAATTAGTAACTTAAAATTAAGACAGAACGTTCCAATTGTGTACAAGGATTAACTAATATTGAAAGTATGGCGGGGACTGCATATGTGCAAAACCATACCATGGTTTCGGGTTCTGGAACCTTTGAAAGTTCAAGGGCTATCGAACATATATCTTATAAGCCGTATAACTCAAAAAATAATACCGCTATTTTGATGAAATTTAAACTCTAGGTTACTAATAATGAAAGCACCATGGGAATTGGTTCTGGTCGAGTTCGGACAATGAGTTTTTGTTTGATCTGAGGCCAAACGAGTATAATTTCGAAGCCGAAGAATATATTTCCTATTTCCTATGTCTCCCTGAAATTTTGAATTAATTGTAGTGGTGGTTCAGGTGGCTCCTAAGAAATCCCAAAATTAAAAACCTTATCTTCGAAATTCATGAAGATAAAAACTTTAAATTTGATACACGAGGGTTGTTTTCTATTTTCGTTTTTATTTAACACTTTTATATTTTTAAAAGGCTAAGAATTTTACATATTTTGTATAATATTTTGTAAATTAAAAACAAAATATTTTTTTAATTAACGATTAAATTCCTTTTTCTAATTTTTATTATATCATATATTTTATTGAATTATTACCATAGGTAATATATAATTAAAACATTGTGTACAATACTTAAGCTATATTCAAAGGTACTTGCTGCATTTATGTAAAATTTATTGTTATATTTAAATGAATTATATGAAAAGTTCTAAATTTGTAATTATATTTTAGAAATACAGTTATTGCATATTTTGCGTATATAAGCTTTTCTAATAAGTACATAAACTAGCAATTTAAAATAATTGCAATTTTGAAAAATTTTAATTATTAAATATATTAGCAAAAGTTAATAATTCAAATTTTTTGACTTTTGTAATTGAATTGAAATAAATATATTATCATTTAATTCAAGTTTTTTTTGTTTTTTAATATTTTTAAATCGATAAATCAGTAAGAATTTGTAGTATTTTTTTATAGATAGTCTAATTCGAAAATGTTTTTAGTATTATAAAGTTAATTTGGTTAGCTATGTTTTACGACTAAACTAATAACAGCTTTTGTTGTTTTAAAATGACTTATGGACTTCCCATTATATTTGAACCAAAGAGGTGTAAGGCATTTCTAAGTCGTTTGCACCGACTGACTGCTTCTTTACTTGTTTAATTTCTTCAACATGTCTGGTATTCTTTATATTGTTTGCGTGAATTAAGTGATTTACACAAATTTAACATAAAAAAAACAATTTATGCTAATGTTAAAAATATTTTCTTAAAGTTCTTTATTAAAAGTATATAATATGATTGATTAATTTAATTTTTTCCAGGTTTAAATAATAAAATTTGTGTTAATTAAGCTATTTTTACAATTGTGAAATTTGATATAATTAGAATAAGAAATGTACAATATTTAAGTATTTTGATGGGAAAAGTGTTTTGCGACTATTCTCATTAATAAAGGTAAGTTGTTGAACTTTCGGTTGACCTTGCCGTGTGTTATGGTAACAAAACTCCTACCCCATTAGTTTCAGGTTACGGCCAAATAAATTGTGGTTGTGTAATTATTGCGGAGTTTTGACTTCTGGTGTTATAATAACGGTCGTATTCGTTTCATAAATGTTTTGTTTATATAAATTTGAAGAAATCCCAGTAGTGTGATAAAAAGTACTAATATGACCGTTATTATAATATAAATGTTGTTTTCTAGGGTATTTAGCTGACGTAAGTATGTTATTTTACGAGTGCCAAATTGAAAGTTGTCAAGTTGCTTTAATTTTGTGTTATTATGTATAAATGTGATATTGATCTCATTGAAAGCTATTGGATGTATGTTAATTTCGTCCCAATATTGTTTTGTTAAAGTTGAATATGGTATACCGTTTATTTCGATTTTACAATTTTCGAAGTGAATCAGCTTGGTGCCCTGTATTTGTTGAATATTTGGTTCGCAAGTAGTTGTTATGGTGGTGTGCGGGATGTTTACAAGTATAATAAAATTTTGTTCTGGTTGGTAGATTTCCACAGAATTTTCGATTTCTTGTGTTTCACAGTTTGCTGATCGGTTTTTTATTAAATTTCCAATGCAATTTAGTCCATAAGAAGATTCTACATGTAACTGTTCATCACACAAGTATGTGCCTTCGATTTTTTGACATTTTTCATTAAAATATTGCATAGTGTTACCATTTGTTAAAAGATATGGTTTTGTAATTATTTGTTTAGTATTGTTAATTGGAAGGGTTATTACGTGGTATAAGGAATAGGATATTTTTGAAATAATAGGTATCTGAACATTGAAAATTATATTTGTATTATTATAATAAGCCTGAAGATTGAATAATTCGTAAAGATGTTCTGTAGATGTTATAGTAAAATTTTGTTCGATAAAATTTGAAAGTATTTCTGAGAGCTCTATTGGGTTTAGTATTTGTTTGGGTATGATATTAAGTTTGTGAAATTTTTGGTGTTTGCGGGTAATAAGGATAATATAATTATTTGATCTAACTCTATTTTTTGAAAATCGGGGTTTTAATTTATTTCTAAGGTTTTCTTTTCAAAAAATTGTATCACCTTCTTCAAAGTTAGGAGGATCATTTCTATTTTGATTTAAATTTTCAATGTTTCTGTTAGTTTTTTGTTCAAGTCGTTGTTTTATTGAAGGGAAGAATTGGGTTTGATATTCGTTAAGTTTGTTTAAGTTTTCGTGGATATTTTGGTGATTAATTTTTTCAAATTGATGAGTTTTACCGTAAAATACTTCAAAAGGAGTATGTTGCGTACTAGAATGGATTGCATTATTGTAAGTGATTAATGTTTCTGAAAGGATTCCCTCATGGTTTCTATTTTTTAGTTTATCGTTTATGACTCTGAATATTTCTGTTAGAGTAGAGTGTAGTCTTTCTACGGGTGAATTGCTACTGCTCTGTTGTATAGACGTATGATGAAGTTCTATTGAATACTGGTTACAAAAATCTTTGAATATTGTAGAAGTGAATTCTAGAGCGGAATCAGTAACCAGCTTTTTTAGTATGCCGTGTAGGCTTATAAAATGTTTGACATGTTTTATAATTATTAGGATATTTCTACTTTCAATAGTGTATGCGGCTGCAAATTTAGAAAATTTATCAATAAGAGTGAGTATTCGTTTATTGTTTATGGCATAAATATCTATATGAACAATATCTAATAGTTCTTTTGGAGTCTCGGGAACCATATGTTCAATAATCGGTGGGTTACGATCATATTTCATGGTTTGACAAATCTCACAATTATTTATAATTTTCATAATTTTATTTTTCATTAATGGAAAAAAAATATTTTCTTTTTAAGTGAAGCAATGTTTCTGTTATTCCGCGGTGATTATTGTTAGAGAATATTGGTTTATTGTATGGTCTTGTTCGTTTTCGTTCAGTACGTCTTCTAAAATTTCCATGCATCTTATTATTTTGAAAATTTTTTATTGGAAAAAATATTTAGAAAGACAAGATTGGACAATTTTAAATGTGTCGTCATCAGTATAAATAGCATTTAATTTATTGGGTGCCAAAAACTTTTTTAATATGTCAGTTATGGTTGATTCATTTAGGCTATTGAGTTTAATGATTTTTCTTTACTTATTTTTAAAAACCATTTTTAGTTAGGAGTGGTTAGTGTCTGATTTTTCGATTATTACTTGTAATAACAAGCTCCGCAAGAGCTTGACCAGTTTCATTGATATTAATTTCGGTCCTAATCAAAGCATCAACATTAGAATTCAGAGTTCCTTTTTTGTAAACAATTTCGTAGTCATACTCTTCCAACTTAAGGCGCCAACGCACTAATCTTGAGTTAGGATCCTTTAGACTCATAATCCAAGTTAGTGATTTATGGTCTGTCATGATTTGGAATTTCCTTCCAAAATGGTATTTGGTTTTGTTGAAAAGGCAGTCTAGGTTGAAAAAAGGATCTATTGTTTTGAAAAGGACCCTTGTTATTTTGATAACCGGGTCTTTTGTTTTAAAAAGGAGGTTTATTAATTTGGAAAGATGGTCTGTTTGTTTGGTCTTTGAAAGATGTGTCTATGTGTATGGAAATTATTTCCGAAATGACTTTGTATTGGTGGTCTTGGTGCAGGTCTATTTTGATTCACGTCTAACTGACTCAGATTTTGCATAAAATATATTTTGTTCTTTGATGCAAAGTGAAGAAGCTTCAGCTAAAGTGCTTGGCTTCATTGCTTTGACTGTGGAACCTAGTGGTTCTCTTAAACCTGTCAAGAATTAAGAACTCATTTCTGCGTAAAGAATCCTTTTCGCATTGACCACATGATTAACTGTTTCATGAATTTTTATATGATTAATCATATTAGAAAATATTTCTACTACATCACTGTAGAATTTTTCAACCGTTGCATTTTGTTTTTTTTTTTTTTTTTTTTTCTTTATTTATAATATAAATTTAAATATACATACATAATTTATCTTTTCAGTACATAGTAAATAGATTGAGACCTATGCCTAAGGCAGTGCGGTCATATAATTTTTTGTAAGAATTATTTAACAATAGAATAAGAAAAAGTAAAACAAAGCAAAAAAAAAAAAGAAATTTAATGATATTCATTTACAAATTTTTCATAGGATTTCTTCATAAAAATTTACTCTTTTTTTGTATAATTCTTCATATTTTAATTCATTAATTTTTTTTATATTCTTAAAACAGCACAACAAAGAAAATAAAAAAAAAAATTTTAACTTATTTGATTTATTTATGAATGTTAGTTAGTTAATGTAGGATTTAATTATTAGTTTGTTAGTATTTCTAGTTTTATTAAAATATTATGTACTAATTATAGTGGATTTAATCTTTTGTGTAAATAGATTAAGGTTATTAATTAATTTTATTTGTTCTGGAAGTTCATTATAATCCTTAAGGCAATTATATAAGCAGTTATTCTTTTGATGTGATGTTCTAAAAAGGGAAAGGTAGAAGTTCGATTTGTTCCTAGTATTATGGTTGTGTATGTCAAAATTCCTATTTAGAATGAAGTTATGTTTTAATTGATTATTAATGATTTTGTACGCAGTTTTATAGAGTTCCATTAATATTATGTTTCTTAAGCTTAGATATTTTATAGTGTATATAGAATCTGTTGGGTGTAACAAGGGCAAGCCTTGTGCAAGCTTAACACATTTTTTATGCATTTTGTCTAGTTTATTTAGATGAATTTGTGGAGCTCTACTCCAAATAGGTAAAAGATAAGTAATATGTGATTTTATATACGAGGAATATAATGTGTATATCGATTGATCCGAGAGGAACTTACGTAATCTTCTCATCAGGAATATGTATGGAGTTATATTTTTGATTACTTTTTCAATATGTTTATTCCAACTTGATTTACTGTCAAGTAACAGACCTAAATAATTGAAGTTATTGACTATTTCTACATTTACATTATTATATTGAACGGAATTAGAGAAGTTAAGAATCTTGTTTTCAAAGAATAAAATTTTGGTTTTATTTAAGTTTAATAGAAGTCGGTGCTTGGTTAGCCACTCCTCAATTAGCAGTAAATCGTGTTGTATAGATAGATGAATATTTCCCTCAGAATCATCTGCATATTTTATTACCGCATCATCTGCGAATAACTGAATACAACCCTTTAATTTTAAATGAGAGATGTCGTCGATATATAATTTAAAAAGAAGTGGGCCCAAAATGGAACCTTGCGGAACCCCTTTTGATATTATTTTTTCATCGCTAAAGTTATTGTTTATACGAACCTTTTGTTTGCGACCTTGTAGATATGACTGGAAGAATTTTAACTGACCTAATGTGAAATTTAATTTCTTAAGTTTTAATAGAAGAATGTCATGGTCGACGCAATCGAAGGCCTTTTTTATGTCAAGAAATACACAGCTAACGAATTTACCGTTATCAATATTTTTGGAGATGAAGTCATTTAAAAAGAGACAGGCAGCTGTTGTGTTAGATTTTTCTTCGAAACCAAATTGTTTCTCACTTAGTATAGGATTATTTTTAATAAAATTATTAAGCCTATTTTGAATGACTTTTTCGAAAATTTTTGAGAAACTAGATAAAACAGATATGGGACGATAATTAGAGCAATCTGTTGCAGTTCCTCCTTTATATATTGGTGTTATAATGGCTGTTTTTAGCGAACTTGGGTATGTGTTCGATGTGAATGCATTATTAATATGCCTGACTAAGGCAGGAGCTAGATGATCTGAAAATTTTTTTATTAGTTTAGTTGAAATATTATCGTACCCCGTAGCAGCAGCTGAATTGAGAGTTTGAATGATTTTGGATACTTCATCTACATTAGTTGGAGAGAGGTCAAAATTACTATAAATATTTCTTCTAAATTTGTCAATGTAATCAAGGTCAATGTTATTAATAGGGATATTTATTTCTTTTGTAATATTAGCGAAATACTCGTTAAAAGCAGAAGCAATTTCGTTTTCATGTTCAATTACTTTTGAGTTATGATGTATTACCTTAATAGATTGGTTTGAATTTACCATACTAGAATTGAACATAATATGTTTGTAACAATCCCATAGCTTTTTACAATTTTTAGAGTTATCAATCACTAAGTTAGAAAAATAATTTTTTTTTGCTTTGATTATTAAAGTTCTCACTATAAGTTTGTATTTATTGTATAGAGTTTCAGTACGGATATCATTTGGGTACTTTTTTTTGAATTTAAATAGCGAATCTCTTATTTTCATTTTGTCTACTATTTCTTGAGTAATCCAGGTTTTCCTCTTCTTATTTTGCTTTACGGGTACTGTTTGGGTGTTCGTATTTATGATACTTTTCAATTTCACAACTAATTCATCAAAGCTTGTGTAGGACTGTAGGACATTCCAGGAGGTATTTGAAATTATCCTTTCATAGTTTAGAACAGTTTTATAATAGGTTTTCCCCTCAGTTATTGGATTCAGACTGGTGGTTATAAAGAACATTTGATGATCAGAAAGACAAGAATCTAAAATATGAAACCAGAATTTATTCTGAAAAATATCGGTTACGAAATGATCAATAATTGTTTTTGTATTTCTACCAATTCTCGTAGCAAAGTTTAGTTCAACCTTGTTGCAAATTAGGAATCCATTACTTAATAGCGCGTTTGAGTATGAATTAATTACTGCTCTATCTGTATTTAGTAGATTTAAATTAAAATCACCTAGAATGTAGCTTTGTTTGTATTGCAATGTTATATAATCTATTTTGTCAATAAAGTCGTCTATAGAGGTTTCGTGTGCTCTATATACACCAAATATATTTAAGTTTTGTTTTGTAATCTTAACCCCTAAAATATTACTTCTTTGAAACTCTTCGCAGTATATTTGGTAACTATTTATATCATTTTTAATGTAAATCGCAACCCCGCCGTATGACTTATCTCTATTGGCAAAGTAAGCATTATACCCTTCAATATTATAAAATTTGTTTTCTGAACTATGTAACCATATTTCCGTAAGAACAATTACATGAATCTTGTTTTTAAAATGGTTATTTATCAAGGCCTCGACATTGTATAATTTTTTTTTTAAACTTTGAATATTTAAATACACCATATTGTAATTATTTTTGAAAGTTGAATTTTGTTTATTCGGATCAATATGGGTGAAATAATCTATATTTAATAGATTTTGTATATTAGCTATATCATGGACCATTATTAAATTTTATAAAAATTGGGTGTTCGAGATTAGTAAGTACACAAACCAAAATATAACAGTTGAGACTGGGAACAATTATTATAATGATCATAATAAGCCGAATAAAAACTGATAATTTATGTGGTTGAAATTTATTGTTGAAAATTAATGGTTTTATTGTTGAGTAAATGTTTAATAAATGTAAGAACGTAATTAGTTTGTGGAATCTAAGTTTTTTTTTGACAGATATACAAAGAAAAAATAAAAACAAGAAAAGAACAACACCAAAAACATATAATTTTAAAACATGTGTTGTTAAAATTAGATGATATTTGTTTACTACTACAAGGTGTAAGTTTTTATATATAATCAATTGATGAGAAATATAACCAGCATTTATCTCAAGGTAAGAAAGTTTAAATTTAATTTTTTTAGTAAAGTTTATAACATGAGTGATAATATTAATAAATATGAAAAAGTGTTTAAAATAAGAGAACGAATTGGTGAGAAAATTAGGTTTTGTAATATATGTGTTTTGTAGATAGTTGAAATAGAAATTGTGTTGATTAAAAATAATGAAAGTTTTAGTTTATGCAAGTCACGAATTAAAGATTTTTCGTTGCGTTTGTCCGCGTAATGTAGGATTAGGTTTTCTTTAATGTTATCCCACACTAATGGAGTTCCGTACATGTTAAGAACCTCATTCGCGGGTCCTACTATCTTATTATTGCCCACAAAAGAAGTTGTCCGTAACTAGTACCACTTGTCACTGATATTAATTCAAGGACTTCGTCCGCCTTAACTAAGAAGTCAAAAATTAACCTAGGGTTTCCGTCAAAGTGGGGTAGATCTGTGATAACATCAGCTATACGGAGAGAATTGAAAATATCTCTTGCATTTACAACATTTGGTGGAGCCAAATTTAAATTGGAATTATTAGAATTTATTGAATTAAAGGATGAATTAATGTCTATTGGACAAATATGTTCTGGTGAAACATCCGAATTACTTTCAAAAATATTGTTATCTTCAATATTATTTCGCGAGATATTAATTTGTAAATTATCTACAGGATTATTAATTATAATACTATTATTATCTTCAATATTGATTGAATTCAAAACTATACGGACGTGTTTTATTTTCTTTATCGGTACAAATTTTAATTAATTTAAACGGTAACGAAAAATTAATTGCTCAGCAATTATTAAAAAAAAAAAATAATCGGGGACAAATTACTTGAAATGGCGTCGTGTCACGAATGTAAGATGAAAATTAAATGTGAAACTGGAATTGAATGTGCAGTATGTAAAAAAATTTTCCATGAAGCTTTTAAATGTTCTGATGTGGATCAATCCACAATTAGTATGCTGTGCGCAAACCAAAATATACAATTTATCTGTGATGACTGTCTCCAGTACATTCAAAATGTAGACCTGGTATTGCAGAATATGGAACAAGCGATGGCAAGAAATAATGAACATCTCAAGGAGTACAAAGAAGACTTTGAAACGGCAATAAAACATAACGAACAGGAAGTTATGGAATTACTTAGAGCCGTCGAAAATAATTACATGAAGAGGTTAGATGAAATTAAAAATATTCAAAAAAAAGTAATTGATAAAATGCACAAAATTACGGAAGTCTTCAAAAATTAAAGCGAAAAGGTGAATAAATCATTTAAAAGTTCAATGAAAAAAAATGATGAGGTGTGCAATAATTTAAAAAAAATTGTGAATGAATGTCATGGAAATATAGGTCAATCAGTGTCATTTGCTGATATTTAAAAAAAAAAAAAAGACTCTGTAAATGACTTTCCAATTGTTATGAAAAAAGATCTACCGTTAATAATTAAACAGGAACAAAAACAAAAAAGTGTCACAACAAAAAAAGATTTAAATATGAATGTAGATCCAAGAGATTTAAAAATAAAAAATATCGTAGGTAGAGTTAACGGTACTATTTTAATTGAAACGGACTCTAAAGAAAATCATGAAATAATAAAAACGGAACTCGAAAAAAAAATGAAAGAGGGATATGATATCAAAATTCCTGTTGAAATAAATCCAAAATTCGAAATAGTGCATATGAACAATAAATTTACTGAAATGAAATAATAGATAAACTAAAAAAACAAAATAGTTTTATAGAAATGAGCGATTTAAAAGTAGTTAAATTAAACGTGATAAAAAAATATAACAAGGACATGCAAAATGCAATAATTGAAGTGGATAGGGATTTCTTTCCCAAAATAATGGCTGCCGAAAAACTATGTATTGATTGGGAAAGATGTAAAGTGTTTGATGCTATCACTGTTATGCGTTACTACAAATGTAAAGGTAACAATCATAAATCGGCTGACTGTACAAATACAGAAAAATGTCTTAAATGTCACAAGGACCATAAGACATCTGATTGTGATAAGCAGCAGGAAATTAATAAGTGTATCTATTGCAAAATAGTCAACGAAAAATTCAAACTTGGTTTAGAGATAACTCATAAAACATGAATTGACAAAATTTGCCCAGTGTATATAAAACAAGTGATGATAAAAAACCAAGGGTTTTTAAAAAAGCACATTTTCAAAATAATACAGTGTTTCATACTAAGTATTTTATCGAAATATAATGTTGAAGCTTCCATATTAACGTTTAATTTAGGAAATATATACGTTAGTGACTAAGTTACTGCTTACTTATAAAAACAGTAAATTTTTAATTTTTAAGCCCTATTAGCTTCTCTATGGGGAAGGTTGCCAAATTTCTCAAGGATCTAACTTCATCTAACCCCCCCCTCCCACTCCCTCCAAACTTTTGTAGTTTCTAGGAATTAAACCAAAATTTGGAATTTTACTTAGAAGCAAAAATGAGTAAAACTGAGAGACACTTTCTTCAGTTTAAGGAACCTCTTTTAAATTTAAGAAAAGCCTTTAACATATGTTAAAATATAATGTTGGACCTTCAAATTTTGTATATTAATAAAAAAAAAATTGGACAGGTATTCAAGTTACAGGTGCTGAAAAATAGCAAAATTTCAATTTTCGAGCCCTTATAGCTTCTAAACAGGGGGCTTGACAAAAAAATTTTGTTAACCGACTCCTACCAACTTTTGAGAACCTAACTTCTCCTAAAATTTCAAGACCCTATCTTAAACCGTTTAAGAGATATGTGGGACCAAAAATTTTGCAAAAATTGAGTTTTATATAATGGTAAATTTTAGTACCATATGGCAATCCTATAAATTTGATCGACATATTTTTATTGAGTCTATAAAAGTAGATCTCTTATACCGTTTTTCGATTGAAAATAAGCCTAACAGAACTCATGTTATATCATTTTAAATTTAGGGCTTTTTTGGAATTTGCAGGGGCTGTAGCTTCGTAACCCTTCAAAATTATGAAAAACCTTTGACACATGTTGAAAAATATTTGTAGAGCTTTGAATTTTGTATATCACTAAAAAAAAATTTGGACAGCTATTCAAGTTACAGGTGTTTAAAAATAGCAAAATTTCAATTTTGGAGCCCTTATAGCTCCTAAATAGGGGGCTTGAGAAAAAAATTTTGTTAACCGACTCCTACTAATTTCTGATTATCTAACTTCTCCCAAAATTTCAAGACCCTAGTTTAAACCGTTCAGAAGATATGCGTTGTCAAAAATTTTGCAAAAATTGAGTTTTGTGTAATGTTAAATTTTAGTACCGCATGGCAACCCTAAATATTTGTCTAAAAATTTATAAAGCTTATGAAACCAGCTATCGTTTGCCGTTTTCAGATTGAAAATATATCTAACAGAACTCTTGTTATAACCATTTAAATATAGGGCTTTTTCCAAATTTGGGGGGCTGTAGCCCCGTGTCAGGTCGGGCTACAGAAAAAATTTCTTCTACGAAATTATTTTTTTTGCAAAAACTACCCATGGTTAAAATTTCTTTACTTTATTTCAAACGGTGTAAAAGTTTTTATAAACGTACGGCCGGACGGACGGACGGGCGGACGGACATAGTGAAGCTATATAGGCACATTTTTACAAAATTTTTTGAAAATGTGCTAAAAACTAAAGGAAAGAAAACTAAAAATGGGCTACTAGCAATCAAAGAAAGTTGCAGGTGATGTAAAAATACCAAATAATCATATTCAAAATAATAATATTAATAACAATAAAAATATCCATAATTCTGATAATAATATCGATATCGATATCGATATAATAGTAATAATAATTATAAGTCTAATAATAGTAGTAATAATACTAATAATAATAATTATAATAATAGTAATGATAATAAAAATATTAATAATAATAATAATGCAAATAATTATAACAATACAAATAGCAATAATAAAATTAATAAAAGTAATAAAAATAATAATAATAATAGTAATAATAATAATAGCAATAATAACAATAATAGTAATAACAATAGTAATTAAAAAATAATAGTAATAATAATAATAATAAAAAGAAGAAAGAATTTGCCTGTGTGAGGATAACGTTAACATATTCGATGAATTAAGTCTTACGAGATAGCTAGGCAGAATTGAATAATCACTAGGATTATATTGATTTCTTAAAGCGAAAATAAGAAATTGCTTTTGCACGGATTCTATTCTATCAGAATGTATTTGAAATGCAGGATCCCACACAATATTACCATATTCAAGAATAGAACGTACTAAAGAACAATAAAGAGCGTTACAGCAATGCTGTTAAATTCTTTAGCTCTTCTTTTTATAAAGCCGAGCATTTTGTTTGCCCTGGAAATCATATACCCATAATGGAGATGGAAGTTCAGTTTATCATCCAACAGAATCCCTAAATCGGTAATGCTTTTAACCCTTTCAAGGGTTACATTATTTATATTATAACCGAATGAAATGGTAGATCTCTTACGTGTAAAACTTATAACCTTGCATTTTTCAATGTTTAGTTCTAGTTTATTAGAGAAGCACCATTCTTGTAGAGAATTAAGATTTGTCTGAAGTAATGCAACTTCAGAACTATTTTTAATTACATGATAAATCTTGGAATCGTCAGCAAATGCAACATGTGACACACCGAAAAGAGTACTAGAAAGATCGGAAATGAATATGTTAAACAAGAGTGGTCCTAAGTGGCTACCTTGTGGTACTCCTGATGTAACATTAATTGGGTCCGATAAAAATCCTTGAAATTTGATATTTTGCGATCTATTTGTAATATAGGAGAATATCCAGTAAGAAAAGAGCCCGAAATACCTAAAGTTGCAAGTTTGTTTAGTCGAATTTTGTGATCAACACGATCAATTGCTTTGCTAAAGTCCGTGTAAAAAGCATCAACTTGGTGCCCATTTTCCATTTCATTAAGGATATCAAAAGTATAAACCAAAAGGTTTGTTGTTGTGGAACGACCTTTTCTGAATCCATGTTGTTGTTCGTTTAGTTTTGTATTAATGATGGGCGTAATTTTGTTTACAACCATTTTGTCGAACGACTTTGGAATAGTCGATAAAATAGCAATGCCACGGTAATTTTCGACGAAAGATTTATCTCCCTTTTTATGAATAGGGGTAAGATAAGAAGATTTCCAAACAAGAGGGAAAATATCTGAAGAAAGAGATTTATTAAAAATATAATGAAGTGGATAAGTTAGATAACTAACACAGTTGTATCAAAAAGTCGGTGGGATTAGGTCAGGTCCTATACCTTTTTTAGTATCAAGTTTAGTGATTGCTTCAAATATTTCAATTTCTGTATGATATAAGTCCGTAATAATAGGATTTGAATTATTAATTAAGTTAGAGAAATCGAAATTAATTGGAAACTCGTGTGGACGATAAACTTTTTGAAAAGATTTAGCAAAGAAATTGCAGATCGTTTTAGGACAATTAGAAAACGTTTGAAATTCTTTGATAATCAGCATTAAGAAAGTCATATACAAAAATATTATTGTAAGATTTGGTAAAAAGAGGTATAGCAGTGGAAAATTCGAAAATGATTGCGTTATGATGCGGAGTGTTTGTAAAAAGGTTTTCTGAATCATCAGCGAGCTTTACCACCACTTTATCAGATTTATTCGTGAATGAAAGATCTAACCACTTGTAATAATTATTCGGAAAGCTGATAATTTGTTGTAAATCATTACCATAAAATACATTAATGAGATCGAAATCTATTTCGTCCTGAAAGTTGATTGGTAGTAACAAATTATCAGATTCGTCAACAATAAAAGATAAAGAAGAACGGTTAAAGTCCCCTAAAATTATAATTGAATCATCCTCATTCATATTTGATATAACATGCTGGTATATCTCGAAAAATTCCGAACATGAGGAATTGTCAGAATTAGGAGGAAAGTAAACAATACCCAGGTATAAAAAATTATTACCTAAGTTAACTTTAATAAATTGGTGATCAAAAGAGTGGTAAGTCCTAATGATTAATGCCACACTAGATAAGGTATTGTTTACTGCAAGTAGTACACCACCATCACGGGAACAATTTTTAGCAAGATAATCCTGATTTTTTCTATAAATCGACCAAGTACTGTCCAAAATTTCTTCATTTACAAAGGAATAACCATGTTTCAGTGATAGCAATAATATTAAATTCACATGACTTAGCATCAATATATAATTTCTTAAGCTTTCCCCTCATACCACTGCAATTGTGGTAGAATAATTTCAGTTTATTAGAGGAACTAACGCTATTTTTATTTTTGATACTATGGTTAGACAGTGTGACTAAATTGGAATTAGTGTAAGAATCGATATAGAATTTTGAATTTAAATTGTTATTTGCTGCTCAGCCGAAAAAACTTATTATAATTTTCACGAGATTGATACAAGTGATTGTAGTAATTGCTATTGCAATGACTAGGAAAAGCATTAAGATCTTCTTCTACCTGTTTGGAAGTGAAACCAATTTTAATGTGATACTTAAAATAAAGGTCATATAATTCCGTGTAATTAGATGGTAACCCTTCCTTATGTATCAACACAAGTAAATTTGTTCTTGTTTTGCCCTCAATTACGCGATTATTTTTGTCGTCATGTAAAAATGCAAGAAATAGCCTCACATAATTTAGAATTTTTTCATCTCTAAATCTGGAAAGTGCGTAGGTACAGTCTTCCGTTAGAGATTTCTGAGTCATTCTTACAATTGGAGGTAACAGAGGGTTTAACGAGAAATTAGCTTTAAGGTTATTATTATTATTTTCAGTATTAGAAATAACATTATTAACATTATTATTATTATTATTATTATTAGTAGTAGTAGTAGTAGTATCATTATTAACATTATTATTATTATTATTATTATTGTTAGTAGTAGTAATATCATTATTAACATTTTTATTATTGTTGTCATTATTATTATTATTATTATTAATAGTATTAGTATTATCATTATTAATATTAATATTATTACTGTTATTATTGTTATTATTATTATTATTATTGTTATTATTAATATTATTATTACTATTATTATTATTATTTTTATTATTATTATTATAATTATTAGCATTCTAAATAATATTAAAAGAAGCTGGCTTTAAAGTTTCTCCTCTAGTAAAGTTTTTGTATTTAGAACTATAAGTTGTTGTGTTTTGATTAGGATGTGTTTTTTTTGTATGATTGTTGAAAGGAACGGCAAACGGATTTAAAAGAAGTGTTTTCTGTTTAGTAGAAAGTTTATTATTGTGTTTTAAAGTTGTGTTGGAAGTGTTTTTATTGTCTATGAATTTTTTTTATTATAGTGCCTTTTTGCCATCTTTTGTAATTCATTATTACACAAATTTTGGTTCGGGTACCATAACTTTAAAAGACCTATATTTAGGTTTAAATCTAAGATTTTTAGGAGTAATATTAGTTATGTGTATTTCATTATTATTTAACTTAAAAGTATTTTTTAGAAACTTACTGAGGTATCTAGGAGTTGTTGATGCAGCCAATTTTGTAAAGAATAATGAATGCAAAACCATTTTGCATTCGTTTATAACCTTAGTTGATTTGAGCCTTTGTTTTGTACTAACTTCTTTGTCAAGAGGTAGTGTAAAACTAACTTTTTTGGCTACTAGTTTTGTAGAAGAAGGAGTAGGTAAAGATGATGATGATGATGATGATGTTGGTGATCTTGATGACGATGATAAAGGTGTTGATGATGTTGATGTTGATGATGTCGAAGTTGAGTTAGAAGATTCCGCTCTTGCTAATTCACTATGTAATGAAATGTTATTCACAGCATTGGCGGATGAACTCGACGTTGTTTTGAGAGCTGATTTTGTTGTCGGTTTGAAGTACTCAGGCCCCAGAGTAGTAGAATCGAGAGAAGAAATAAAGCTGACAAATTGGCCCGTTTGCGACCCAGCTTCTTTAACGGTCTTTTTTTTATTTGTTTGAAAAGATTTGTTTACATTACTGCCGGCTTCGACTTTTTCAGAAAGCTCCCTTATGTCTGTTTTTAATGAACAGATCTCGTCTTTTAGTTTGTCTACATTGTTTAAAGACGAATTGGATATAATAGTAATATATTATAATAGTAATAACAATAATAGTAATATAAATAATTATAATACTAAAAATAATAATAATAATGAAAGAAATATAACAATAGGAATAACAATAATAATAGTATTATTAACAAAAAACCAAGTCTATTTTCAAAACTAATGCATTTTAGTAAAAATAAACCACCCCTCAAAACTAACATGATAAATAAAGTTCCTAACAAAGATAAAAAAAACTATCATAGTATACAGCATCGAGAAATCGTTTCAGTAAAAGAAAAAAACAGATCAAAAGAGCTGCTAAGCAACTATTACTCAAATGGAGTTAAAGGAGAAACTATTAACATTCAAAATAATCCTGAACTGGGCAAAAAAGATGAATTACCTAAGAATTTAAGTACATAAGACAACGGCAAAAGTTTTGTCAACCCCAGCTTTCCACCAATTGTTAGATTAACAAAAAAAGCAATCGAGTCTGGTCAAAATACGTATGCCTTATCTAGATTATGAGAACACAGAATCTACAACAATGTGAGATTATTTTTATCATATTTTCATGATAAAAAAAATATTTGTTATGGTGGTATTACGCAAACAAGTCTAAAAGTAATTATTCATCAAGAAGGGCTGCCACATAGGTATGTAGAGCTCAGTAATTTATATTTTGCATATCATGATAGCACCGGAATATCCAAAAGCGAAGTACTTAAAGATTTAGCTTATTTTAGAAGACATATTGATAATAAATACAGAGACCAAAAAATTAGAGAGTCTTGGAAAAGTTATATGATTAGTAAACCATGACACGTAACAAACACAATAATATAAATATGGTGCATTTCAATGCTAAAAGTTTAAGGAAAAATATGACAGAAATCGAACTTTTTCTTAAAGACAGAATAGATGTTGACATTATTATGATTGGTGAAACGCAGTTATACTCAGAAAAGAAAAATTTTTTATTATACCTGACTTCTCTGCATTTTTATACCCTACACCTATAGAATAGGTAAAGGGGTATATTGACTTTGGTACGGTGTTTGTAACCACCTAAAGGAAGCGAGCTAGATATGGAAAAGTATATATATTTGTGATCAGCGTGACCTCTTGAGTCGATATAGCCATGTCCGTCCGTCCGTCCGTCCGTAGGCACGATAACTCAAAAAATAATGGAGCTATCTTGATGAAATTTTAACTGCAGGTTACTAGGACTGAAAGTACGGCGGTGATTGCATATGGGCGAAAGCGGCCATATGTGTTCGGATTCTGGAGTTTATAATCGATCGAAGGGCTAACGAACATATATAAAAAATCACGATAACTCAACAACTAATGACGCTATCTTCATCAAACTGGTGCTGAAGGTTACTAGTAATGAAACTACTTCGGGGATTGCGTAAGTTCGGAATTGGACCATGGGTTCGGAACCTAGAACTTTTTGATCGAATTTAGGCCAAACGAGCATAATTCCGAAACCAATAAAGATAGAACCTCCAAATTTGGAATCAGGGTGTCCCTTTCTATTTCCTAAATTTGGGCCTCATTAAAACAGTGGGTCGGGGACCAGCCACACATTTCCGAAGACCTTAAAGCATATCTTTAAAATTAATAAAGATGGCAACTTCAAAAAAATTTAGAAGCTTCAAATTTGGCAATTTGGTTCTTTACTATCTCTTGCGTGTCTCCCTAATTTGGGATCAATTGGGGTGGTGGTTCAGTACCCCTCTTAGACCTCCCAAGTTTTAAAAGCTTATAATCGAAATTACTAAAAATAGTAACTTAAAATTAAGATAGAACGTTCAAATTGTGTACAAGGGTTAACTAGTACTATAAGTACAGCGCGGACTGTATAAGGGCGAAATCAACCCAAGCGTTCGGATTCTGGACCTTTTAATCGGTTTCAGGGCTAACGAACATATATAAAAAATCACGATAACTAAACAACTAAAGACGCTATCTTCATGAAATTTGTGCTTTAGGTTATTGGTAATGAAACTACGGCGGCGATTGCGTACGGTGAGGATTGAACAATGGGTTCGGAACTTAGAACTTTTTGATCGAATTTAGGCCAAACTAGCATAATTCCGTAACCAATGAAGATAGAACCTCCAAATTTGGTATCAGAGTGTCGCTTTCGATTTCCTTAGTCTCCTTGAAATTTGAGCCTAATTGGAGTAGTGGGTGGGGACCAGCCACTTAGTTCCGAGGAGCTTAAAGCATATTTTCGAAATTAATAAAGATAGTAACTTGAAACAAATGTAGAAACTCTCTTATTTTGGATCAATTGGAAATTAATAAAACTAATAAAACTAGTAACTTAAAATTAAGATAACACGTTCCAATTGTGTACAAGAATTAACTAGTATTGAAAATATGACGGGAACTGCATATGGGCGAAATCGTACCATGGTTCCGGGTTCTGAAGCCCTGCCGGGTTCTGAACAAACATTTATCTTACAAACACCAAAAAAACTCAAAAAATAATGCCGCTATTTTGATGAAATTTAAACTCTAGGTTACTAGTACCTAATGAATGTACCATGGGAATTGCTTCTGGTCAAGTTTAACTTCGAAGCCAAAGAATATACATATTGCCTATTTTCTATGTGTCCCCGAAATTTTGAATTAATTGTAGTGGTTCAACTATGTTTAAAGGTACCTGCTGCATTTATGTAAAATTTATTTTTATATTTAAATTAATTATATGAAAAGGTCCAAATTTGTAATTGTATTTGAGAAATACATTTATTGCATATTTTGCGTTTATAAGCTTTTCTATTAGGTATATAAACTAAACATTTAAAATAATTGCAATTTTGAAGAATTTGGGTTATTAAATATATTATGCTTTGATTAGCTTTTTATCACAAAATTTAATAATTAGAATTTTTTCATTTTGTAATTGAATTGGAATAAATATATTTTCATTTATATCAAGTTTTTTTGTTTTTTAATATTTTTAAATAGATAAATTAGTAAGAATTTGTAATATTTTTTAATAGATAGTGTAATTAGAAAATGTTTTTAAGTATTATAAAGTTAATTTGGTTAGCTGTGTTTTACGATCAATTTAATAACAGCTTTTATGGTGTTAAAACGACTTATGGATATGTCCTTAAATTTGAACCAAATAGGTGTAGGGTATTTCTAAGTCGGTTGCACCGACTGACTGTTTCTTTGCTTGTTTAACTCTAATAATGAATCAAGAGGAGGTGGAACCGCTATTTTTATTAAGCATAATATTCGGTATACGGTATTAGAAATATTGGAGCAATTCAAAACTATAATTATTTTGTTAAATAACACTTCCCCATCCTTAAAAATTGCAGTTACCTACAAAAAACCAAGTGATATCAATAGCGATTTACCAGCAAATCTGGATTTAATTTTTAACAAATACAAGAATATCGTTCTGATGGGTGATATTAATATTGATTTATTAACGGACACAGAGCTCTCCAGGTCTTATAAATTGATGTTAGAATCTAACGGAGTTACCATAAAAAACATACTTAGTTATGAATCTGCTGCTAGAGTGACTGCATATTCTTCTACGATAATCGACCATATTCTGACAGACCTAGAAAAGTTTGACGATATATTATCTGGATAATAAAGCGGTTAGTATCAAATTAAATAAAGTTTTAAGATAGATTGAACCTATTTTTAAAAGAGAAATCTACAGCACAAATTTTAAGAAATATAAAGAAAATGTTAGAAAGCTTCTTGAAATAAATAAATGTCATCGTGTGGATGACCTTATAAAAATATTTAAAAAGCTAAGGTGAATTCTACAATTAAAACACTCCGAAGAATTAGAAACAATAATCATTGGATGACAAAGGAATTATTAAATATGACCAAAAAGAGGAATAATTTGTTTAAAAAGTTCAAAAAGCAGCCTAACGATATAGATATTAAAGCTAGTTTTAAAAATGCAAAAAACAAGGTGACGTATGAAATAACTCAAGCCAAACAAAATTATTTTAATGAATAACTACAATTAGCTGGTGGTGACCAAAGAAAAATATGGAAAGTTCTAAATAATCTCATCTTAAAAAAAATCAACTGAGTCGAGCAAGGTTATTAAAGAAATAAACTTTAATGTAATCAGAACATGTGATACCTTTGAAATTGCAAATTTCTTCAATTCTTACTTCAGTTCAATCGGTAGCAAACTAGCAGATAAAATTTAGCATCAGTAATTAAATCAGTAAATCAGTATCAAAGCATCAGTAAATACGTAATAAAGAATAGATTCGTTGAAAAGTCTATTTTTCTTAAACCTACAGATGAAAGAGAAATTTATAACATCATCATGCAATTAAAAAATAGCTCTCCTGGAGGTGACAATGTTTCAGCTTCAGCTTTAAAACATGTTGTAACTTTGATTAAACCTATAATTGTATGTTTGATAAATAGATGTCTAAGTATTGGATGTATCAAATTACAGACCAATTGCTTTCTCAAGTTGTATTGGATAAGTATTTGAAAAGGTTATAAATTCCAGAATACAGGAGTTCGTGCAAAAAGTTGTAGGATTTGATACAAATCAATTTGGTTTTCAAAAGAAAATTGGAACAGAATCTGCAGTCCTAGAATCCACCAACTCAATTGTAAATAAATTGGATCAAGGAAATTATGTTTGTTCGGTATTTGTTGATCTTAAGAAGGTCTTCGATGCAGTAAATCATAATATTTTACTTAACAGATTGCATGAAATTAAAATAAGGGGTACAGCTAATAACTTACTCTAGTCATATCTGAATAATAGAAAAACTATTACAAAAATTAATGGAGTTCTTAGTAATGAACATAATATAAACATTGGTGTTCCTTAAGGATCAGTACTTAGTCCTACATTATATTAACTTTACATTCATAACATCCAGTTTGCGAATTTGCGAGCTAACTACAAGATCTTTGCTGACGATACTTTACTTATCTATAATGCTAGAACCTGTAATGAACTTGAAACTCTTGTAAATACTGATTTGGGAATTTACGAAAATTGGTTAAAAGGTAATAATAAATCAACTATAAATGCGGAAAAAACAAAGTTTATAGTATATAAAATAAAGAATAAAATTGATATAAATCCCAATCTGTTGGTAAATAAGACTAATATTGAAAGAGTTCCTGCATATAAATACCTTGGAGTTGTAATTAATGAAAAATTGAAGTGGGAGGAGCATATTAATAAATTAGTAAAAAAAATTGTACCTCTCCTGGGTGCCTTCAAAAGAAGAGGAATTATAATGAATAAAAAACCTGCAGATAAGTTATATTATTCTCATATTATTTCGCACATCAGATACAATATATGTAACTGGTCCAGCTGTTCATTATGGTTGAAAGATAAAATTAGTGTTCTAATAAGCAAAGCCATTGAATGCTTACATTAATACGACTGGCTTACACCAACAAATGAAATTTTTTAACGCACGGGATATCTGAAGTTACCCGAACTCATTATTTTGGAAAAATCTAAGCTAATTTTTAAAATAGAAAAAAGGGGGTGTACAAAAAGAACATCATAACTACCAGAAGAAACAATATTCATAATTACAATACATTTAGGTTAAACAATTTAAATGATGCCAAATCAAGAATAGAGTTATCACGAAATAGTTGTCTCTCGTCATCAATAAGGATCTATAATAAACTGCCGTTGAAGTTAAAAAGAAATTCAAATTTGGATATATTTATCAAAAAACTGAAGCATTCATTAAAGAATAACCCTTCATTTGTGGATAGTATAACGCAGGAGTGAAATTTTTCAACGCTTGTAGCACATATCGGTACGAGTTGTTATATTTGTATTTATATAGTTATATATGTATATATATATGTAAATATATTTAATTTTAAATAATTTACTTTGTTGAATAGTATTAGGAACTAACTGCGATGTTTTATACCAAAAATATAAGCTTTGTTTATATCCCAGTTAGGAAAAAAAAAAAAAAACACAAAAATAAATGTTAAAGCTTAAGAAAAAAAAAAAAACAATATAAAATGTAAAAACATATGTATATCACTAAGTAAATTTTTAACAATAAATAAAAAATAAAAAAAATAATAAAAAATAAATATTTTCTAAATCATTTAAATACCTACTATTTCTGATAAGGTTTTTTATTTTTGAAAATTTTGGATAGGAATTTTGTCTATGCATTTAAATGAAAACAGTATACAATAAATAATAAAAAATTTGACTTACTTTGTGATGATTATTACATTGTAGCAGTTGTAAAAAATTTAAATGTTCCGATCCCAGATACCAGTGGTAATTCAGTTTTCTTTGTCTGTAGTAATTATTTAAATTTTTTTTTAACACTTAAATTTATTCGATTATCCGTCGAAAATTTTAGTTAATTTATATGAATTTAAAATGTTCTCTAATTCGATTAGCCGTCGAATTTTTCTTTTATGAACTTTATTTAATTTAATGATTTTTTATTAGTTTAATTTTATTTTTATTCATTAAATTTTTCGATAATTCTTCGAATTAATATTTCACATGAAAAAACATTTTTTTTTTCGATAATTCGTCGAAATTTACTTGTTCACTGATACCACGAGGATCGTCACCTGATCCTATCGACGGCGCCAATTACGTGATTTACACAAGTTTAACATAAAAACGAGGAAGATTGTGGTAGAGTAGACTGTGTCAACTCTGGGATACCCGTATGGCCGTAACATATACATAATATCATCTGGGTAATTAGTTTTGGCAAAATTTCAAACATACAGCTTTATTAAGTGTATTGGAATGCTCATATAAAAGAAGGGGTTGTATGGCAGCTACTCGAACCCTCTGCAGTAGACCAAACAAATTTTGCAAAAACTTTGGCCATTACACTAAATGATTTTGGAAAAATTTCAGACACCCAACTTGAATAGGTATGGAGTAATGCTCATATAAAAAAGGAATTTGTATGGCAGCTACTCGAACCCTTTGCAGTAGAACAACCAAATTTTGCAAAAACTGTGGCC
The DNA here is from genome assembly GCA_963082915.1 of Dolichopus griseipennis. NCBI lineage: Eukaryota > Metazoa > Arthropoda > Insecta > Diptera > Dolichopodidae > Dolichopus > Dolichopus griseipennis. The sequence goes on from OY720441.1 coordinate 265,131,130, forward strand.
ATCAAACTAAACTACTTTTGGGAAAATTTCAGACACACAGCTGTAATAGGTACAGAGTAATACTCATATAAAAAAAGAAGTTGTATGGCAGCTACCCGAACCCATGGACCAAATTGGCTGGATTTAAATAGCGATGACGGCTATTGCAAAAAAAAAAAGGAATTTGCGAAAATTTCAAGATCCTAGCTTCTTTTATTTTTTGACTTATCGTGCGGACGGACAGACAGACGGACGAACAGACGGACGGACAGACCGACGGCGACACAAACGTAATGGCAAATTTATTATACGCTTTTACTATATAGTCATACGGGTATAAAAACAATTTATGTTCATGTTAAAAGTAAGTTCTTTATTAAAAGTATATAATATAATGATTGATTAATTTAATTTGTTCCAGGTTTAAATAATAATATTTGTATTAAATAATCTTTTTTTTTCAATTGTGAAATTTGATATAATTAGAATAAAAAACGAGGAAGATTATAGTTGCCCTTGTCAACTTTTAGATACCCGTGCATACCCACTATGGTGTATAAAATAAACCGTAATTTACTTCTCTTATACATTTAACTCATTACCCCTTAATTTTGACGTAAAAAAAAAAAAAAAAATTAACAAAAAAAAAAGTCACAAAAGAAAAAACAAAATTTTCATTCATTGTCCCATAACTTTAGCTTAAAAAAAAAAAAAAAAAATTAACAAAAAAAAAAAAAAAAACACAAAAAAAAAAAAAAAAGTTTTCATTCATTGTCCCATAACTTAAGCTTAAAAAAAAAAAAAAAAAAAATAAAAAAAAAAAAAACAACAAAGAAAAAAAAAACAAAAAAAAAAAATTGGCCCACCCTAAAAGTCCGATGGTCCGAGTGATGTCCAACTTTGCCAAGTAACTTGCCCTATTAATTTACCTGCCCAATTTTAATTTTAACCTTGTAGCTTTATTAGATTCACAGTTATTGAATCGAAAACTTTGTATGGCAGCCCTCCGAAAATGGGGCCCTAACATTTTGAAACTTCATATAAGTGCTCGATTCATTATATAACTAACCGTGTGTAGTTTTCAGCCTCGTAGTATAATTAGTTTTGAAGAAATTCATATTGGTGCAAAGAAGTTGTATGGCAGCCCCCCATAAATGGGGCCCTAACATTTTGAAACTTCATATAAGTGCTCGATTCATTATATAACTAACCGTGTGTAATTTTCATCCGCGTAGTATAATTAGTTTTGAAGAAATTCATATTGGTGCAAGGAAGTTGTATGGCAGCCCCCCGAAAATGGGGCCCTAACATTTTGAAACTTCATATAAGTGCCGGAGTCATTATAAAACTAACCGTGTGTAATTTTCATCCCCGTAGTATAAATAGTTTTGAAGAAATTCATATTGGTGCAAAAAAGTTGTATGGCAGCTCCCCGAAGCCTTGGTCCGATTTTAACCAAAAACAATAGGGAACCTAGAAATTGTCTAAAAATGACTTTGTGTGAATTTCAAGACTCTAGCCCTTTTAGTTTTTGAGTTATCGTGATGACACACGGACGGACGGACGGACGGACGGACAGACACACATAGCTAGATCAACTAATTTTTCGATTCTGAGCCGATACGTACCCTTGACACTATATCTAGCTCGTCTAGATCGATGCGTTACAAACGGAGGAGCAAATCTAATATACCCGATGTTCATATATATATGCACGGGTATAATGAGCAATATTTAAGTAAACTGTTTATTAATTATTTTTATGGGAAAAGTGTTTTGCAACTATTCTCATTAATAAAGGTAAGTTGTTGAACTTTCGGTTGACCTCGGCATGTGTTGAGGTAAGTATATCTATGTGCAACATACATAACTCGTGCAATGTTTCCAGATCAAATTCATTTACTATTTTCTATATCTATATTTCACGTTCCGCATGTGGTAAAATTTTATTTACGTAGTATTTAAATTGATTATCATCTACTTTAAAATCATGTATAGAAATTGTACAGCTTGCAAATTTTATTAGGTTATTACCTCTAATTTTAATTTTGTTTTGTGAGTTACAATTACTAAATAAAAATGTTTCTTTTAAATTTTTTTTTTTATTACTACATTATTTTTAATTAATTCTATGTCACTAGATCATTCTTATGGTAAGTATACATTTATCATCTAAAGGCACTAAATCTGAGAACATTATCACTTTTTAGCACATTTTCAAAAAATTTTGTAAAAATGTGCCTATATAGTTTTACTCTGTCCGCCCGTCCGTCCGCCCGTTCCTTTTTACCTACGGCTGACTAAAAATTATCAGCCCCGGGTAGGTATTGCAATAAAATAATTTAATGTTAAAACTTTTTTCTGTAACCCGCTACAGCCCCACAAAGTCGGAAAAAACCCTATATTTAAATAGGTATAACAAGAGTTCTATAAGGTATATTTCTACCTGAAAACGGTAAAAGACAGCTGTTTTTATAAGCTTTATAAACTTTTAAAAGCCAAATGTATAGGGTTACTATACGGTACTAAAATTTACCGTTACCTAAAACTAAGTTTTGCAAAATTTTGGGCCCTTCATAATTTCTGAACGGCTCAATCTAGAAACTTGAAATTTTGGGAGAAGTTAGATCCTCAGAGATAAGTTAAGAAATTTTTTATATACCTGTCAACATTTTTTTTTATTTGTATACAAAATTGAAAGCCCTAAAACGAAAATTTCAACAAGTTTCAAAGGTTTTTCGTAATTTTGACTTTGTCCGTCCGTCCGTCTGTCCGTATGTTTACACAAACTTTTATACCGTTTGAAATAAAAAGAAGAGATTTTAACTACGGGTAGGTATTGTAAAAAAATAATTTTATGGAAGAATTCCGTAGCCCCCTCCGTTACGGAGCTACAGCCCCTCAAAATCGGAAGAAACCTTATATTTAAAACATTATAACAAGAGTTCTATGAGTTACATTTTCTATCTGAAAACGTCGAAAGATAGCTGCTTTTATAAACAAATTTTCAAAATTTTTAAAAGCCATATGTATAAGGTTGCATTAGTACTGTATAAGGTTGCATTAGTATAGTGTATTTTAACATATTTTAAAGGTTTTTCTTGAATTTGAAAGTTGTTCTTTAAATTGAAGAAAGTGTCTCTCAGTTTTATCAATTTTTGCTTAGATAGTAAAATTCCAAAGTTTAGTTTTATTCCTAGAACCTATAAAAATGGAGGGGGGTAGTGAAGATAGATCCTTGATAAAAATGGCAACCTTCCACATTGAAGGGCTATTAGGACTTAAAAATTAAAAATATACTGTTTTTACAAGTAAGCAGTAGCTTAGTCACTAGTGTATATATAAAAATATTAAAGTACATGAGTTAAAATATAAATATGATTATTTACTTATTATGGATAAAGTAATCAGAAATTTTTATACCCGTATGATTATATAATCGAAGGGTATAATAAATTTGCCATTACGTTTGTGACGCAGAGAAGGAGGGGGGGTAGATATAGACTCAAGTGTATGGATCGGATCAGAATCGAAAAATAAATCGATTTAGCTATGTATGTCCGTCCGTCATCACGATAACTCAAAAAGTAAAGGAGCTAGGATTATAAAATTTTCACAAATTAGTTTTTATACAAAAACCGGAATCGCTATTTAAATCCAGCCATTTTAGTCCACGGGTTCGAGTACCTGCCATACAACTTCTAACTTTATATGAGCATTACTCTATACCTATGGAAGCTGGGTGTCTGAAATTTTGCCAAAAATAGTTTAGCGGAATGGCGAAAGATACTGCAAAATTTGGTTGGTCTACTGCATAGGGTTCGAGTAGCTGCCATACAACTTCTCATTATCATTATACGCCGTCATCGCTATTTAAATCTAGGCATTTTGGTCCATGGGTTCGGGTAGTTGCCAAACAACTCCTTTTTATACCCGTATGACTATATAGTCAAAGGGTATAATAAATTTGCCATTACGTTTGTGACGCAGAGAAGGAGGGGGGTAGATATAGACTCAAGTGTATGGATCGGATCAGAATCGAAAAATAAATCGATTTAGCGATGTATGTCCGTCCGTCTGTCCGTTCGTCCGTCCATCCGTCCGCACGATAACTCAAAAACTAAAGGAGCTATGGTCTTGAAATTTTCGGAAATTCGTTTTTTTGCAATAGCCGTCATCGCTATTTAAATCCAGCCATTTTGCTCCATGGGTTCGGGTAGCTGCCATATAACTTCTTTTTTTAGTTGACGCAGTCTACTCTACTACACTCTTCCTCGTTTTATATGAGTATTACTCTGTAACTATTACTGCTGCGTGTCTGAAATTCTCTGTACCTATTACAGCTGCGTGTCTGAAATTTTGCCAAAAGTCGTTCAGTTTTATGGCCAAAGTTTTTGCAAAATTTGGTTGGTCTACTGCAGAGGGTTCGAGTAGGTGCCATAAAACTTCTTATTTTATATGAGCATTACTCTATACCTATTGAAGCTGGGTGTCTGAAATTTTGGCAAAAATTGTTTAGTGTAATGGCTAAAGTTTCTGCAAAATTTGGTTGGTGTACTGCAGAGGGTTCGTGTAGCTGCCATACAACTCCTTCTTTTATATGAGCATTACACTACACCTAATAAAGCTGGGTGTCCGAAATTTTGCCAAAACTAATTAATCAGATAATAATAATGTATATGTTACGGTCATACGGGTATCCCAGAGTTGACGCAGTCTACTCTACTACACTCTTCCTCGTTTTATATGAGTTTTACTCTGTAACTATTACTGCTGCGTGTCTGAAATTTTGCCAAAAGTAGTTTAGTTTTATGGCCAAAGAGTCTGCAAAATTTGGTTGGTCTAGTGGAGTGGGTTCGAGTAGCTGCCATACAACTTCTTATTTTATATGAGCATTACTCTATACCTAATTAAGCTGGGTGTCTGAAATTTTGCTAAAACTAGTTTAGTGTAATGACCAAAGTTTCTGCAAAATTTGGTTAGTCTACTGTAGAGGGTTCGAGTAGCTGCCATACAACTCCTTATTTTATATGAGCATTACACTACACCTAATGAAGCTGGGTGTCTGAAATTTTGCCAAAAATAGTTTAGTGTAATGGCCAAAGTTACAGGAAAATTTGGTTGGTCTACTGCAGAGGGTTCGAGTAGCTGCCATACAACTTCTTCTTTTATTTGAGTATTTCACTACACTTAATAAAGCTGTATGTTTGAAATTCTGACAAAAGTAATTAACCGGATGACGGCCATACGGGTATCCCAGAGTTGACACAGTCTACTCTACTACACTCTTCCTCGTTTTATATGAGTATTACTCTATACCTATGGAAGCTGGGTGTCTGAAATTTTGCCAAAAATAATATAGTGTAATGGCCAAAGTTACTGCAAAATTTGGTTGGTCTACTGCAGAGGGTTCGAGTAGCTGCCATACAACTTCTTCTTTTATATGAGCATTACTCTACACCTAATGAAGCTGTATGTTTGAAATTTTGCGAAAAGTAATTAACCGGATGATATAATGTTTATATTACGGTCATACGGGTATTCCAGAGTTGACACAGTCTACTCTACTACACTCTTCCTCGTTTTTATTAATTTTTTTTGCTTTTATTAATTAAAAATCTTATTTTAAAATAGATGAAATGTCATATTGGCTTAACTTAAGTTTTACTTCGACTTTAGTTTTCTTTAGATCTAACATCTCATAATTTTTTTCTTAAATCAGCTAATGTATCTTAGGTAAGTTTTCATTATTAATTTAAAAGTGATTCTTAGTTTTATTTTTAATTTCAGTTTTGGTGTAATATGGTAGAAGTTTTGTAACTCGGTTAATTTTTTAATAATTTGAATCATTTTGTTTTTTTCTGTGTTCATTAAGTTTTTTTATTTTTTTAGTTTTAGACTTGCTGAATGTTTCTTGGACAATAGGGTATTGTGCCGATTAGATGGCGCCGTTTACAAAGTCAATAGGTTTTCTGGTAGTGGCAGAGTGAATAGTTTCATTATAGATTCTTACAACTTTAACAATAGGATCTTTATCTGATGGTAAGCCTTCTTCTTTTTCAACTACTCGTAAGATTATAAGATGTTCATTTAGCGTATTGTGGAATCTTTTTATATCCGCATTACTATTGTGGTTGTTTGGTGTAGTAAATTGTCCCTAATAATTTAATAGCCTTAATAATGAATATGATATATAATAATAAGTTTTATGTTCAAAATAAGAATTCAACCAATGATAAAACTTTTAATATTGGCAATGGTTTTAGTACAAGGTACAGTAAATGCACCTTTACTTTTTTCAATTTATTTAGCAGGATTATTACATTTGTTAGATCGAGTAAAAGGTAATAATTATGCATTAACTTTTGTTGTTGATATTATCATATATTAAACCGATAACAAAGTAGACTATATTAAGCACTCAGTGCAAAAACTTTTTAACATAGTTAAAGATTATTGTTAAGTATGGCTTATGAAAATAAATTATAACAAGTGTGAGACTATTTTATTTCGTAATACAGTCAATAAAACATGTTTCGACATAAAAAAAAAACTGGAAAGATTTTGTGATAAAATCACCAGATAATATCGCTTTATCCAATAAAAAAGTAGTTAAATACCTGGGTGTTCAATTATATAGAAACCTAAATTATATTGATCAAGTGAAATACAGTATATCAAAAGGTAACAAAGAATTTATGGCAGCTAAAAAACTATTTTACAATAAAAACATTAGTAAAAGAGTTAATATAATTTGTTACCAAACATTAATTAGGCCAACACTTGTATATGGTGCACCAGTATGGTACAACATTAGTGCAAGCTTAATGGAAACATTACGGAAATTTGAAAGAAAGTGCATAAGAGTTTGTACCAATATAAACAGAAAGCCCGAATCCGACTACAAGCATTTTTACTTCAATTAATACTTGTACAAGGAAGCTAAAATCATTAGAATAGACAATTTTATAATAAAATTTGTCAGAAATCACTATGAAAGAGCACAAAACACTCCAGAAAATGTTTTAATATCACATATATTCTACCACAATATGGAGTACATTAGAAAGACCTTGCTCACGGGCTTTATAGTCCCTAAGCATTTTATCTTTTTGGACAAAAATGGCTATATTCAAGACGATAATCATGTCCCCCTATTATACCATTATAATAGACGGGCTACATATAAAGTCATAGAATATAACCCGGGCGATATAAACGGAGAACATCTGAAATACGATATGTCAATACCAAACATAGACAAATTGCTAAAAAGAAATTACTGGTGGTTGGAAAATACTTAAGATTAGTCAAAATAAAAAAAAATCATTAGCATTAAGTATTTTTTGATACAATTTGTTTTTAATTAGGTTAGGTTATTTAAGTAGGTTAAGTTTTTATTAAAAGAATGTTTAGTTATTGCTTTTTACATTCCCAAGTTTTTCCAATATTTATAAGAATAATATTAAGTTTATAATTCAAATTAAGTATAAAAATAAATAAAATATCGGTTCAAACTAAAATAAAAGTTAAGCTAATAATTTAAATGTTAAGTATATACGAAAGAAAACCGTTTTTGTAAATTTTTCTAGGTTAAGATATTGGTAAGATGTATGAAAAGGGTGAAATAAAATTTAAAGTTAAAAAAAAAAAAAAACGGTGTGGTAAAATGGATTTCAATTCCTTCACTGCTCAAATAATTTTTAAAATTTAGGCTATTAAAACCTTTTTCTCTATCTGTGACAATTCTTTTGGGTTTACCAAGAGAAGAAAGATATTTCATAATTCTATTCCAGTTCCTTGACTTAATAGGATAAATTTGCGCATGAATAGTAATAATAGCACTTTGGCATGGGAACTCTGAACCAGAAAGAGATAGCAATACTTATGCAAATTAGGTGCATTGACTGGCGCTTGTATAATTCCGTAAAAGATAATGTATACAAAAATTAAGTGGAATGAATTTTTTATATTGATCTAAAACAGGTGGTGTTGTACTATAATTACACAGTCTATGCTAATAATATGCAAGAATGTAGTTTTTAATAGAAAGCTTTCACGGTGTGCTTATATTCAATGGGCATGGAAATTCTGAGTCAGAAAAAAGATAGCAATATTTATGCAAATTAGGTGCATTGACTGGTGGCGCTTATATAATTTTATTTCCTGAAAAAAGCTTTTTGTAAATAAAATAGGTTAGCTCAACTAGATAATGTACAGAATAAGAAAGTGAAATGATTTTTTTATATTGATCTAAAACAGGTGGTGTTGTACTATAATTACACAGTCTATGTTTATAATATTCAAGAATGTTGTTTTTAATAATCAGATTTTACGGTGAGTTTAGAAATAATGTCAACTATAAGGTCAACTAGAACATATAATATAATGTATAACAAGTAAGTGCAATGAACTAAAACAGGTGTTATATAAACCTGGATAAACTAGATAATGTAGAACAAGTAAGTTCAATGATCTTGTTGTGAAAGTATAGAAGCATAGATAATTGTAATAAGTAAATGTAAAAATGTAGTTCAGAATTGTAACAATTAAAAACGTAAATTAAGTTTTATATAATATCGTTTTTATTTACCCAAGAATTGTAATCTTTATCAAAACCTAAACATTTAACAAAAACCTGATTTCCTTTTCTTTTCAATACTTTTTCAACAAGAAAAGTGTCAGGATCTTTGACATGAGTAAATTCGGGCTCGTAAAAAAAACCTGAAATCGATGTTTTTGTATAATAGAGTAAGTTGAAAGTAATCGGATTTGTGCGTTATATGGGGTTTCTGGATAAAAAGCTCTAAAGCTCAAAATTCTAATAAAGCTTTCCATTACGTTTGAAATATAAGCTGAAAAGCTTTAAATTAATTTAATATTTATTTGAAAAATTTAAAGTTTGGTTTTGAATTAAAAACTAATAAAAAGTTAAAAGTTAAACTGAAAAGCTTAAACATAATTCCATATTTTTTTGAAAAGTCATAAAAAATTCTTAAAGTTTGGGTTTAAGTTCAAAGCTAATAAAGCTCATCCGTTATGTTTGAAAATTACGCTGAAAGTTTTAAACTTAATTTAATATTTATTTGAAAAATTCAAAGTTTGGTTTTGAATTAAAAACTAATAAAGCTCGTCCGTTACATTTGGAAGTTAAGCTGAAAAGCTTAAAATTAAATCGATATATTTTTAAAAGTTATAAAAAACTTTTAAAGTTTGGGTTTAAATTCAAAGCTAATAAAGCTCGTCCGTTACGTTTGAAAATTACGATGAAAGTTTTAAACTTAATTTAATATTTATTTGAAAAATTCAAAGTTTGGTTTTGAATTCAAAACTAATAAAGCTCGTATGTTACATTTGAAAGTTAAGCTGAAAAGCTTATACTTAATTCGATATTTTTTTAAAAGTTATAAAAAATTTTTAAAGTTGGGTTTGAATTCAAAGCTAATAAAACTCGTCCGTAACGTTTGAAAATTAAGCTGAAAGGTTTAAAAATCATCTTTATTGTTCTTAACTAGCGTTCTTTCTTGCCTTGTTCCTAAATCGTAAAAGATAAACACAAAATCATTGATTTAGGGTTTGCGCTTATCTACATTAATGTAACAAAAATTATTTTTTTCTACGCTTTTGTTACAATTTTTACAGAAACAATATCACATATATATGTGGTGAATCAATCTTTCTAAAATATGTTTTAAAGAAAATTAGGTATTTGTAAAATTTTTGACATGTAGTAACTGTTTTATGATTTTCAAAACATTTTCCACCTCCAAATGATAGTTTTCAAATGTTAAATTTACTAGTTGTAGTTATAGTATTACATGCAGGAAAATGCCGACAACAAATACAGATACGTTCAAAATTGTTATAATTTTTGTAGCCTACATTACATGTTTTACAGTAATGATTAAAGCAAAAAAGCGCTGTCACCGAAATAATAACGGGAAAGTGATTTAAAGTGAAATTAATTTTTTTGTCATTGTTTTCACCTTCAAATATTATATTTTTATTATCAGCATTATCGTAAACGATGTTATGATAATTCGGATTTAGGTTATATATAATAAGTCCACAATGATTTACCTTTTTGCCCTGAAAACAGTATTCATCCAACAGGAAAAGCAAGAAAATTGTTAACCAATTTAAATAACAAAAGACAATATGTAATCCATTATAGAAATCTCAACCAATGTCTTGAAAACGGATTAGTTTAAAAAAAAAATACACAGAGATTTGAAATTTAAACAGGGTGATTGGTTAATGAAATATATCGATTTAATTACTGAATATAGAAAAATTGTTAAAAATACCTCTGAAAAAAATCTTTTTAAAATAAATGAATATTTCTATAGTCATTAGTCTAATCTATTGGTTATGGAGTTAAAGAGAACTATAATTCATTATAACAAACCGATTTATATAGGAATCACAATTTTAGACCAATCTAAAATTTTATTGTATATTTTTCACTATAATTATATGAAACCAAAGTTTCAAAATATTATTTATTTATTTATTTAACTTATATAATAACTAAAATAATTACCTATTATATATACAATTAGTGGCACTAGCAACTGGAGGCCTTCGGCCATGTTTTTTACAATTTTTTTTTTTACAAAGTACATTATCAGAGATGTTCTTTAAACTAAATTTATAATTGATGAATTTAATAATTTAGATTAATTTAATTTACTTCTTATTATTGTTTTTTTTTCTAAAGTTATTTTCTATTATTGAATTTTTTTTTTTTTTGTTAAAACAAATTTTAATTTGTGGAACAGTATACCCAATGCCTATTTTTTATATTTTACTAGCAGATTTACCCGGCGTTGTCCGGAAGCGTGCAAATTACAAAAAAGCAAGTTTCGGCCAATTTTTCGAAGTACTGCTTTGGTTAAAAGAAAGTCTCAAAAAAATATTTGTGGAGTTCCGTTAACCCGTTGAGGCCCAACAGCTTTTTATAGGTTTTTTCGTTACTTTGCTATAAGCTAGAAATGATTTGGCCGATTGACTTCATATTTTGTATATGTGCACTTCTTTTAGAATGGAGTTCACTCTATTAACAGACTTGAAATTTGTTAATCCTTGCCGCCCGACAATTATTCCAAAAAAAATTTGGGAAGGATATAACGTCTAATTTTGCGAAATATTGTTGATCAAATTTTCAAAAAGCGGTTTGTTGTGCTCTATTAACCCATTGTGGCACAGCAGCTTTTTACAGATTTTTTCATTACTTTACTCTTGCGCAGAAAAAGTTTGACCACTTGAATGTAAATTTTGTATGCGTACATGTATATACTTATCATTCCTACGATTATTCAAAAAAAAATTGTTGTAAGTAAATTAGGTACGTCCAATTTTTGGAAGTAGGTAAAAGTTCTCTGAATTAGGGGAATGTTTAAAAAAATGTTTTGACGAGTTCTTTTAACCGATTTCAAAACAAAAACTTTAAAAAACAGTTTGCAAAACATTTTTAACGATTATCTTTAATTTTTCTATACGTTTTTCTTCTGCTTCTTGACAATTTGGTGCTCCTTGAATTATTATTGTTATCTAATATATAAAGGAGAAAATTTGTTTGTTTATTTGTTTGTCCAGCATTAACGAGAAAACCACGGGTCCGATTATCCCGGGGGGTGACATAGGCTATGTCACATTTTTATAAGTCAACAAGTTGCGGCTCCAGAGCTGTTTTAAGCTTTTTCGTTTTTTGGATGTCGAGTCAAAACGGTTTGACCGATTGACTTGAAATTTTGCACAAATGTTCATCTTAGCAACCGGAATTAGTTGTGTAAATTTGGTTTGAATAAGTTAACCCATTTCGGCCTGGCGGGCTTCCAAAAAATTTTGTGTTTTAGATTTGTGTTCAATTTTACAAGTTTATTTTGCTGTCTAAAAGAGAGGCTGCAAAAAGTTTTAGTTAAGTTCGATTAACCCGTTTTCCACGACGACGACATGAAGTTTTCTATAAATGTTATTTCCTTAAACGATTAAAAGAATTTTATTGAAAATTTTGTACCAGCATTTTAATTAAAACCCACAGGGTTAATATGGTTTTGACCTGTTTGCCCGTTTTGAACAAAAATTCAATGAAATTTTCAAATTTTTGGTATGAACGCAAGTTAACCTTTATTCCAGAAGTTCACTTAATTTATAAGACTAATTATTTTGCTCTCAAATAGTCTCAAATAGTAAGTTAAATGAGATAATATTAATAATAATTAAAATAAAGCTAATAAAGAATCCGAATAATAATAATATCTTTTAAATTAAGTAACATAACATTTTCATAAAATAAGTTTTGAATGTGAAAATAAAAATCAGTCTTGAATAAACCATCAAAGAGGATAGTTGACATAACTGGCGCAGTCCGTGAAAACTAAAATAAAATAATTATAAAAAGATTTATAATTATTAAATAATCAATCAAATTAATACCAAAAATATTTTAATAATTAATTTAATAAAACAAAAAAAAAAAAAGAAAGTGTTCAACAATTAGTGACTGAAATTTAAACATCTGTCTAATCACTATTACCAAGCACATCAAAATCAACAAATCATCATTATTTTAACACCAAAATCAACAAATTATCATCATTTTAACATCAAAATCAACAAATTATCATAATTTTAACATCAAAATCATCAAATTATCATAATTTTAACATCAAAATCAACAAATCATCATCATTTTAACATCAAAATCAACAAATCATCACCATCTTAACATCAAAATCAACGAGTCATCTTAGTTCCAACTAATCAACTCCACAACAAAAAAAAGTTAAGTACAATATTTTTAATCTAAATTAAACTAAATTTTAAAAAAATTACAAATATAAAACTTAATTTACAATTAAATCAAAAAAAATTTTTTTTTAATTACATTTTAAAGAAAAAATGTATGTATGTCCCTACGAAAAAGTTTATTGAGAAACTACATGCATATGTACGTATTAATAGTATGTAAACAAATATCGTAATAATTAAATTTTTTACTTAGCGTAAAATTACAGTTTTATATACAAAATATTATATTTAAATACAAAAAAAATAATTTTATACTCAACTTAAAGCATAAATTAAAATAAAATAAAAACAGAATTTTTATGAATTTAATTTACAAAAAAAAAACAAATGGTTTTTATCTAAATCTATATTATGATTATATTGACAAAATAATCAAAAAAAAAAAATATTATGAAATACCTATTAATAAATTTCTCTTTGACTTGAAAAAAAAAAAGAAAAAATAAGTCCTTTTTAGAAAAACTATTAATAATTTTAAATTAAAATTCATTAGTAAATAGATTCAACAAAATTTAACGGAATATTTTTTCTTCCGCTCTTAAATCTATAATTTAACAAAAAAAAAATTAAATAAATAATTTATAAACTTAAATCAAAAAAAATAAGTCTTTAATTTAACAAAAAAAATTAAATAAATAATTTATAAACTTAAATCAAAAAAAATAAGTCTATAATTTAACAAAAAAAAATTTAAATAAATAATTTATAAACTTAAATCAAAAAAAAAATAAGTCTATAATTTAACAAAAAAAATTATTAAATAAATAATTTATAAATTTAAATCAAAAAAAAAAAAAAATGGAAATAGACAAATTTAAAATTATGCTCGAAGTTGTGAGCAAAATTTCACCCTTCACGGGAAAAAATACAAACGACTTGACTGAGTTTATTGAACAAGTAGATGTGCTCATACCATCACTCAATACTTTTGACGCTACAAATACAGCGCTAATAATAGGGTACATAAAAGTACAGAATTATTGGCGAAGCTAGGGTGTCATTAAGGAAAAATGGAAATCCTAATATTTGGGACCAAATAAAACAAATTTTGATAACAAATCATGGCGAAAAGATATCAGCTGAGACACTCTTAGACGAAATGAGATTATGTCGTGTCACAAAAAATATTGAAAAATTTTATGAAGAAATTAATAATTACCTCTGTAGATTAAACAACTATTATCTCTTAAATAAAAATTTAAACAGTGAAAATGTAGAAAGCAATAAAAGAATAGCTTTAAAAATATTTGAAACTAATTTACCTGAACCTGCACGTAGTATTATATACAGTAGGAGACCTAAGACCTTAGACGAGGCATACGAAATAATAAAAAAAGGTAATTATAACCGTTATTCGGAGACAACGGTTATACAATTTTAAAACTAAACGAAATACAACTCGTAGACAGCTATTCGAAAATACTACACATTGCAGACCTAGATCAATACCAAAATCTAATTAATACGATTGAAACAAATATTGATTCGTTAAATTTACGAGAAACAAATCCTAACTCTTTACTACTTGTTAAAGAATTAGAGCATTTGAAACAAAATTTTGAAACTATTATTCCTTTCATCCATAGAAATAAAAGGGGCCTGCTAAATGTATTAGGCTCGGGATTAAAATTTATCGCTGGTACAATGGACGCAGAAGACCCAAAACAGATTTCTGACTACATGGATAACTTAAAACAGAATACAAAACAATTAACAGAACAATCTAACAAACAAATAACCATAAACCAAAAATTAATAACCTCAATAAATAACATAAAAACGCATATTAATAATCAACAACAACAGATTCAAAAATATTTATCTAAAATCATTACTGAAACAAACAAAACGATACAAGATGATTCAAAATACGTATTACAAATATACGTAAACATAGCACATATGAACAAAGAAATCGACGGAATCAAAGACATAATATTGCTTAGTAAACTGAACGTACTAGCACATGACATTCTTTCGCCTAACGAAATCCAAGATTTCAATATAACAACGGAAACTTTTCCATTTATTAAAAGTAGCGTAATTTTAAAAGAAAGAAAAATTATTTTAGCAATTCTAATTCCAAAATTCACTGTTGAAAAATATTTTAGTGCTATTGTAATTCCATTTCCAAATCAAGTAAAACAAGAACTAGATATAAGTAATGAAAATATTATAGTATCTGAAAAAAAAGTAATTTTTACATTTGGAATGCAAATTGTTGAAAAAAGAACAATTAAAATCACATAAAAATAACTGTATTTCAAATTTATTTAATAAAAACAATACATGTAACTTTAAAATTAACAATAAACCGTCTATTGAAGAAATAGATTCGGGCTTGTTAATCACAAAAAACATTGAACATAGTAAATTATCACAAAATTGTCAAAAAGAAGATGTTATAATTGAAAAACATAATTTAATAAAATTTATAAATTGTGATGTAACAATTAATGATGTAATATTTATAAATAAAATTAAAATGTATCAAAACAAAATTATGTTACCTATGTTGAACCTAAAAATAAATAAAATAATAAATAATTTAACTCTGGAAAATGTAAATTTAGAAAATATAGAAAATAGAAAAACTATTACATACATAGATTTTAAGAACAAAATATTTCAATACTCGCTAAGCTCTGTGACATTTGTAATAATGCTTATCGTTATAATGTTTATAATACTTTTAAAATATCGTGAAAGAAATAAAGTTAATACTATTGCACAAAAAGTTTGCGATACACCTATGATAGAGAACGCAACACTTAATAATTTTTCCGGGACGGAAAAATCTAGGTGTGGAGGAGTTATATACGGAATATAACTTTAACCTCCTACACTACAAATTATAAATTCTTTCTTTCCATTTAAATTATACAAGCTAATTTCCTTTCTCACGAAATTAGCTTAACTATAATCTTTTAAAATAACTTACTTTTGCTAACGCAGCATTTCAATACATAAACTATATTATTGTTCACACTATATCACAGTGTTTAATGCATAAGTATTTTTTATGAATATCACAGAACGCGCTTGCTAAGCACTTTATGTAAAAAGTACAGTTTGTAAATTATACTAGTTTTAAGTAAAATAAGTTTTGAATGTGAAAATAAAAATCAGTCTTGAATAAACCATCAAAGAGGATAGTTGACATAACTATATACTTCGCATTTGATGTTTTTTAAAAATAGATTTCAGTGTGAAATTGCAGTTTTCTTCAAATGAAATCTAAAAATCAAAAAATTCAATTTCGTATATATTATGCTTAAATACATAGTATTTAAAAACAGTTTTTCCAAGAAAGAAGCCTACATTTCTCTCATAAAGTCATAAACAAACGAGGAAGAGCGTAGTAGAACTTTCAGGTAAGTACAAACAAAATATAAAATGAAAAGCAAATTTTTAAAGCTTTTCTAAACCATCGATTATATTTTATTCAAACGCTGGCAAATCAAGTAAACTACTATTTACTTAGTAAAATGACATAATGGCAAATTTAGTATACCCTTTGGACCTCTCGATGGAATTTTAATTTGACATAGCCTATGTCACCTCCCGGGCCCCCAGAATTATTCCTTTAAAATTTTGGGATAATCGGACCAGTGGTTTTTACGTGAATCCTGGACAAACAAATAAACAAACAAAGAAATTTTCTCCTTTCTATATTAAATTGAAAATGTTTAGTGTTTTTAGAAAGTTTGAGAACGTTGTGATATTTTGCGATGTGGTTTCAGTCAAAAGCAAGTGTAGCGGTTGTACATTTTGTTGGATTCTTATGGCACCAATTGCTGTACATTCATTAATTATGTGTTTAGTTGTGATAACTTGATTGTTACAAAATGTGCGAATTGGGGGTGGTTCTTTTATGAAAAGGTTTTGGTGGGTTAGTTCATTTAGTGTGCCCAGTTCTAAATTTTGTGTACATCGTCAAATTCCTTCTCCTAGAGTGCGTTGGGAAGGAAGATGGTTCTTTCTTGGGGTAGATGTATTTGTAGAAATGAGTGAAGTTTGCCCAGCTAAGTAAAGATTCCTGTTCCGTAATCCTTTTTATTTCTCCGATTAGGTCTGATTTATTTTTGGGGTTTCGTGATACGAAAGGCGAATTTTCCGCCTCTTTTGCTACTTTATCGGCTAACTCATTTCCTTCTATGTCCGCATGTCCTGGGATCCACATAAGTTTTAAAAATTTCTGGTTTTTTATTAGACTGTCCCGTATTTCCTATATAGTCTTTTCGGTATTCTTGACGTTAATGACCGCTTTCATTGTTGAAAGAGAGTCAGTGCAAATTATATGTTTTTCTCTTGCGTTTTGTTTTATTTTTACGGTTTCGAGTACTGCAAGTGCCTCAGCAGAGTAGGCTGTGGAGTATGGAGGCAGGGCACCAATCTTTAAAATATTCTTATCTTCATCTACTATACTGAATGCTGTTGCAAAGTGGGATTTTGAACCTTTTTTTTCTTAAGGACCGAAATTCCTGTTGAAATAAGGCTGAGTTTGTTTCTTTTTTGTCACTGTTGCTGATGTTTAAATTGATGCTATCTAGCTTCAGTTCTCATGGAGGAAAGTGTGGTCTTGGGCTGCTGATGGGGTTGAAATTGAAGTTTTTCTCCTTTGCAAAGAGAATGACTTGTAGTAATATTGATGGTCTTTTTGGTATACGTTTTCTTACTATGACTCTGTTACATTTGTCATATAGTTCAACTCCCTCCGAAAAAATAATTTTGGTTATTAGCTTCCTGATAGAGAGCTTAATTTTTTCTTTTAAGAACGGAAGTCCTGCCTCTGCAAGGATGATGTGTATTGGCGTGGATCGGAAAGCCCCTAGTGCTGAGCGTACTGATGCATAATATATTGTTTTAATTTTTTGTAGCTCCGCTTTTGCTGCTGTTTCATAGATGGGAAGTCCATTTTCGATTTTGGAGAGAATAACCGCTTTAACTACATCTACCAAAGATTTTGTGTTGTTTTCTAGATATTTGCTTCCTAAACATTTTATACAATTAAGTCTATTATTTAATGAACTACATAACATTTATATATGACTGTTCCGTTTTTAAATTTGACACATTTTGAAAGTTTAAGGAATTAGTGTTTATTACAAAATTATTACAATTGTGTTTTTTACAAATATGTAAATGTTTTGATTTTATTACAGAAATTTTTGAGCCATTGAAGTTTCCCCAAGTGAGTGAGTTCTGTTACTAGGTCTTCAAGTTTGATTTTAAATTGTGCAAAGTTTTTAATGGTGGAATACACTACAAGATCGTCTGCGTATAGTACGTGCTTAAAATATTTTTGATCGTATATAATTTTACTAAGTTTATTATATGCAATTAAAAATAATTGAACTGATAATGGGGATCCTTGAGGGATTCCAAAGGCCAAATCTCTGAATACAATTTATTATTTTTGAGTTTTATTTTTCTGTTCGATAGGAAGTTTTTTACGTAATCAATTATATTCCCCCCGACTTTCTATTGAGTTAGTTGTTCCATTATTGAGTGTTCACCCACACGATCAAAGGTTTTTTCCGCATCGATTGATATAATTGAGATATGGTTTTTTGCGTTTAGGCTGTACGAGATATTTTGATCTAATAGGAGTAGTGCGTCCATAGTTCCTTAGCCTGATTTGTAGGCCGTTTGCTTGCTTGTTACTAGATTTCCTTTTTTAAGCAACCGGAATAATCTTTTTGCTACAATTTTTTCTAAGATTTTTTTTAAGACTAACTAGATGGACAGTGTTGGTCTTTTCCTTCTTTGAATATGGGAACTAGTGTTGCGATCTTCCACTGTTGGGGATAGCACTTGTAAGGAGAATGATGTTATATAGTTCACATAATTTAGATTTCGCTTCAATAGGAAGGTTTTTTTAAAGTAGGGTATGATAAGCTGTCATAACCTGGGGTTTTGCCTTTTAGAGAGTTCAAGCAAGCTTGTAGCTCTAATACTGTAATTGGTTATTCGATCTGTTTAGCACGCTTGCTGGGGATATTTACGGCGGAGTAATCCGGGCTGGAAGCGAGTTTTTCGCGTTTATGAGTTAGAGAAGTGTTCATCCCTTGAATATTGTGACCAGAAATTACCCAAAGTATTAGCTATCTCTACGGGATCTTGTGTTAGCGAGTTATCGGGCTCTTATATATTATACGAAATATTGTGGTGTATAGTTTTGTTGGAAAGCAATCGAACTTTTGACCAAAGAATTTTTGAGAATGTGTTGCGATTTATGTCTTTTATGAAATTAATGAAGGATTGTCGTTTGGCAAGTTTGACTTCTCTTTTGAAATGTGCATTTGCTTTTTTATAGTTAATTACATTTTCGTTATTTTATAGTCTCTTCAGGATTTTGCAGAGTTTTTGTTTCTCCCTTTGTAGGATCGATAATGAATTGTTGCACCAGCAGGTATATGTCCAAATTTTTTTGTTTTGTACTCTTGGGATAATTTCATTAGCGATACTGATTATTAGTTTTTGGAATTGACCTACGGATTGGTTGATATTTTTGTTTATAAGTTGGAAATGTTTCAGTTTATTGTTGATTGAAATTTTGAATTTTAACCAATCTGTCTGGTCTGTTTTGAATTTGGGTTTAGGTTTCGCTGGGAGGAGGATGGAGTTGAAAAGTTTAATTGTTATTGGGAAGTGATCACTTCCATGTGGAAATTGATCGACAATCCATGAAGATGATCGATTTAAAGGATGGGTGCAGAAAGTCAAATTGACTTGATTGAAAGTAGAGTGAGTTGAAAAATGTGTTGGGGTATTTGTGTTTAAAATAATTAAGTTCAATTCTTACTAATTTATCTATTTAAAAATATGAAAAAACAAAAAACTTGAAATAAATGAATATATATTTATTCCAATTCAATAACAAAATGATCAAATTCTAATTATTAAATTTTGTGATAAAAAGATAATCAAAGCATAATATATTTAATATTCCAAATTTTTCCAAATAGCAATTATTTTAAATGGTTAGTTTATATACCTAATAGAAAAGCTTATAAAAGCAAAATATGCAATAAATGTATTTCTAAAATACAATTACAAATTTAGACCTTTTCATATAATTAATTTAAATATAAAAATAAATTTTACATAAATGCAGCAAGTACCTTTGAACATAGCTGAACCACTACAATTCAGTCTAAATTTCGGGGACACATAGGAAATGGGAAATATATTCTTTGGTTTCGAAATTAAACTCGACCAGAATAAATTCCCATGGTACTTTCCTTACTATTAACCTAGAGTTTAAATTTCATCAAAATAGCGGCATTAGTTTTTAAGTTATGGTGTTTTTAAGATATATGTTTGTTAGCCCTTGACTTTTCAAGGGTTCCAGAACCCGAAACCATGGTACGATTTCGCCCATATGCAGTCCCCGTCATACTTTCAATACTAGTTAACCCTTGTACACAATTGGAACGTTATATCTTAATTTTAAGTTACTAGTTTTATTAATTTCGATGATAAGCTTTTACACATTGGGGGGTCTAAGAGAGGTACTGAACCATTACTCCAATTGATCCAAAATTAGATGGACACGCAGGAAATAGTAAAGAACACACATGTACCAAATTTGAAGCTACTAGATTTGTTTCAAGCTACTATCTTTATCAATTTCGAAAATATGCTTTAAGGTCCTCGGAATTGAGTGGCTGGTCCCCACCCACTCATCCAAATGGGCTCAAATTTTAAGGAGACTAAGAGAATCGAAAGCAACTAAATTTGGAGGTTCTATCTTCATTGGTTTCGGAATTATGCTAGTTTGGCCTAAATTCGATCAAAAAGTTCTAAGTTCCGAACCCATTGTCCAATCCTCACCGTACGCAATCGCCGCCTTAGTTTCATTACCAATAACCTACAGCACAAAATTTCATGAATATAGCGTGACTAGTTGTTGAAGTATCGTGATTTTTAATATATGTTCGTTAGCCCTGAAACCGATTAAAAGATGAATATAGCGTCATTAGTTGTTGAAGTATCGTGATTTTTAATATATGTTCGTTAGCCCTGAAACCGATTAAAAGATTCAGAAACCGAACCCTTGGTCTGATTTCGCCCTTATACAGTCCGCGCTGTACTTATAGTACTAGTTAGCCCTTGTACACAATTTGAACGTTCTATCTTAATTTTAAGTTACTATTTTTAGTAATTTCGATTATAAGCTTTTAAAACTTGGGAGGCCTAAGAGGGGTACTGAACCACCACTTCAATTGATCCAAAATTAGAAGGACACGCAAGAGATAGTGAAGAACACCCTTGTGCCAAATTTGAAGCTTCTAAATTTTTTTTAAGTTGCTATCTTTATTAATTTTAAAGATATGCTTTAAGGTCTTCGGAAATGTGTAGCTGGTCCCCGACCCACTACTCCAATGATCCCCAAATTTCCAAGGCACTTAGGAAATAGGAAGGGACACCTTGATACCAAATTTGGAGGTTCTATCTTCATTTGTTTCGGAATTATGCTCGTTTGACCTAAATTCGATCAAAAAGTTCTAGGTTCCGAACCCATGGTCCAATCCCGAACTTAAGCAATCCCCAAAGTAGGTTCATTACTAGTAACCTACAGCACAAATTTGATGAAGATAGCATCATTAGTTGTTGAGTTATCGTGATTTTATATATGTTCGTCAGCCTATGTTCGTGACTCAGGAGGACACGCTAATCACAAATATACTTTTCCATATCTAGCTCCCTTCCTTTAGGTTACAAACACCATACTAAAGTTAATATACCCCTTTACCTATTCTATAGGTGTAGGGTATAATAAGCAAAATAGTTTAAAAAATATGTTGTAAATGACTTAAATATAAGTTATTTATGTCCTAACTTGATTATTTATAGAAATATGAAAGTTTTTAGATCGAAATTACACACAATTGACTATTTAATATAGGTGTCTATTTCCTAAGTGTCTTGGAAATTTGGGGATCATTGGAGTAGTGGGTCGGGGACCAGCTGCACATTTCCGAAGACCTTAAAGCATATCTTTAAAATTAATAAAGATAGCAACTTAAAAAAAATTTAGAAGCTTCAAATTTGGCACAAGGGTGTTCTTCACTATCTCTTGCGTGTCCTCCTAATTTTGGATCAATTGGAGTGGTGGTTCAGTACTCCTCTTAGACCTTCCAAGTTTTAAAAGCTTATAATCGAAATTACTAAAAATAGTAACTTTAAATTAAGATAGAACGTTCAAATTGTGTACAAGGGTTAACTAGTACTATAAGTATTGTGTAATTAAAAGTATATATATTTGTGATTAGCGTGTCCTCCTGAGTCACGAACATAGGCTAACGAACATATATAAAAAATCACGATAACTCAACAACTAATGACGCTATCTTTTAATAAAATTTTTGTTGTAGGGTACTGGTAATGAAATCACGGTGGTGATTGCGTACGGTGGGTAATGTACAATGGGTTTGGAACTTAAAACTTTTTGATCGAATTTAGGCCAAACGAGCATAATTTCGAAACCAATGAAGATAGAACCTCCAAATTAGGTATCAGGGTATCTCTTTCTTTTTCCTTAGTGTCCTTGAAATTTGGACCCAATTGGAGTTGTGGGTCAGGGACTCCCACATTTCCGAAGACCTAAAAGCATGTCTTTAAAATTAATAAAGATAGCAGCTTGAAAAAATGTAGAAGCTTTAAATTTGGCGCAAGAGTGCTCTTTACTATTTCTTGTGTGTCCCCCTAATTTGGGGTCGATTGGAATGGTGGTTCAGTACTCCTCTTAGACATCCCAAGGTTTTAAAGCTTATAATTACTAAAAATAGTAACTTAAAATGAATATATAACGTTCCACTTGTGTACAAGGGTTAACTGGTATTTTAAGTACAGCGTGGACTGCATATAGGCGAAATCACCCCAAGGGTTCGAATTCTGGACCTTATAATCAGTATAAGAGCTAACGAACATATATAAAAAATTACGATAACTCAACAACTAATGACGCTAGCTTCATAAAATTTGTGTTGTAGGATACTGGTAATGAAACTACTTCGGGGATTACGTACGGTGGGTAATGTACAACGGGTTCGGAAATTACAACTTTTTGATCGAATTTAGGCCAAACGTGCATAATTCCGAAACCAATGAAGATAGAACCTCCAAATTTGATATCAGGGTGTTTCTTTCTATTTCTTTAGTGTCCTTGAAATTTGAGACCAATTGGAGTAGTAGAACACACAGTTTTCCGAAGACCTTGAAGCATATTTTCGAAATTAATAAAGATAGTAACTTCAAACAAATGTAGAAGTTTCAAATTTGGTACATGGGTGCTCTTTACTATTTCCTGCGCGTTCCCCTAATTTTGGATCAATCAGAGTGGTGGTTCACCACCTCTCTTAGTCCCACCAAGGCTTAAAAACTTATCATCGAAATTAATAAAAATAGTTACTTAAAATAAGGATAGAATGTTCCAATAATGTACAAGGGTTATCTAGTATTGAAAGAATGACGGGGACTGCATATGGGCGAAATCAGACCATGGTTTTGGATTCAGGAACCTTTGAAAGTTCAAAGGCTAACGAACATATATCTTAAAAGCAGTATAACTTAAAAACTAATGCCGCTATTTTGATGAAATTTAAACTCTAGGTTACTAATAATGAAAATATAATGGGAATTAGTTCTGGTCGAGTTCGGACAATAAGTTCGGATTCTAGAAGCTTTTGATCGATCTGAGGCCAAACGAGTATAATTGCGAACCCAAAGAATATATTTCCTATTTCTTATGTGTACCCGAAAGTTAGACTTAACTGTAGCGGTGGTTCAGGTGGCTCCTAAGGTATCCCAAAATTAAAAAGCTTATTTTCGAGATTCATGAAGATAAAAACTTTAACACGACTTTAACTTTTTTCATTCCTATTCCCGTTTTAATTTAAAACTTTTATATTTTTAAAAGGCTAAGAATTTTACCATTTTTTGTATAATATTTTATAAATTAAAAACAAAATATGTTTTTAATAAACGGTTAAATTCCTTTTTTTAATGTTAATCATATCATATATTTTATTAAATTATTACCAAAGGTGATATATAATTAAGACATTGTGTACAATACTTAAGCTATATTCAAAGGTAATTGCTGCATTTATGTAAAATTTATTTTTATATTTAAATGAATTATATGAAATGTTCTAAAATTGTAATTGTACTTTAGAAATATATTTATAGCATATTTTGCGTTTATAAGCTTTTCTAATAGGTACATAAACTAACAATTTAAAATAATTGCAATTTTGAAAAATTTGAATTATTAATATATTATGCTTTCATTAGCTTTTTATCACAAAATTTAATAATTGAAATTTTTTCACTCTTGTAATTGAATTGATGCCGAAACCATGCCCCGTTTTTGACAATGTGTAGTCCCCGCTATACCTTTAATATTAGTTAACCTTTGTACACAATTCGGGATGCCTTTTACGCTTTCTACTACTTTTTGCTTTAGTAGACTTACTACTTGGTGTACATAAAAATTTTTATGATAGTCTTTATTTTGTTTCATTAAGAATAAAGAATAAAGTAGGTATTCTGAGTCGGTAAGGGTCATGTAGGTATACCGCGAGATTCGACCATGGGTTCGGAAGCTAGAATAGAACTTTTTAATCGAATTTAGGCCAAACGAGCATAATGACGAAACCAATGAAGATAGAACCTCCAAATTTGATATCAGGGTGTCCATTCCTATTTCTTTAGTGCCCTTGATTTTTGGGATTGAATTTTGGAGTATTGGGTCCGGGACCAGCCACACATTTGCGAAGACTTTAAAGCATATCTATAAAATTAATAAAGATAGCAACTTGAAACAAATGTAGAAGCTTCAAATTTGGCACAAGGATGTTCTTTACTATTTGTGTGGCCCCCTAAATTGGGATCAATTTGAGTGGTGGTTCAGTACCCCTTTTAAACCTACCAAGGTTTAAAGGCTTATAATCGAAATTACTAAAAATGGTAACTTAAAATTAAGATGGAACATCCCAATTGTGTACAAGGATTCACTAGTATTTCAAATACAGCGTGGACTGCATATAGGCGAAATCGTACCATGGTTTCGGGTTCTGGAACCTTTGAAAAGTTCAAGGGCATATATCTTAACAAACATATATCTTAAAAATAGCATAACTCAAAAAATGATGCCGCTATTTTGATGGAATTTAAACTGTAGTAATGAAAGTATCATGAGAATTGGTTCTGGTCGAGTTTGGTCAATGAGTTCGGATTATAGAAGCACTTGATCGATTTGAAAAATTTGAATTATTAAATATATTATGCTTTGATTAGCTTTTTATCACAAAATTTAATAATTCAAATTTTTTAACTTTTGTATTTGAATCGAAATATATTTCATTTATTTCAAGTTATTTTGTTTTTTAATATTTTTAAATAGATAAATTAGTAAGAATTTGTAATATTTTTGAATAGATAAAGTAAATATAAAATATTTTTTAGTACTATAAAGTTAATTTGGTTAGCCATGTCTTAAGATCAAACTAATAAAATCTTTTATGGTTTTAAAATGGCTTATTAACTTCCCATTAAGTTTGAACCAAATAGGTGTAGGGTATTTCTAAGGCGCTTGCACCGACTGACTGTTTATTTACTTGTTTAATATGTGTTTGTTTGATATTTGTTAAAAAAATAGGTAGTAAGAAATATCAAAAAAAGTTTGATATTTCTTACTACCTATGTATATATTAATTTCATGTAAAATAAACACCATGAACACAAAAAATAATAACTTTGTATTTAAACAAACCAAACTAGTTTAAGCTTTTTATTGTTTGTTTCAAAACTTTTTTAGTTAATTTTACAATTCAATAAAAAACTTACTTTTAACTTATAATATTATTAATATAATCTGACCAAAGCTTATATTATTAATATAATTTGAAACGTTTATTTGTTTTATTTTTTCAAAAGTTTTTAAGTTAACTTTGTAATCTAACAAAAAACTTCCATCGGTTTTTTAAACTTTTCAGGTTTAAAATTTCAGTTGACGGCTTTTCAAACAAAACGGACGAGTTTTATTAGCTTTGAATTCAAAACCTATAAAAAATATCGAATTAAGTTTAAGCTTTAATAATTTTATCTTTAAACCAAACCAGGTTAAGCTTGTTATTATTTGTTTCAAAACTTTTTAGTCAAATTCACAATTAAATAAAAATTTCCATGGCTTTTTTAAACCTTTCAGCTTATTTTTCTAACGTAACGGACGAGCTTTATTAGCTTTGAACTTAAACCCAAACTTTAAAAAATTTTTATAACTTTTCAAAAAATTATCGAATTAAATTGAAAAGCTTAACTTTCAAATGTAACGCACGAGAAAAAAGCTTAACTTTCAAATGTAACGCACGAGTTTTATTACTTTTGAATTCAAAACCAAACTTTAAATTTTTTAAATAAATATTAAATTAAGTTTAAAACTTTCAGCGTAATTTTCAAACATAACGCATGAGCTTTATAGGTTTGAATTTAAACCCAAACTTTAAAAATTTTTTATAACTTTTCAAAAAAATATCGAATTAAGTTTAAGCTTTTCAGTTTAACTTTTAAATTTAACGGACGAGCTTTATTAGTTTTGAATTAAAAACCAAACTTTAAATTTTTCAAATAAATATTAAATTAATTTAAAGCTTTTCAGCTTATATTTCAAACGTAATGGGAAAGCTTTATTAGCTTTGAAAAAATCCAACGAACACAAATCCGATTACTTACAACATACTTGATTATACAAAAACACCAATTTCAGGTTCTTTTTACGAGACCAAATTTACTCATGTCAAAGATCCTGACACTTTTCTGGTTGAAAAAATATTGAAAAGAAAAGGAAATCAGGTTTGTTAAATGGTTAGGTTTTGATAAAGACCACAATTCTTGGGTAAATAAAAACGATATTATATAAAACTTAATTTACGTTTTTTATTTTTGCAATTCTGTACTACATTTTTACATTTACTATTACACTTATCTATGCTTCTATACTTTCACAACAAGATCATTGAACTTACTTGTTCTACATTATCTAGTTTATCCAAGTTTTTATAACACCTGTTTTAGTTCATTGCACTTACTTGTTATACATTATATTATATGATCTAGTTGACCTTATAGTTGACATTATATCTAAACACACCGTAAAATCTGTTTATTAAAAAACAATATTCTTGCATATTATTAACAAAGACTGTGTAATTATAGTAAATACAACACCACCTGTTTTAGATCAATATAAAACAAATCATTTCACTTTCTTATTCTGTACATTATGTAGTTGACCTGACCTATTTTATTTACAAAAAGCTTTTTTCAGGAAATAAAATTATACAAGCGCTACCTAATTTGCATAAATATTTCTATCTATTTTCTGACTCAGAATTTCCATGCCCATTAATTATAAACACACCTTAAAAGCTTTTTATTAAAAACTACATTCTTTCATATTATTAATATAGACTGTGTAATTATAGTACAACACCACCTGTTTTAGATCAATATAAAACAAATCATTCCACTTAATTATTGTATACATTATCTAGTTGACCTGACCCATATTATTTACAAAAAGCTTTTACGGAAAAGAATTATACAAGCGCCAGTCAATACACCTAATTTGTATAAGTATTGCTATCTCTTTCTGGTTCAGAATTCCCATGCCAAAGTGCTATTATTACTACTCGCATGTTTTGAAAATTTATCTATAAAGGTAAGGTATGGATTGCCTTTGTTTTTGAACCAAATGTCCATGTGAACTATTCTATTGCCAAAGGTTTACTGGTACTTTCTGAAATTTTAAGTGATAGTTTTAGAGGATTACGTTCGTATTTAGCAGAATTGCAGTTGTGACAATTGTTTATGACTCTTTGAATTTCTTCTTTAAATTTAGGAAAATTATATTTCTTTTTAATTTTAGATAAACGACATTGATACTCTGTGATTTGTTTTTACGTGTTGGTCGAGAATGAGTTCTTGTAATTCTAGACTGTATAAAATGCCATTAAGTGAGAAGGAACATTTATTTAATTTTAATAACCTATTTTTTGAGAAATATTTCAAATATGTATTTTGGAAAGCACTATAAATATTGATGTCGTCAATCATAACTCCTACTTTACCTTTATTAGGAATATGATTTTTAAAAATCTCTAAGAATAATTTTTCATTGGGTTCTGGTATGTAAAAATTTTACGTTTTCTCTTGTGGATATTTATTAATTTTGGTGGTGAACCTGTTTTAGGTTTCTGTTATTATGAGAATTATTCTTATACGGATTATAATAGGCATATCCATCTCCATAAAGAATATCCATGTTTTTTCGAGAGAATCCGGGTTTCTACTATAAAGTATAGAACGCATTGGTTCTAAAATTCTATCCATGAAAACCCTTAAAGTGGTATTGAAATTATTTAGGACAGTATATGGCGAATTTATTTCATTCGTTTTTTTATTATTTAACCTACGGAAGCAATTTTTCATATTATTGTATAAATCTACACTATTTGTAGAGAAATTAACATTTCGTAAATTATCATATAATTTCTCCGAAATTATTTAAAAGCACATTTTTTATCTCAACCCAATTTTCTACATGATTATTAATTTCTATTATTTCCCTAACCTTATCAACTAATTTACTTTTAAATTTATTTAATAGTATACGAGTAGCTTGACTCGAAGAGTCATAATTTTAAATTATAGATTACACTTTCAACTAATTCTAAAAATGTGTTATGATACTCACCATTTCCATTGAAAGTTGGCAAGTTCTCGATGTATTTAATTGGATCGATCTGTAAAACCAATGGTTGACTTGTTGTTTGATCCTGTGCTAATGACATCACGTATCTCTGCTAATCTCTTAATTGATCTCGTTGAATTTGAATGATGTTTATGTAGGTACACAAAAGTTTATTTTAATTGTACGTTATACTGGTACGATATTATTATAAGTATTATTAGTATAAGATTTATTTATTTTTTTTTACTTGTTTTTTATTTTTAAGTAGCTATTACAATGTTATTTTTTTTTTTTTGTGTTTTTGATTTGCACTATTTTATTTATAATTAGATATTAGATTGTTTTATTTGTTGTAATTGTGATAAGTTTAGAGTTTTATTTATTTTATATTCACAGTAATTTATAGTCGGATTAATTAACTTTAAACTGTTATATAGCTAATTTAATTTAAATTTCAAACTTATAGGTACTTATTTTGAGTTTTTTTTCTTTTTTTTTAGTTTTTTTTACTATTTAATTCTTATTTTTCTTTGTTAAAAAATTTTTTATCACTTCTGCCTTATAGGAACTAACCTTACAGGACTGCAGCATTAAAGGTTTTCAAACTTTTCATTCCAAAAATAATTATAAAAAAACAAAAAATCTTTGATATTTCAAAAAAAGTAAGTCTTTATTTCTTGTTGTCAGAAAGAAAACTGAATTTTTCTAGAATCTAATTTACTAACTTAGTATAAAATTTTTGGTTACAAAATACAATTAAGATTTTACATATCAAATTTTAAGCGTGTTATAAAAAGAGAAAAAAATGCTGATTTTACATTTTTTGATAATATCTCAATTATTATAAATTAAATTTAACTTTAAAAGTCTTTAACCAAAAACAAAATGTTTGTCAGCTAATTAGTTATTTAAAAAATATTTTTGTTTAATAAAACAAGTGATGAAAAAACCCCAGGGTTTTTAAAAAGCACATTTTCAAAATAATATAGTGTTTTATACTAAGTATTTTATCGGGATATAATGTTGAAGCTTCAATATTAACGTTTAATTTAGGAAATATATACGTTGGTGACTAAGTTACTGCTTACTTATAAAAACAGTAAATTTTTAATTCGTCTTAGTAGCCCCTATATGGGGAAGGTTGCCTTATTTCTCAAGGATATAATCCTTTCTACTCCCCTTCCCCCAAACTTTTTTAGGTTCTAGGAATTAAATTGTGAATTCCACCAAAATTTGGAATTTTACTTAGAATTTTGCTATTTAAGCAAAAATGGTTAAAACTGAGAGACACTTTCTTCAATTTAAAGAACCCCTTTTAAATTTAAGAAAATCTTTTAACATATGCTAAAATATAATGTTGGTCCTTTAAATTTTGTATATTAAGAATAAAATATTTAAACAGATATTTAAGTTGCAGTTGTTTAAAAAGAGCAAAATTTCAATTTTCGAGCCCTTGTAGTTCCTAAATAGGGAGTTTGACAATAAAATTTTGTTAACCGACTCCTACAAATTTTTGAGTATCTAACTTCTCCCAAAATTTCAAGACCTTAGCTTGAACCGTTCAGAAGATATGTGTGACCAAAAATTTTGCAAAAGTACCGTATGGCAGCCCTTAACATTTGCCTTTTAACATTTTATAAAGTTTATAAAACCAGCTATCGTTTGCCGTTTTCAGATTGAAAATATAAATAACACAACTCTTGTTTTAACAATTTAAATATAGGGCTTTTTCCAACTTTGGGGGGCTGTTGCCCGATAACAGGTGGGGCTACAGAAAAAAATTCTTCGACGAAATTATTTTTTTTTACAATACCTACCCATAGTTAAAATATTTTTACTCTATTTCAAACGGTGTAAAAGTTTTTGTAAACATACGGACGGACGGACAGATTGAAGCTATATAGGCACATAAAAATTTATTTAAAAATATTAAAAAACAAAGGAACATGAAATAAATGTATTCATAAAATGCAATTACAAAATTAGATATGTAAAACTTTTAATAGAATTTAATAATATTTTACACACAATCAGCAATAACTTCTCTTTAGGATAATTAATTTTTGTTGCATTGCATTTACTGTTGAATGATTTAGTACATTTGGTTAAATGATTTAATTTTAAATAAATTTTAAATTAATCCTCTTAATTTACTTATTTTTTAATGTTATACATAATTCAATTTTTAATTGTTTTATTCTTTTGATTTGAAAAATTTTGGTTTGATCTAATTTATAGATTTATAAGAATTCTTTCTACTTTTGCTTGAAATATGACGTGATCCAGGTTACAGGTATGAAAAAGATTAATTTCAGATTGAAATATTGGGATTAGAATTGGTTAATTCTCATCTTTTATATTTATGATAAGGAATTTTGAGCACTTACAAATAAGTATTAAAATCATAATGCTGGGTTTATCTGTGTTACCAATTTATTCATTAAACTCAAAGTTATTCGAAAGAAATATTAATTTGTGAAATTGGCGGCTCCTGAATTTTCCACCTACTGATTCAAAAAAAAAACCACAAATTGTTTTAAGACTTATATTTTAATTCAATATTTCTTTCTTTAGATGCAAAAATTTTTACTACATCTTCATAAAAAGTATGAGTTCTTGCAACATTTTTTATTAATTATTAATTTTTTGTTTACTTAACTAGACATTCTGTCTAAGTTTTTATAATTTTCAAACTTGAAAAAGATCTTTCTGGCAATCGAAGAAGAAAGTCATTATTATTATTCATTATTGGCGACGAGGATAAAAAAAAAAAAAATAATAAAGAACAAAACATGTGCTTTTTGAATCTTAAAAATAACACAAAAAAAAGTAAAGATTTTAAAAATTAGTTATTTTAAAAAATTGGTAATTATACAAAAAAAAATATTTAAATTTTTTTAAATAAACAAAAGTCAAAAGTTTTTTAAAAATTATATACCTACAGCAAGAAAAAAAAAAAAAGTAATTATGTTAACTTGATTAAAAACAAGTAAAGAAACAGTCAGTCGGTGCAACCGACTTAGAAATACCCTACACCTATTTGGTTCAAATTTAATGACATATCCATAAGTCATTTTAACACCATAGAAGCTGTTATTAATTTGATCGTAAGACATAGCTAACCAAATTAACTGTATAATACTAAAAACATTTTCTAATTACCCTATCTATTAAAAAATATTACAAATTCTTACTAATTTATCTATTTAAAAATATTAAAAAACAAACAAACTTGAAATAAATGAAAATATAATTATTCCAATTCAATTACAAAATGAAAAAATTCTAATTATTAAATTTTGTGATAAAAAGATAATCAAAGCATAATATATTTAATAATCCAAATTTTTAAAAATTGCAATTATTTTAAATGGTTAGTTTATATACCTAATAGAAAAATTTATAAACGCCAAATATGCAATAAATGTATTTCTAAAATACAATTAAAAATTTACACCTTTTCATATAATTCATTTAAATATTCAAATAAATTTTACATAAATGCAGCAAGTACCTTTGAACATAGCTGAACCACTACAATTAAGTCTAGATTTCGGAGACACATAGGACATAGGAAATATATTCTTTGGCTTCGAAATTAAACTCGACCACAACCAATTCCCATGGTACTTTCATTACTAGTAACCTACTGTTAAATTTCATCTAAATACCGGCATTATTTTTTGAGTTATGGTGTTTTTAAGATATATGTTTGTTAGTCCTTGAACTTTTCAAGAGTTCCAGAACCCGAAATTATGGTACGATTTCGCCCATATGCAGTCCCGTTATACTTTCAATACTAGTTAACCCTTGTACACAATTGGAACGCTCTATCTTAATTTTAAGTTACTAGTTTTATTAATTTCGATGATAAGCTTTTACACATTGGGGGGTCTAAGAGAGGTTCTGAACCACCACTCCAATTGATCCCAAATTAGGGGGGCACGCAAGAAATAGTAAAGAACACCCTTGTGGCAAATTGGAAGCTTCTGCATTTGTTTCAAGTAACTATCTTTATTAATTTCGAAAATATGCTTTAAGGGCCTAAGAACTGAGTGGCTGGTCCCTGACCCACTACTCCAATGGGGCCCAAATTTCAAAGACACTTACGAAATAGGAAGGGACACCCTGATACCAAATTTGGAGGTTCTATCTTCATTGGTTTCGGAATTATGCTCGTTTGGCCTAAATTCGATCAAAAAGTTCTAAGTTCCGAACCCATTGTCCAATCCTCACCGTACGTAATCACCGCCGTAGTTTCGCTGCCAATAACCTACAGCACAAATTTCATGAAGATAGCCTCATTAGTTGTTGAGTTATCGTGATTTTTTATATATGTTCCTTAGCCCTGACATCGATTAAAAGGTCCGGAATCCGAACCGTTGGGCTGATTTCGCCCTTATATAGTCCGCGCTGTACTTATAGTACTAGTTAATCCTTGTACACAATTTGAACGGTCTATCCTAATTTTAAGTAACTATTTTTAGTAATTTCGATTATAAGCCTTTAAAACTTGGGAGGTCTGAGAGGGGTACAGAACCACCACTCCAATTGATCCCAAATTAGGGGAACACGCAAGAGATATTAAAGAACACCCTTGTGGAAAATTGGAAGCTTCTACATTTTTTCAAGTTGTTATCTTTATTAATTTTAAAGACATGCTTTAAGGTCTTCGGAAATGTGTGGCTGGTCCCCGACCCACTACTCCAATGGGACCCAAATTCACAAGACACTTAGGAAATAGGAAGGGACACCCTGATACTAAATTAGGAGGTTCTATCTTCATTGGTTCGGAATTATGCTCGTTTGGCCTAAATTCGATCAAAAAGTTCTAGGTTCCGAACCCATGGTCCAATCCCGACCTTACGCAATTCCCGAAGTTTTTTCATTACTAGTAACCTACAGCACAAATTTGATGAAGATAACGTCATTAGTTGATGAGTTATCGTGATTTTTTATATTTGTTCGTTAGCCCTGAAACCGATTAAAAGGTCCAGAATCCGAACCCATGGGCCGATTTCGCCCATATGCAATCTCCGCCGTACTTTCAGTCCTAGTAACCTACAGTTAAAATTTCATCAAGATAGCTCCATTATTTTTTGAGTTATCGTGCCTACGGACGGACGGACGGACGGACATGGCTATATCGACTAAGGCGGTCACACTGATCACAAATATATATACTTTTCCATATCTAGCTCGCTTTCTTTAGGTGGTTACAAACACCATACCAAAGTTAATATACCCCTTTACCTATTCTATAGGTGTAGGGTATAAAAAAAAATTTAAATTTAAATTACGAATTTTTTAAGTGTTTATTATATTTTGAACAAAACGAAACACTTCAAAAAGAAGAAAACGGATTACTTAAATTACAATTTTTGTTTCATTAAAAGTTTAATGAATAACTTAAAATCAAATTGTTTGCAGCAAAAATTCAGTTACTTTAACAAATATTTTAAAAATAACAATAAATGTGTAATTACATAATGAAAAATACTTAAATATAAAAACAACAATAAAAACAAATGCGTAAAAAAAAAAATGTGCATTAAACTATCAAAATAAAATGACTGTTTAAATAATTTAAGAAAAAAAATAAATTTTTTTTAAGTTAATAAATTAGTTTATTTTCAAAAAAAAATTTTTAAAAAAATATTATTAAAAAATAATATTACTTACATAAAAATATACATACGAAATACAAAAAACACCAGTTTTATAAACGTCAAAAAAAAATAGATCAGAAATAATATTACCTAAATATATACATAGGTACTAAATAAAAAAAAAGAAACAATTTAAAACATTATTATTATTAAAGTTTCTACATTGAAATTCAAAAAAAAAAAAAATGTTACTTTTTAGCTTCTATTTAATTTACAAAAAAAAAACAGTTATAAATTACGTGAAAAAAACAAATGATAAAAATATTAATAATATTATGTGTAATGTGTAACGATTTGTGGCAAAAGCTATATAACTTGTATAAAATATTTAATATTTAATAAAAAAAAATGAAACCAAAATCTTGAATTTTAATAAGATACAAACAGTCCAATTTTAATTCTAATAGAATTAAATAAAACAAAAAAAAAACTAAAGACAGAAAACGTCATAAAATTATTGAAATTAGAAATTAATTAAAGAACAGCTCCATATTACAAAAAATTTTGCATCTTTTAATGAACTTACAAATTAAATCTAATGGTTGTCACAAACCTAAATTCAACTAAATTTAAAAAAAGAGAAAACAAGTGTTAAAGCCAATGAATAAACTAAAGTAGCGAGCAAGAAAATCACCGATTAGTAATTTACTTACCCAAATTAAATTTAATGAAAAATAAGAGGAAATTAAAAGGCATAAGAAAAAGATGAAAGCCATAAACTAAGGTTAACTTTAGAAATTAAGAAATTTTGTAATATTTAATATTTTTTAATTTTAAAGAATAAAATTTTTTTTGTGTGAGATTAAGATAATTTTACAAAGTTGTAATAAATAGAATATTAATTATTAGTATATTATCAGCTACTTATAATATTGTAACACAAAAAGAATAAAAATTTAAACAAAAATTCAAATAACTAATTAAATTTACAAATAAAATTTTAGTAATATAATATTGAATTTTTAATTATTTTAATATTTTTTTAAATTAATCAAACAAAAAAAAATCAAAATAAAAAAAAAACAAGTTAAGAAACAGTCAGTCGGTGCAACCGACTTAGAAATACCCTACACCTATTTGGTTCAAATTTAAGGACATATCCATAAGTCATTTTAACACCATAAAAGCTATTATTAATTTGATCGTAAGACATAGATAACCAAATTAACTTTATAATACTAAAAACATTTTCTAATTACACTATCTATTAAAAAATATTACAAATTCTTACTAATTTATCTATTTAAAAATATTAAAAAACAAACAAACTTGAAATAAATGAAAATATATTTATTCCAATTCAATTACAAAATGAAAAAATTCTAAGTATTAAATTTTGTGATAAAAAGATAATCAAAGCATAATATATTTAATAATCCAAATTTTTAAAAATTGCAATTATTTTAAATGGTTAGTTTATATACCTAATAGAAAAGCTTACAAACGCAAAATATGCAATAAATGTATTTCTAAAATACAATTACAAATTTAGACCTTTTCATATAATTCATTTAAATATTCAAATAAATTTTACATAAATGCAGCAAGTACCTTTGAATATAGCTGAACCACTACAATTAAGTCTAGATTTCGGAATCACATGGGACATAGGAAATATATTCTTTGGCTTTGAAATCAAACTCAACCAGAACCAATTCCCATGGTACTTTCATTACTAGTAACCTAGAGTTTAAATTTCATCAAAATACCGGCATTATTTTTTGAGTTATGGTGTTTTTAAGATATATGTTTGTTAGTCCTTGAACTTGTCAAGGGTTCCAGAACCCCAAATTATGGTACGATTTCGCCCATATGCAGTCCCGTCATACTTTCAATACTAGTTAACCCTTGTATACATTTGGAACGTTCTATCTTAATTTTAAGTTACTAGTTTTATTAATTTCGATGATAAGCTTTTACACATTTGAGGGTCTAAGAGAGGTCCTGAACCACCACTCCAAATGATCCCAAATTAGGGGGGCACGGAATAAATAGTAAAGAACACCCTGGGCCAAATTTGAAGCTTCTACATTAGTTTCAAGTTACTATTTTTATTAATTTCGAAAATATGCTTTAAGGTCCTCGGAACTGAGTGCCTGCTCCCCGACCCACTAGTCCAATGGGGCCCAAATTTCAAAGACACTTACGCAATAGGAAGGGACACCCTGATACCAAATTTGGAGGTTATATCTTCATTGGTTTCGGAATTACGCTAGTTTGGCCTAAATTCGATCAAAAAGTTCTCAGTTCCAAACCCATTGTCCAATCCTCACCGTACGTAGTCACCGCCGTAGTTTCATTACCAATAACCTACAGCACAAATTTCATGAAGATAGCCTCATTAGTTGTTGAGTTATCGTGATTTTTAATATATGTTCGTTATCCCTTATACCGACTAAAAGGTCCAGAATCCGAACCCATGGGCTGATTTCGCCCTTATACAGCCCGCGATTTACTTATAGTACTAGTTAACCCTTGTTCACAATTTAAACCGTCTATCTTAATTTTAAGTAACTATTTTTAGTAATTTCGATTATAAGCTTTTAAAACTTGGGAGGTCTGAGAGGGGTACTGAACCACCACTCCAATTGATCCCAAATTAAGGGAACACGCAAGAGATAGTAAAGAACACTCTTGTGGCAAATTGGAAGCTTCTACATTTTTTTAAGTTGTTATCTTTATTAATTTTAAAGATATGCTTTAAGGTCTTCGGAAATGTGTGGCTGGTCCCCGACCCAGTAGTCCAATGGGACCCAAATTCCCAAGACACTTAGGAGATAGGAGGGGACACCCTGATACCAAATTTGGAGGTTCTATCTTCATTGGTTTCGGAATTATGCTCGTTTGGCCTAAATTCGATCAAAAAGTTCTAGGTTCCAAACGCATGGTCCAATCCCGACCTTACGGAATCCCCGAAGTTGTTTCATTACTAGTAACCTACAGCACAAATTTTATGAAGAAAGCGTCATTAGTTGTTGAGTTATCGTGATTTTTTATATATGTTCGTTAGTCCTTCGATCGATTAAAAGGTCCAGAATCCGAACACATGGGCCGATTTCGCCCATATGCAATCCCCGCCGTACTTTCAGTCCTAGTAACCTACAGTTAAAATTTCATCAAGATAGCTCTATTATTTTTTGAGTTATCGTGCCTACGGACGGACGGACATGGCTATATCGACTCATGCGGTCACGCTGATCACAAATATATATACTTTTCCATATCTAGCTCGCTTCCTTTAGGTGGTTACAAACACCATACCAAAGTTAATATACCCCTTTACCTATTCTATAGGTGTAGGGTATAACAATACAAATATTTGAATTCATATAATTTTTTTAAAAATAGCTAAATTGAAGAGTACACAAACAAATCCTAAGACTTCTATATTAAATATAAAGTTGTTTTTTCTGCATTAGTTCAAACCAGTGGTGGAACTTCGTATTCTTTTTAGTGAATTACAAAAAAAATTGCACCAAAACAATTGTACTATCAAAAAAAAATATTTTTAATTAATTCCCATAACATTACTGATCAATAAAAAATATTATTGTTTACAAAAATTTTTTATAAGAAAAATATAAAATTTTTTCTATAGCTTTCATTACAATTAACCGACTTACCAACAATTTTAATTATTTCCATCTTATAAACTACATACAAGTCAGTCCATATTGTGGTAATTTTATTAATACTTGTTAAATAAATTGGATTTTAATGGAAATAATAATATTGTTTTGATTGAAGCAATTAGTAAATAAAAGAAAGAAATTTTTTTAATAAAATTAAGAAAAAAATTTTTTTTGTAATTTATTAAAATCAAGTAAATTTGAAATTTAATCCAACACCTTGAAAATATTTTTCTACCTTGTCTGTATTGGAAAAGACAAAAAATGGAAAGCCTCAGTATTACAGAAAAATACAAACTCATTACTAGCAGCCTCAACTGCATATCTCCATTTAATGGTAACACAAGCTCTCTCGTGAATTTTATTCAAAGAATAGGATCCCTAATCCCAATTATAAATACATTCGATGAAAGTTTCAAACCACTTACTGCCGGTTTAATTAAAGATAAAATTACTGGTAGAGCTCGCAATACTGTAAAGATGAACGGTGACTGCGAAAACTGGAATGACCTTAAAAGCATTCTGATTAGAAATCATGGAGAAAACACTCCCACTGAACAACTAATCGACCAAATCAGACTATGTCGTTGTAGTACAACAATACAAAATTTTTATAAAGAGTTAACTTTTTTATAAAGAGTTACTGAGCAGACTAAATACAAGACATTTACTAGATAATAGGGGTAACAACAATAACACTGAAAGTAATACGAGAATTGCATTGCAAGCCTTTAAACAAAGGTTACCAGAACCAGTAAGGAGTGTAATTATAGCCAGAAATCCTAACACTATTGAAAGCGCATATGAAATAATCGAGCAAAGCGGGTACGTCCACTATTCTTACTCAAGGCAGACTCAAAGAAACCTTTTCAATAATTCCAATATCAGTACTTATTTTAGAATTAATTATAGAGAAAACTCAAATATTTGAAATCCAAATTCACGGCAACTTAATAATCGTAACAATAATTACGGAAATCGCCAAAATTCAAATAGCAGTGGTCATACAAGATCCACACAACATAGATAAATTAATCGAGCACATGAAATTTTCCAAATTCACGGGAATTTAATAATCTTAATAATAATTTCGGAAACCATCAAAATTCAAATAATAGCGGTCATACAAGATTAACACAATATCGTCAAATTAATCGAATACATGAAAATTTTCCACAAAATTCACGACAAACTAATAATTGTAACAATTATTATGGAGACAATCAAAATCCGAGGTATAGACACCAAGTTGAACATTATGAGCCCATGGACATAGCTACTAACCAAAATCGCTCTCAACGAAATTTTCGTATAAACCGCCAAAACAACTTCCATATATAGTTATCGAAACACCTATCAGAAAATTAAGGTTTATTATAGATACGGGGGCTGAATTCAGCATAATTAACCCAGGTATCTGCAACCCCAAATGGAAAGTCCATACAAACAAATTCATTTTAAAAGTTTTAAATAGAAACATAAATTCCCTTATTTAAAGAATTTAATAAACCAGATTATTCTGTCAGTTTTTTGGAATATGATTTCCACGAAACATTTGACGGTATAGTAGTTAACAACATCCTAACAGAGCTAAACCCAATAATTGACTATAAAAATAGGTGTCTATTGACCGACGATGCCCATATACACATGTACTTAAATACTAGCGAGGAAAAATACTCACAATGTCGTGATGAAGAAACCTCACAAATCCTGCATCATGAAATAAATAAAACTGAAGATCAATTGCAAAATATAGCAAAACATCTAAGCTAAAAAGATGTCTCTAAATTAAAGCATCTCCTTAACCACTACAAAGATATTTTTTATAACGACGGCGATAACTTAACGTTCACCAGCGAAATAAAGCATAGAATTATTACTAAAGACAATAGCCCCTTTTATAGTAAATTATATAGGTATCTAGTAATACACCGGGAAGAGGTCAATAAACAAATAAAAGAGATGCTGGATCAGAAAATCATAGTACCCAGTAACAGCCCATATAACTCTCCTTTATGGGTCGTACCAAAAAAGATCGATAACAGGGGTGAGCAAAATTGGCGAATCGTCACCGATTATAGAAAATTGAATGAGCAAACTCTAGTCGATAGATTTCCAATGCCTAACACAGAAGAACTTTTCGATAAGTTAGGAAAATGTAATTACTTTACGACCATAGATCTGGCGAAAGGATTTCACCAGATCGAAGTTGACCCTAGAGATAGAGAGAAAACAGCCTTTTCCACTAGTAGTGGGCATTACGAGTTCACACGAATGCCGTTCGGGATAAAGAATGCCCCGGTAATTTCATTAATCAAATCTGCGTAGTATACCTAAACGACGTACTAGTGTTTTCAACTAGTTTTAGCGAACACCTAGAATCACTTACAAAAATTTTTTAAAAATTGAGAGAGTCTAATTTAAAAATAAACGTAAATAAATGCCAGTTCGCATATGAATCTACCAAATATTTGGGCCATATCATAACTAGGGAGGGAATAAAACCCGACAAAAGTGAACTAACGACCATTAAGTCCCTAAAACTACCTACTACAGCTAAGGAAATAAAACAATTTTTAGGAATTACCGGCTATTACCGGAAATTCGTCAGAGACTATTCTAAAATAGCATACCCGATGATCAAATTTCTTAAAGGTAAATCGAAAGTCAACGTAAACGACGAAGAATACATCGACACCTTTAAAAAATTGAAACTGCTCCTAACGAGCGAACCGATCTTGAAAAGACCAGATTTCTCTAAAAATTTTACACTGACAACAGACGCGTCGAGCTATGCCATTGGTGCAATTTTAAGCCAAAATGAGCACCCAGTGTGTTACGCTTCACGAACGCTTAATAACCACGAAAAAAACTATTCAGTCATCGAAAAGGAGCTTTTAGCCATTGTATGGGCAGTAAAATATTTCCGCAAATACTTGTATGGTCGTAAATTTAACATCTGCACTGACCACAAACCTCTGGTGTGGTTAAACGGTATAAAAGAATCAATCATGAAGCTCCAAAGATGGAAAATTACATTAAATGATTATGACTTTGAAATAACATATTTAAAGGGAAAGGAAAACAAGGTCGCGGATGCGTTAAGTAGGCTTCGAAATAAAAATGATACGCACAATCAAAATCACGTAGAAATATTAAATAATGATTTAAATCAGGATGAAGACGAAATCAGTAGTCTTGACGTTTAAGTTAATTCCATTATTAGTACGGCTCATAGAGCTATAAGTGATAGTACAAACCATATTAGGGTAACTGACAAATGCTTAAATATTTAAAAGAATCAAATTCACTTATCTTATGGAAATAAAGAAAATTTTTTACTAACATTATTCACAAAAATTGCCAAAATTATATTACAGTAACGAAAAACACTAATTTCTTAGAACTGTTAAACAAAGGATTGATGTGCATTTACTGCAAAGATTCGTTAAGGTTCAGAATGTTTACATAAACCACTTTACAAATAACAAAAACCTTAAGGTTTTTTTTTTATTTTTTTTTTTTTTATTTATTTATTTATTTATTATAAATTCATGATATTATAGTTATAAAATTACAATATACTAGACTTAGACAATAACTTAAAATTGGTATTCGAGTTTTCATGACATAGCTTTCCCATGTTTCTTGTGTTATAATTGTGAATATTCCTTCTTTTTGGTAATAAAGTTTTAGTTTTAGTAACAACATTTTCTAATTTATGTATAATTTTAGCTTTTTCCAATATTATTAATTCGTCTAAGTTAAGGAATTCCGTATTTTTGTATAGATCATCAGTTGGAGTACGCCAATTTAGTTTGTATAGTATCTTGATTGCTTTGTTTATTAATATTTTCATTTTCATTTTTAATGTATTTGAACAACACGACCATGTCGCCACATTGTATCTTATATGAGACATGATGTGTGCATGAAATAATAGTTTAGCTGATTTGTCATCCAATATTATTCCACTTCTTTTTATAGAACCTAGCAATGGCATTATTTTTTTTATAATGTAATTAAAATGATCATTCCATGATAATTTGTCATCTATTATAATACAGAGATATTTATAAGTTTGTTCTCTTTTAATTTCTCTACTATCAATACAAATTTTTGGATTGAAATCAGGCTTATTTAGACTTTAAAAATCATGTACTTTGTTTTTTCAATGTTCATTGTTCATTTATTTCCATTTAACCATCTCATATATAATTTCAAATCATTATTGACCAATCTTTCTAATGTTTCCGTATTTTTTGCTGTATAGATAAGCAATGTATCATCAGCAAATATTTTATAATCAGTTTTAATTTTAGAAAATTGCATATTATGCACATACAATAGATACAAGGTAGGTCCAAGAACTGACCCTTGTGGCACACCTATATTTATGGCACGTTCATTGCTACAAACACCATTAACTTTCGTTTTGATAAATCTGTTTGTCAAATACTTTCTTAGTAGTTCATGCGGTAGTCCTCTTATTCCAATTTCATATAATCAGTCTAACAATATTTGATGGTCCACTGTGTCAAATGCCTTACTCAGATCTACAAAAACAGAGCATACATAGTATCCTTTATCAAGATGTCCAATAATAGATTTCACAGAATCATTGATTGCTACATCAGTTCCATGCGACTTTTGGAAGCCAAATTGATTGATGTCAAATCCGCCTGCACATTTAATGAATTCACATATTCTTTTATTCATTATTTTTTCAAATATTTTACTCATGCAGCTAGTGAGTGTTATCGGCCGGTAATTAGATGTTTCCAAGGGAGAACCATTCTTGTATATTGGAATCACAGTACTGCATTTAAATAAACTAGGATAGTTTCCTGTGCGAAAGCTGTCATTAATAAAATTACTAATTATCGGAGATATTATCTCAGCTACCGCTTTTAAGTCTTTTGCTGCTATATTATCTGAGCCAGGTGAATTATCTTTTAGATTCATAATAACATTAAGCACTTCTATTTCATTAGTAGGTACCAAGAACATGGAACTTTCATTTATTCGATTTTTTATTATATTTTCTTCTTTAGTTTGTATTTTATCAGCTAACTCTCTTCCAACATTAC
Source organism: Dolichopus griseipennis (assembly GCA_963082915.1). NCBI lineage: Eukaryota > Metazoa > Arthropoda > Insecta > Diptera > Dolichopodidae > Dolichopus > Dolichopus griseipennis. The sequence continues at coordinate 265,174,076 of OY720441.1, forward strand.
TAAAATGTTCATTAAAGCCGTTGGCTATGTCTTTGCTAATACTTAAAATTTTATCATTGTGACTTATTATACCCTACACCTATAGAATAGGTAAAGGGGTATATTAACTTTGGTATGGTGTTTGTAACCACCTAAAGGAAGCGAGCTAGATATGGAAAAGTATATATATTTGTGATCAGCGTGACCGCCTGAGTCAATATAGCCATGTCCGTCCGTCCGTCCGTCCGTCCGTCCGTAGGCACGATAACTCAAAAAATAATGGAGCTATCTTGATGAAATTTTAACTGTAGGTTACTAGGACTGAAAGTACGGCGGGGATTGCATATGGGCGAAATCGGCCTATGTGTTCGGATTCTGGACCTTTTAATCGGTTTCAGGGCTAACGAACAAATATAAAAAATCACGATTACTCAACAACCAATGACGCTATCTTCATCAAATTTGTGCTGTAGGTTACTAGTAATGAAACTACCTCGGGAATTGCGTATGGTCGGGATTGGACCATGGGTTCGGAACCTAGAACTTTTTGATCGAATTTAGGCCAAACGAGCATATTTTCGAAACCAATGAAGATAGAACCTCCAAATTTGGTATCAGGGTGTCTCTTCCTATTTCCTAAGTGTCTTGTGAATTTGGGCCCCATTGGAGTAGTGGGAGATCGTTCAAATTGTGTACGAGGGTTAACTAGTACTATAAGTACAGCGCGGACTATATAAGGGCGAAATCAGCCCAACGGTTCGGATTCCGGACCTTTTAGTCGGTGTCCGGGCTAACGAACATATATAAAAAATCACGATAACTCAACAACTAATGAGGCAATCTTCATGAAATTTGTGCTGTAGGGTATTGGTAATGAAACTACGGCGGTGATTACGTACGGTGAGGATTGGACAATGGGTTCGGAACCTAGAACTTTTTGATCGAATTTAGGCCAAATGGCCATAATTCCGAAACCAATAAAGATAGAACCTCCAAATTTGGTATCAGGGTGTCCCTTCCTATTTCGTAAGTGTCTTTGAAATTTGGGCCCCATTGGAGTAGTGGGTCGGGGACCAGCCACTCAGTTCCGAGGACCTTAAAGCATATTTTCGAAATTAATAAAGATAGTAATTTGAAACAAATGTAGAAGCTTCAAATTTGGCCCAGGGTGTTCTTTACTATTTCTTGCGTGCCCCCCTAATTTGGGATCAATTGGAGTGGTGGTTCAGAACCTCTCTTAGACCCCCCCTTAAAATTAAGCTAGAACGTTCCAATTGTGTACGAGGGTTAACTAGTATTGAAAGTATGACGGGACTGCATATGGGCGAAATCAAACCATGGTTTCGGGTTCTGGAACCCTTGAAAAGTTCAAGGACTGGCAAACATATATTTAAAAACACCATAACTCAAAAAATAATGCCAGTATTTTGATGAAATTTAACACTAGGTTACTAGTAATGAAAGTACCATGGGAATTGGTTCTGGTCGAGTTTAATTTCGAAGCCAAAGAATATATTTCCTATTTCCTATGTGTCCCCGAAATTTAGACTTAATTGTAGTGGTTCAGTTATTTTCAAAGGTACTTGCTGCATTTATGTAAAATTTATTTTTATATTTAAATGAATTATATGAAAAGGTGTAAATTTGTAATTGTATTTTAGAAATACATTTAATGCATATTTGGCGTTTATAAGCTTTTCTATTAGGTATATAAACTAACCATTTAAAATAATTGCAATTTTTAAAAATTTGGATTATTAAATATATTATGCTTTGATTATCTTTTTATCACAAAATTTAATAATTAGAATTTTTTCATTTTGTAATTGAATTGGAATAAATATATTTTCATTTATTTCAAGTTAGTTTGTTTTTTAATATTTTTAAATAGATAAATTAGCAAGAATTTGTAATATTTTTTAATAGATAGAGTAATTAGAAAATGTTTGTAGTATTATAAAGTTAATTTGGTTAGCTATGTCTTACGATCAAATTAATAACAGCTTTTATTGTGTTAAAATAACTTATGGATATGTCCTTAAATTTGAACCAAATAGGTGTAGGGTATTTCTAAATCGGTTGCACCGACTGACTGTTGCTTTACTTGTTTCCTTTATAATATTGTTACTATATGCTTTATGGTTTGTTATCTGAGAGTTCAGAACATTCCATATCTTTTTAGTATTTGAACCAGCTTCTTGTAATTTCCTATTAAAATAATTTAGCTTTGCTTTCTTTATCTCTACATTAACCTTGTTTTTTAATTCATTATATTTTACTTTATGCTCCGCAATATTAGGGTATTTTTTATGATACTTATACAATTTATTTCTGTGTTCAATTAGTTTTAAAATTTTTCTGGACATCAACGAATTATTTTTTCTAATTCTCATATATTTAACACTTGTACTAGTGTTAGATTCGTCTTAAGATCTGAAAGAACATGATCTAACTGAGTTTAATGTAATTCTAGTAGCTTCATTCATGTTATTTATGTTAACAGAGTTAACATCTAGCATATCCATATTCATTCTGCTTGCGTCCGTTTCAGAGAGCAAATCGATGTTAGTATCACCAACCACAATTATATTTTTGTACTTATTGAACAGCTGATCTAGATGTTCTATAAATGCCTTATTGTTTTCAGACGGGCTTTTGTAACATACGGCAATATTAATGGTAGGTTTGGCATCTTCTAAAGAAATTACAATAGTATTGAACGTAATAGATATTTCCAAAACTTTGTGACTAATACCTTGCTTTACATATATTGCGCAGCCTCTGCTTAAATTATTAGAGATAAAGGATGCTGTATACCCAGGAATATTAAAGTATTTTTCTTCTTCTGAATAAAGCCAAGTTTCTCCAACCATGATAATATCAACATCATTTTTAATTTATATAAATGTTTCAATTTCGATTAGATTTTTCCTCAAACTTCTAGCATTAAAATGCACCATTTTCAAATTCAATTGTTTGTCCGTCATCATGGTCTTCCAATCAAATAATTTTGCTATGATTCTGTCTATCTATTTCTGCACATTCTCTCTGTATTTATTTGCTACATGTCTCCTAAAATGAGCTAGATCTTGTAGCACTTCCTTTCTTGATACTCCTGTAGTTTCATGATAATTAAAGTATAGGTTAGAGAGCTCTTGATGGTTATTTGGCAAACCTTCTTGGTGTATAAGTACTTTTAGACTAGTTTGCGTCATTCCCTCATAACAGATATCACCATGATCATGAAAATATGACAAAAATAATCTAACATTGTTGTATATTCTGTGTTCTCTAAGCCGAGAAATAGCATAAACATTGTCACCAGATATATGTTGATTATTATTAATATTTTCACTCTGATGAAGTTTATTATTGGAATCTGTTGCCACGATGTCCTTGGAATCTTTGTCAGAGAAACATATATTCTTATTGCTGTTCTTGTTAACTTGAATTGTGCAATTTTTCTTGTTGGCATTAATTATCTTTTTGAAGGGTAATAGTTTAAATAATACACTGCTTTTTTATTGGATTCTTCCGTTTTTGTTATAATTTTTCTTACAATATCTAATTTATTTTCCATATTATTATTATTATTATTATTATTGTTATTTTTATTATTGCTATTATTATTATTATTGTTTTCATTGTTATTATCGATATTATCAATATTATCATGATTACTATCAACTTTATTATTAACATTAATATCTTCTTTTAATTTAGCTCCGGTGTTAATTGCGTTATCTACTTTTAATTTTTTGGCATTAAGATAAATTTTATAAGTACTTATATAATGTTTTGGTTCATAAGTATTTTTATTCGTAATTTCTTTATTTCTTTGTATACAGTTTTCCTGGTTTATTTGATCAACAACTATGTTCTTTAGTTGCTAATATCCAATTTTATGTTCTTGATGACATTTTAGACACGTTTCTTTGTTCTTGCAATCCATTCCTTTATGGTTGAACCCTTTACATTTGTAACACCTTTGTATATTTATAGCATCAAATACCTTGCATCTTTCCCATCCTATACAAAATTTTTCGTTCGCAAGTATTTTTGGGAAAAATTCTTTATCTACTTCAATTACTGCATTATATTTTACTTTGTTATACTTATTCAACTCGTATGTTTTTACTACTTTCATATCACACATAAAAGGAATTTTGCTTTTTGAGTTTTTCTACTATTTCGGCATCACTAAATTTATTATTCATATAAACCAATTCAATTTGTGGCTTAATGACCGTTGGTATTTTTATCTCGTAACTGTCTGTCATTTTCTTTTCTAATTCAACTTTTATTTTTTCACGTTCTTCAATTGTGTCTGTTTCAATTAATATTGCTCCATTGGTTTTAGTTTCAATATTTTTAATTTTTAGATTTTTTGGATCAACCTTTGTATTTAGATCACTTTTTGTTTTTGCACTTTTTTGTTTATTTTTTGGCTTAACAATCAAAGGTAATTCTTTTTTCATTTTCATTCCAATATTTTTTTTATTTTTTACCATATCAGCAAATGATACAGTTTGACCCACATTAATATTATTTTCGTTAATTACATTATTCATTTTTTTGCATACCTCATCATTTTGTTTCAATACATTATTAAACGATTCATTCACCTTATCGCTTTGTATTTGAAAGACTTCAGTAATTTTTTCCATCTTACGTAGCTCCATTTGTTGTTCACTCTTAATTTCTTCCAATCTCTTCGTAAAACCCGACTCTATAGCTCTCAGTAAATTTATGACTTCACTTTCATTTCTTTTAAGAGCAGCTTCAAATTCATTTTTATATTCCTTTAGATGTTCACTATTTTTTGCTACCGCGTAGTCCATGTATGGTAGAACCAAATCCACATTTTGTATGTACAGGATACAATCGTCACAAATAAATCTTAAATTGTTATTTGCGTACACATTGTTAATTGTCGATAGATCCAATCCTGAACACTTCAAAGCTTCATGAAAAATTTTTTTATACACTCCCGAACATTGAATTCCCGTTTCACCTTTTATTTTACCTCTGCATTTATTACAAGACACCATATATTTTTTGTTTTTTTTTTTTTATTTTATATGTTAATAATTGCAATGCAATTTAATGACATTGTCCACATGGACATATGGTTTCCACGAAGAAATGTTATGCATCTCACCACAATTGACAAATTCGCGAAGTATGCCACTTTACATCGACTAAAAGACAGAACTTGGGTCTCAATATTAAAGGCAGTTAAAGAGAGAATAAGATTCCTTGGAAAAATGAAAAAACTAATTTATGACAACGAGAGATGCATGTTACATAGTGCAGTTACACTATTTTTAAAGGAAAATCAAATAGATACGCATACAACGACAGCTCATAACAAAACCGGTAATTCTGACATCGAAAGGCTACACGCCACTCTCAACGAGCACTTAAGAATAATGGCAGTTAATATTTCAGATAATGACCTAGATCTAGAAGAAAAAATTCACAAAATAATTGTTATCTACAACAACACCTTACATTCGACAACAAAATTTAGACCAATAGATTTTTTCGAAAAAAACTTTAGTCAAGAAGCTATTAAATCAACAAAGAAGCGAACAAATACAAACAACAGAAAATAAATAGAATAGAAAAGTTAAATCGGAATAGGGATAAAAATTACGAATTACACAAAAACGTAGTAATGAATAGAGAAATTTCAAAAAATAAACCCAAATATAAAAAATTAAAACAAGTAAAGAAACAGTCAGTCGGTGCAACCGACTTAGAAATACCCTACACCTATTTGGTTCAAATTTAAGTCATTTTAACACCATAAAAGCTGTTATTAATTTGATCGTAATACATAGCTAACCAAATTAACTTTATAATACTAAAAACATTTTCTAATTACACTATCTATTAAAAAATATTACAAATTCTTACTACTTTATCTATTTAAAAATATTAAAAAACAAAAAAAACTTGAAATAAATGAAAATATATTTATTCCAATTCAATTACAAAATGAAAAAATTCTAATTATTAAATTTTGTGATAAAAAGATAATCAAAGCATAATATATTTAATAATCCAAATTTTTCAAAATTGCAATTATTTTAAATGGTTAGTTTATATACCTAATAGAAAAGCTTATAAAAGCAAAATATGCAATAAATGTATTTCTAAAATACAATTACAAATTTAGACCTTTTCATATAATTCATTTAAATATAAAAATAAGTTTTACATAAATGCAGCAAGTACCTTTGAACATAGCTGAACCACTATAATTAAGTCTAAATTTCGGGGACACATAGGAAATAGGAAATATATTCTTTGGCTTCGAAATTTAACTCGACCAGAACCAATTCCCATGGTACTTTCCTTACTAGTAACCTAGAGTTTAAATTTCATCAAAATAGCGGCATTATTTTTTGAGTTATAGTGTTTTTAAGATATATGTTTGATAGCCCTTGAACTTTTCAAGGGTTCCAGGACCCGAAACCATGGTACGATTTCGACCAAATTGCAGTCCCCGTCATACTTTCAATACTAGTTAACCCTTGTACATAATTGGAACGTTATATCTTAATTTTAAGTTAGTAGTTTTATTAGTTTCGATGATAAGCTTTTACACATTGGGGGTCTAAGAGAGGTATTGAACCACCACTCCAATTGATCCAAAATTAGATAGACACGCGGGAAATAGTAAAGAACACCCATGTGCCAAATTTGAAGCTTCTACATTTGTTTCAAGTTACTATCTTAATCAATTTCGAAAATATGCTTTAAGGTCCTCGGAACTGAGTGGCTGGTTCCCACCCACTATTCCAATTGGGCTCAAATTTCAAGGAGACTAGGGAAATCGAAAGCAACACCCTGATACTAAATTTGGAGGTTCTATCTTCATTGGTTTCGGAATTATACTAGTTTGGCCTAAATTCGATCAAAAAGTTCTAAGTTCCGAACCCATTGTCCAATCCTCACCGTCAATCGCCGCCGTAGTTTCATTACCAATAACTTACAGAACAAAATTTCATGAAGATAGCGTTATTAGTTGTTGAGTTATCGTGATTTTTAATATATGTTCGTTAGCCCTGAAACCGATTAACCAATTCCCATGGTACTTTCATTACTAGTAACCTAGAGTTTAAATTTCATCAAAATACCGGCATTATTTTTTGAGTTATGGTGTTTTAAGATATATGTTTGTTAGTCCTTGAACTTGTCAAGGGTTCCAGAACCCCAAACCATGGTACGATTTCGCCCATATGCAGTCCCGTCATACTTTCAATACTAGTTAACCCTTGTATACAATTGGAACGTTCTATCTTAATTTTAAGTTACTAGTTTTATTAATTTCGATGATAAGCTTTTACACATTTGGGGGTCTAAGAGAGGTCCTGAACCACCACTCCAAATGATCCCAAATTAGGGAGGCATGGAAGAAATAGTAAAGAACACCCTGGGCCAAATTTGAAGCTTCTACATTTGTTTCAAGTTACTATTTTTATTAATTTCGAAAATATGCTTTAAGGTCCTCGGAACTGAGTGCCTGGTCCCCGACCCACTAGTCCAATGGGGCCCAAATTTCAAAGACACTTACGCAATAGGAAACGGACACCCTGATACCAAATTTGGAGGTTATACCTTCATTGGTTTCGGAATTACGCTAGTTTGGCCTAAATTCGATCAAAAAGTTCTCAGTTCCGAACCCATTGTCCAATCCTCACCTATCTTAATTTTAAGTAACTATTTTTAGTAATTTCGATTATAAGCTTTTAAAACTTGGGAGGTCTGAGAGGGGTACTGAACCACCACTCCAATTGATCTCAAGTTAAGGGAACACGCAAGAGATAGTAAAGAGCACCCTTGTGGCAAATTGGAAGCTTCTACATTTTTTCAAGTTGTTATCTTTATTAATTTTAAAGATATGTTTTAAGGTCTTCGGAAATGTGTGGCTGGTCCCCGACCCACTACTCCAATGGGACCCAAATTCCCAAGACACTTAGGAGATAGGAGGGGACACCCTGATACCAAATTTGGAGGTTCTATCTTCATTGGTTTCGGAATTATGCTCGTTTGGCCTACATTCGATCAAAAAGTTCTAGGTTCCGAACGCATGGTCCAATCCCGACCTTACGGAATCCCCGAAGTAGTTTCATTACTAGTTACCTACAGCACAAATTTGATGAAGAAAGCGGCATTAGTTGTTGAGTTATCATGATTTCTTATATATGTTCGTTAGCCCTTCGATCGATTAAAAGGTCCAGGATCCGAACCCATGGGCCGATTTCGCCCATATGCAATCCCCGCCGTACTTTCAGTCCTAGTAACCTACAGTTAAAATTTCATCAAGATAGCTCCATTATTTTTTGAGTTATCGTGCCTACGGACGGACGGACGGACGGACGGACGGACGGACATGGCTATATCGACTAAGGCGGTCACGCTGATCACAAATATATATACTTTTCCATATCTAGCTCGCTTCCTTTAGGTGGTTACAAACACCATACCAAAGTTAATATACCCCTTTACCTATTCTATAGGTGTAGGGTATAAAAATTTAGAGAAGACGAAAACCACGTAATACATACTAGTAATGAAAAGAAAATACACTATTACACCAATCAGTTAAAACGCAAATATAAATACCATGCCTAAATGCATCTTGCAGGATGATACCCTTTACCTCTGTCAAAACAAACATTTTCTTAATATTATAAGTACCTATTAGTATTACCTACCTAGCCTTTATCAAACAAAAATAACACGCTAAAAGAATTACAATAATTGGTTCAAGTAGTCACAATGACAAATGGAGTCGTAGGTATATTCTTCTTTAATATCGCTAAGTAAAACTTTTAACTATAAAAAAAAAAAGAAATTTTTACGCTAGATAAATAAGTAAATAATTAAGTAACATTTGAAAATTTAGTGTATAAGAAAATAAGTTAAATTTGAAAATTATAATAAGCTAACTATAATGTGAATTCCTTTTAGACAATGAATTTGAAAAAAAAAAAATTTTGGAAAAATCTCACAATTATAATTGTACATATTTTGTTATAATAATTTAATATTTGAACATATAAAAATTATGAATTGTATTGTACATAAGTAGTAAAATCCTAAATTAAGGAAATTTTGCTAAATCCAATATTAGTTTTATTTTATAATTTTAAATAATTTTCTTAATATTTAATTACTATTTGTTAATAGCAGTACAAACTTACTTTTGAAAAAAAGAAATGCTTGTAATAAAGCTATAGTATTGTAAATACGGTATTTGTCAATAAATAAATATTTGTAAACAAAGTAATGTTATATAAAAAAATAAAAAAAAAAAAAATTTCTGTAAAATTCAATTCAATAAAAACTATTATACTTTTATACTTAAAATTTTAGGGATGGGAAGTGTCACATAATCGTGCGTATAAGCATCGTGTAATGTTACATAATGCTACAAATGCAAGCGCCACATAATGTTATATAATTAATTAAATAATAAATGTAATCAAGACATGTAAACAATTAAATCGTACAAACAAATGACATGTATAAATTGTATTGGTTCCTAAAATCGTATGATCATAACGCATTATTTTAAACACACGCCCATTCCTAATATGCATAATTGTACAGTTTTAGTTTTAAGAAAATAATAATGTTAATCATGTGTTTTTCTAATTTTAATAAATTAATAAAGTTCTGGCAATCGAAGAAGAAAGTCATTATTATTATTCATTATTATATACTTTTTAAATCCATAGAAGAAATTAGATTGGAAAAAAAAATAGTTTAAAATTCGTTAAAAAATTATAATTTTGAATTATTTTTTAGTTTGGCTCGTATTTTTTTATTTTGTTTTGCTTTTTCTATTTTTGTTTTTGTTATTTTGATACTTATAAAAAGAAGTTTGCCTAGATTCAAAATAACAATTGAATCTTTCTGGATTGCTGTCATTTCTTATTAGGAGAAACGTAATTTTTTTATTCATATATGAATAATATATGAGAATATAAATTCCGTCACTGATTTGTAGTATATACTATATTATAATATTACCTTTATATGAATATAACAATGTTTAATTATTAAAATTTTTAAAAATTGAATTTAATTTAAATTATTACTATTTAACCTATTGGAAAAGCTTATAAATGCAAAATATGCAATCAATGTTTATCTAAAATTTTAACTTTACTTACATTCATTTAAATATAAAAATAAATTTAACATACATGCAGCAAGTGCCACCGAAAATACCACTCCAATTGGCCCGACATTTCAGGAACATGATAAAAGAAAACATTATTTATCGCGCTTCAAATTAATTAAATTAATTTAAAATATAAAAAATAAATAAAAGAAAATTTTTTTAGAAAAATTATACAATAATAACTATCATAATTAAATTGAATTAATTTAAAATATAAAAATTTAAACTGCATAAAATTCTAATAATTATATTAAATTAATTTAAAACACAAACATTTTACAAAACACTTAAACAAAAAATAATATAATACAATTATTTAAATAAATAGTCTAATATATAAAGAAGAAAATTAGTTTGTTTGTTTCTTTGACCAGGATTCACGTGAAAACCACTGATCTGATAGTCACAAAATTTTAGAGGAATAATTCTGAAAGCTCGGTGGGTTTTTATAAGTCAACAGGTTGCGGCTCCAGAGCTGTTTTAAGCTTTTTCGTTTTTTTGATGTCGAGTCAAAACAGTTTGACCGATTGACTTGAAATTTTGCACAAATGTTGCTCTTAGCAACCGGAATTAGTTGTATAAATTTGGTTGGAATGAATTAACCCATTTCGTCCTGGCGGGCTTCCAAAAATTTTGTATTTCCGATTTGTGTCCAATAAAAGAGAGGCTGACACAAATTTTTGTTGAGTTCGTTTAACTCGTTTTTTCAGTCGAAAAGAAAGGCTGACAAAAATTTTTGTGTAGTTCGGTTACCCCTTAAGACACGAGGGCACAATGAAGCTTTTTCTATATTTTAGATATCGAGCCGAAAAGGTTTGAGCGATTGACTAGATATTTTACAAATGTGTCTGTTAGCTAACGGAATTAGTTGTACAAAGTTGGTTGGAATATACTAACCCATTTCGGCTCGGCAGGCTTCCAAAAAAATTTTTGTTTCCAAAATGTGTCCAATTTTACAGAGTAGTTTTGCAGTCGAAAAGAAAGGCTGACAAAAATTTTTTGTAGTTCGGTTAACCCGTTAAGGCACGAGGGTGTAATGAAGCTTTTGCTATATTTAAGATGTCGTGCTGAAACGGTTTGACCGATTGACTCGAAAATTTTTAAAATGTGCCTGTTAGCTAACGGAATTAGTTGTACAAAGTCGGTTGAAATATATTAACCCATATCGGCACGGCAGGCTTCCAAAACAAATTTTGTTTCCAATTTGTGTCCAATTTTACAGGTTGATTTTGAAGTCCAAAAGAGAGGCTGCAAAAATTTTGGTTAAGTTCGATTAACCCATTTTTCATGACGACACCATGAATTTTTCTACAAATTTCATTTCCTTAAACGTTTAAATAAATATTATTGAAAATTTTGTACCACCATTTTTATTATAAAAGTCCACTGGGTTACTTTGGTTTTGACCTGTTTACGCGTTTTGCAAAAAGATTTAATGAAATTTTCAAATTTTTGATATCAACGCAAGATAACCTTTATTCCGAAAGCTCACTTAGTTAATAAAACTATTTTTTTTGCTCTCCTCAAATAGTTAATAACAAAAGCTAAATGAGATAATATTAATAATAATAAAAATAAAGCTAATAATGAATCCGAATAATAATATCCTTAAATTTAAATAACATAACATTTTCCTTCTCTACATTTTTATACCCGTATGACTATATAGTCCAAGGGTATACTAAATTTGCCATTACGTTTGTGACGCAGAGAAGGAGGGGGGGTAGATATAGACTCAAGTGTATGGATCGGATCAGAATCGAAAAATAAATCGATTTAGTTATGTATGTCCGTCCATCAGTCCGTCCGTCATCACGATAACTCAAAAAGTAAAGGAGCTAGGATTATGAAATTTTTACAAATTCGTTTTTATGCAAAAAACGGAATCGAGTTTTAAATTCAGCCATTTTGGTCCACGGGTTCGAGTACCTGCCATACAACTTCTAATTTTATATGAGCATTACTCTATACCTATGGAAGCTGCGTGTCTGAAATTTTGCCAAAAGTAGTTTAGTATAATGGCCAAAGTTACTGCAAAATTTGGTTGGTCTACTGCATAGGGTTCGAGTAGCTGCCATACAACTCCTTCTTTTATATGAGCATTACTCTACACCTAATAAAGCTGAATGTTTGAAATTTTGCGAAAAGTAATTAACCGGATGATATAATGTATATGTTACGGTCATACGGGTATCCCAGAGTTGACACAGTCTACTCTACTACACTCCTCCTCGTTTCGTAAGCCTTTGTTTTTTATCTATTTTGCAGTTGTTGTTATTTAGAAATAGAATTCAGTGTAAAATTGCAGTGTTTATACCCGTATGACTATATAGTCAAAGGGTACATTAATTTTGCCATTACGTTTGTGACGCAGAGATGGAGGGGGTAGATATGGACTCAAATGTATGGATCGGATCAGAATCGAAAAACAAATTGATTTAGCTATGTATGTCCGTCCGTCCGTCCGTCCGTCACCACGATAACTCAAAAACTAAAGGAGCTAGGATCTTGAACTTTTCGCAAATTCGTTTTTTGCAATAGCCGTCATCGCTATTTAAATCCAGCCATTTTGGTGCATGGGTTCGGGTAGCTGCCATACAACTTCTTATTTTATATGAGCATTACTCTTCAACTAATGAAGCTGGGTGTCTGAAAATTTGCCAAAAATAGTTTAGTGTAATGGCCAAAGTTACTGCAAAATTTGGTTGGTCTACTTCAAAGGGTTCGAGTAGCTGCCATACAACTTCTTAGTTTATATGAGCATTGCTCTATTCCTATTGAAGTTGGGTGTTTGAAAATTTACCAAAAATAGTTTAGTGTAATGGCCAAAGTTGCTAAATTTAGTTGGCTTACTTCAGAGGGTTCGAGTAGCTGCCATACAACTCCTTCTTTTATATGAGCATTACGCTACACCTAATAAAGCTGGTATGTTTGAAATTTTGCCAAAAGTAATTAATGTTTATAATAATAACGATATAATGTTTATATAACGGTCATACGGGTATCCCAGAGTTGACACAGTCTACTCTACCACACTCTTCCTCGTTTTTCTAATAAAATTTAAAAATCAAAAGATTCAATTTCGTATATATCATGCTTAAAAATACATAGTATTTTAAAACATTTTTTCCAAAAAAAGAAGCCTACATTTCTCTCATAAAATCTTAAAATAACGAGGTAGAGGGTAGAGCATAGTGGATCTTTTAGGTAAGCACAAAAAGAAATATAATTTGAAAAGCAGATTTAAAACCTTTTCTAAACCATTGACTATATTTTATTCAAAGGCTGGCAATTCAAGTAAAATACTATTGACATAGTGTAATGACATAATGGCAAATTTAGTATTCCCCTTTTCACCTATAACTAATAACTTTGACCAAGCAAGATAACTTTGAACCAATTTAGTCGGATAGGAAAAACAATATCGTTTTAGCTGGTCTAGCATCGGGCCTAGAACATAATCAATTTCAAACTACAATAAAGAAAATTATTCCTGAAATAAGAGAAAATAAAATAATTAGCATTCTTGCAGTTAAAAAAAATGGTGAATCATCTGAAAGCTGCCTATAATGAAACTTTATTTTGACAGTACAAGAAATAAAAATCTGGCTAAAAAAGGAGCTCTGGTCCAAGCACAATTTTTTTGTGTCAGAATAATACCAGCAAAACCTTAAGTATCTCAAATTTTAATGATATTAAAAACAGCCAATATATTTTTAATATCTAATTACTTTCTTTTTTTAATACATACAATTTTTTTGCTTTTAGTTCTAATTTCATGTATAACATATGAGTATTTCACTAATCATTTTGTTTCATCTCTCCTTTTTATTTGCTGCTACTGTTTTTATTTATGATATTTCTTTTATCAGTTATATTTATATACACTTATATATGCAAGCACTTATATAATAGTTTATTTTATATTTTTTTTAAAAACTTACTTACAAATTTTTTTTTAATTTTCTTATTAACATGCGTAATGAACCAATACGTTTGTTTTTTCAATATGGACCCATACACACACATACTAAGTATGGTTATTGGTTGAAGAACTCTAACCTACTCTTCGTCACTCTTTCATTCACTATATTTTTTTTAATAATAATTTTAACTTTTTTTTAATTTTTAATAAAATCCACTTTTAATTTATTATAACTTATATAACTTTTATTCATAACATATTTTTCATTTTAATTATAAGGTTAGTTTGAATTTTGACACTTTTGATGATTTTGTGAACGCAAATGAACCCACATATTTACATATGCATAAATATGGGTCAATTCATACACTTACGAAACATACACTTGTCAAGATACAATAACCTTTTAACATTATATTTTATAAATGTAGAATAGGTAAAGGGGTATATTAACTTTGGTATGGTGTTTGTAACCACCTAAAGGAAGCGAGCTAGATATGGAAAAGTATATATATTTGTGATCAGCGTGACCTCCTGAGTCGATATAGCCATGTCCGTCCGTCCGTCCGTCCGTCCGTAGGCACGATAACTCAAAAATAATGGAGCTATCTTGATGAAATTTTAACTGTAGGTTACTAGGACTGAAAGTACGGCGGGGATTGCATATGGGCGAAATCGGCCCATGGGTTCGGATTCTGGACCTTTTAATCGATCGAAGGGCTAACGAACATATATAAAAAATCACGATAACTCAACAACTAATGAAGCCATCTTCAAAAAATTTGTGTTGTAGGGTACTGGTAATGAAACTACGGCGGTGATTGCGTACGGTGGGTAATGTACAATGGGTTCGGAACTTAGAACTTTTTGATCGAATTTAGGCCAAACAACCATAATTCCGAAACCAATGAAGATAGAACCTCCAGATTTGGTATCAGGGAGTCTCTTTCTTTTTCCTTAGTGTCCTTGAAATTTGGGCCCTATTGGAGTAGTGGGTCGGGGACCAGCCACACATTACTGAAAACTTTGAAGCATAATTTTAAAATTAATAAAGATAGCAGCTTGAAAAATTGTAGAAGCTTCAAATTTGGCACAAGGGTGTTTTTTACTATTTCTTGTGTACTCCTCTTTCAGAACCCCTCTTAGACCCCCCACGGTATAAAAGCTTATCATCGAAATTTATAAAAATAGTAACTTAAAATTAAGATAGAAGGTTCAAGGGCTAACAAACATATATCTTAAAAGGCATATAACTCAAAAAATAATGCCGCTATTTTGGTGAAATTTAAACTCTAGGTTACTAATAATGAAAGTACTGTGGGAATTGGTTCTGGACGAGTTCGGACAATGAGTTTTGGTTCGATCTAAGGCCAAACGAGTATAATTTCGAAGCCAAGAGATATATTTCCTATTTCCTATGTGTCCCTGAAATTTAGACTTAATTGTAGTGGTGGTTCAGGTGGCTCCTAAGAAATCCCAAAATTAAAAATTCATGAAGATAAAAATTTAAATTTGATACACGAGGGTTCTTTTCTATTTTCGTTTTTATTTAACACTTTCATATTTTTAAAAGGTACATCAAAATGTGTTTTTAGTAAAGTTAATTTGATTTCTTTTTATAATAATTATTAATCTTTTTTTCACATTTTAACTTTTACTTTAATAATAATATAAATTTTTTAACATTTTTCTACGCACTTTTACATTTTCTTGTTATTCGCGCACGTGAATGTTATAATTAATATTTTAACTCATAACTATGTTACACACGAAGACCGACCGACCGCAGAAGAATTTAAATTTAATACTAAAATCTTTACTAAACTAGGAAGAGTGTAGTAGAGTAGACTGTGTCAACTCTGGGATACCCGTATGACCGTAACATATACATTATATCATCCGGTTAATTACTTTTGGCAAAATTTCAAACATTCAGCTTTATTAGGTGTAGAGTAATGCTCATATAAAAGAGGGAGTTGTATGGCAGCTACTCGAACCCTTTGCAGTAGACCAACCAAATTTTGCAGTAACCTTGGCCATTACACTAAACTATTTTTGGCAAAATTTCAGACATCCAGCTTCATTTGGTGTAGAGTAATCCTCATATAAAAGAAGGAGTTGTATGGCAGCTACTCGAACCCTTTGCTGTAGACCAACTAAATTTTGCAGCAACTTTGGCCATTACACTAAACTATTTTTTGCAAAATTTCAGACACCCAGCTTCATCAGGTGGAGTGTAAAGCTCACAAAAAAGAAGGAGTTGTATGGGAGGTACTCGAACTCTCTGCAGTAGACCAACCAAATTTTGCAGTAACTTTGGCCATTATACTAAACTACTTTTGGCAAAATTTCACACACGCAGCTTCCATAGATATAGAGTAATGCTCATATAAAATTAGAAGTTGTATGGCAGGTACTCGAACCCGTGGACTAAAATGGCTGAATTTAAAACTCGATTCCGTTTTTTGCATAAAAACGAATTAGTGAAAATTTCATAATCCTAGCTCCACTTTTTGAGTTATCGTGATGACGGACGGACATACATAGCTAAATCGATTTATTTTTCGATTCTGATCCGATCCATACACTTGAGTCTATATCTACTCCCTCCTTCTCTGCGTCACAAACGTAATGGCAAATTTATTATACCCTTGGACTATATAGTCATACGGGTATAAAAAGAAATTAAACATCTCCTATTTAAATATGAAGTTATTGTTTTACATTATAAACACGTTTTTAATTTGCCTTCTCTTTATTTTAGTTATATATATTTATAATAGTCTCATTATTTTTTCTATAGCTATTCTATGGACACTTTAATATTATACCTCTTTTTTTTTTTATTTATCATCAAATGCCTTTTTTTTTTCTTTTTTCTTTTTGCATTACCTTATGGCTATATTTCTCTCTATTTTTTTCTTGTCTTATTTTGTAATGGTAAATTCACTTCGATAATGATATGATGAAAACTTCTATTAATAAAAACGTGGTTCATCAGGGATATGCAACCTATCATCATTTACAAACATCAATTCGAATTTTAATATTATGTATGTTAATATTCAAAGTCTTCGTAATAAATTATACAGTTTAGAATCCTTGATTTTATCTTATGGCTTTACCATCCAATAATTGTACTAACTGAAATTTGACTTCTTAAAAGCGAAGATTCTTTTTTTAAATAAATTGATATGTGCCTTATTTTTCAAATAGGCTTCAGCCACACGGAGGTGTAGCTGTATAGTGTATTTATTAGTGAAAATATGTATTCAAATTTTGTATTTGAAGAAGAATATAATAAAACTAACATCCTGGTTACAACGTTAAGCAACCATAATACCAATATTATTGGAACATATAGATCACAAGAGACGCTTGTATCCGACTTCATCAATAAGTTAGTTGAGATTACTAGTATATATAAGAACTTCATAATACTTGGCGATATAAATCTAAACTTACTTGACACCTACAATGACAAAGTATGGATATACACATATACACACAAACTATGGATATATACTTTGTTAAGCAACGGATTTTTTATATATAATAAAAAAGAACTCCTGAAAACGCTCCTGGAATTAGTAATTCGGCTAAAACAGTTATTGACCACTTTATAACAGACGTGGATATATACCAATACAATTTTGGGATAACCAGTACCTCTCTCATAAAATGTTTCTTATTAACATGAATCTCAAAACAACATTGAATGTTAATACAGAAAATAAAACAGTTTTAGTCCATGACAATATTAAATTCGATGGTTTTTGGTCAAATTTAGCTCTTTATGATGATTTTGATCACTTTGTCGCGGATCTACGGGATGTTATCATAAAAAATACTAAAACTATTCCGATTGCGAAAGTAAAAAAGAAAAAAACAATTGATGAAAAAAACCAAGGGTTTATAAAAAGCACATATTCAAAATTATATAGGGTTTCTTACTGAGTATTTTATCATTTATTTTTATGAAAATATCTATAAAAATAAATGATAATATTATAATTTAGTTATTTCATCAATTTATTAATTATGACTAATACTGAAATCAATACTTAGAATATAATCCCAATGCACTAAACACACCTGTTAACAAGTGCGAAATTTAATAAAAAAATAAAAACAAAAATTTAAATTATAGTAATGTAATGACAAACCAAAATAAAAAAAAAAAAAATAGTAAATAGAAGTAATAAATTAAATAAAAATAAAAATACTAAAATTTGTCCTAATAAGAAACAGGTTAGTTTTAATAGTCACAATGAAACAAACACTCATACAGAATTATTTACAACCTCACAACAAAACAACACTAATTTGAATACTTCTATTCTATCTGATAACAATTTTACTTTCCGCACCTCACCACACTATGAAAAACACCGTTTATTACCTTCTTTCAACAAATCCACATTTTTTAGTACTAATTTAATGTTACCGATTAACAATAATATTAATAATGTTGTTAATGATAGTATTGATACTATTAGTATAAATAATGATTATAGTATTATAAGTACTGATAATAGCAATACAGACAATAGTAATAATAATACTAGCTCTTTAAATACTTTAACTTATTCGACTTCGAATAATAATAGTTCTTTAACTTCAGTAACTTATTCAACTTCTTCTATTGATAAAAATAAAAATAAGTACTCTAATTTTGTACATGGTGGTATCCACAATAATAAAATTGACAATGGTAATAATATTACCAGCTATGCAAATGTAGCCATTAATTCGGTTTCACATACAGATGTACTTGAAAAAAGTCATTCTAATACTGTAAATGGTGGTACAATAAAAAAGTCGTTTGTTAAACCTCTTATGCCACCCATTATTAGAATGACTTATGAATCACTACTCGGAGAGGGCGCGTATGCTCTTTCAAGATTTCGGGAGGAACGAGTTTATAATAACGTTAGGTTATTTTTAGCTTACCTTCACAATGATTCGTATAATCGTGTTCTAGAAGGTAAAACTCGTACTAACCTCAAAGTTTTAATTAATAATGAAGGACTCCCAACTAAATATGAAGACCTATATAAGTTATATATTAAATTTCACAATTCTTTAGATATTTCGGAAAAAGATGTAAAAGATGATCTTAAATCTTATCGAAGTCACTGTGAGAGTAATTATTATAAACATTTAAACTCAGCTCGTGAAAGTTATAATAAGTTTTTTCTCCCCAGTGCCTCGAAATAATCTTCTCAAGGTATCTATCAACCGTAACTTAAATAAATATAATACGTCTTTTTATTATCAAAATGTTAGAGGCTTGAGAACAAACACTAGGGATGTTTTTTTAAATTCATCTATTTTAAATTTTGACGTATTTGCATTAACTGAAACGTTATTAAATCCAACCATATTGGACTTAGAACTTTTTGATAACTGTTATACAGTTTTTAGGAAGGATAGATATTCTGATCCATCCGATTACCTAAATGGTGTAATTCCTAAAGGGGTTGGGGTTTTAATTGCGATAAAAAATAACTTGAATGCAAATCAAGTCAATGTCCCTGGATTAGAAGACCTTGAAGTTATTATTGTGAAAATTGAAATGGGTAAAGCATGACGAGGAACATTTTATGATTCCGAAACATATTAGGACCGAATGTGAATATGTATTTATTGATAAATTAAATACTAATTATTTGCAACAAGTCTCAGAAATTTGTAACTTTCAGGGTAAACAACTTGATTTAGTGTTTACTTCTGAATGGAACAATTTAATTTTCTGCGAAAATACCTTCCCTTTAATAGGTATTGATAAGTTTCATCCACCATGAAGTTTTACTCTTTGTGGTAATTCACCAATCAATTTTGATTATTCTAATTCTTATAGTTTTAATTTTAATAAAGCTAATTTTGCTGCTTTAAATGAATTCATTAGTTGCTTTGATTTTTATTCTGTATTTAATAATACAGATGTTAATATAATGACAAAAAGGTTTTATGAAGTTATTTTTGAAGGCTTTCGGCAATTTGTACCAAAATCTAAGAACCGAAACCCTTTTTTAAGTCCGCCATGGTTCAATTCGGATTTGAGAAAACTCAGAAATAAAAAGAATAAAGCTTGGCGATGTTATCTTAAATCGAAGAATTCGCATAACTATAATAGATTTAAAATTCTTTTTGATGAATTTAAATTATTGTCTGAATTACTCTATAATGAATTTATTTCTAGTACATCTTCAAAATTAATATCTAATCCAAAACGCTTCTGGAAATTTGTTAATTCCAAAAGGAAAAGTGAGGAGTTTCCATCTCATATGAAGTATAATAGCGTTTCAAGTAATGATTCTAAAATAATATCTAATTTCTTTC
This sequence comes from Dolichopus griseipennis, assembly GCA_963082915.1. Lineage (NCBI taxonomy): Eukaryota > Metazoa > Arthropoda > Insecta > Diptera > Dolichopodidae > Dolichopus > Dolichopus griseipennis. Next base: position 265,194,529 of record OY720441.1, read on the forward strand.
GTGAATATTTCTGTTCTTCTTATAGTAATTCTATTTTTACACCAAATTATAATGATTTCTCTCATTTGGATACTTTTCCGAAAACTACTTGGTCTAATATAAATATTAATGAAGGTGTAATTAAAATGTATTTAGATAAACTTGGGAATAATACTCTTCCTGGACCTGATGGTATTCCGGAAGTTATACTCAAAAAGTGTTCAAGTGCTTTGGCTATTCCCCTTTCAATACTGTTTAACTCTTCTTTAAATTCAGGAGTTTTCCCTTCTATCTGGAAACACTCATATGTTAGACCTATGCATAAGAAAAATGCCAAAAATGAAATTATTAATTATCGACCAATTGCGAAACTGTCTTCACTTTCAAAATTGTTCGAATTAATAATGTATAATTCTATTCATAGTCACTGTAAATCTTTTTTGGTTCATAATCAACATGGATATATGGATAAAAAATCAACAATTACTAATCTTGTTGAGTCAGTTTCAACTTTTACAAAAAATATGGAAGAAGGTTTTCAAACGGATGTTATCTTTACAGATTATAGTAAAGCATTTGATGTTTTACCACATTCTATAATACTGATAAAACTAAGAAAACTTGGGTTCCCAGATATTTTTGTGAAATGGGTTGACTTATATTTATCTGATAGGACCTACAGTGTTTTATTTAGAAACATTACTTCTAAACTTTTTAACGCCAATTCCGGAGTTCCACAAGGCAGTCACTTAGGTCCTCTTTTTTTTTTAATCTCGGTAAATGATGTTTATTCAGTTATTGTTAATAGTGAGCTTCAAATATATGCGGATGACAAGAAAATTTTTAAGAAAATTGAGTCACTAAATGATGCTTTACTCTTACAAAATGATTTAGATAATTTTTTTAATTGGTGTGAAAATAATAATCTTCTTCTAAATGTAAATAAATGTGAACTTATGTGTTTCACACGTCGTCTTAATCCGATTTGTTTTAATTACTGCTTGAACGGAATTAGTATTCCTAAAACAAATTTTATTAAAGACCTAGGCTTTTACTTCGATGATAACCTTAACTTTAAACTTCATTTCTGTTATATTAAAAATAAAGCTAATTCTATGCTTGGTTTTATAAAACGTTGGTCTAAAGAATTTAATGATCCTTATGTTCTTAAATCTTTATATTCTTGTCTTGTTAGACCTAATTTAGAATATGCTAGCCAAGTTTGGTCACCATTTTACGAGGTACATATTAATAGGATAGAGGCGGTGCAAAGAAATTTTTTAAGATTTACTTTGAGAAATCTTCAATGGTCAAACCCGCTGATCCTACCTCCTTATGAAAATAGATTGAATTTAATTCACTTGAAAACTTTAAAACTAAGACGAGAAGTTGCAGATGTTATTTTTATTACTGAAGTTGTAAAAGGTAACATTTCTTCTCCTCAAATCTTAAATAATATTAAAATTAATTCAAATAATCGTTTACGTAATACTAATTTATTTACGTTAAGTTTTCATAGAACAAATTATGGCAATTATGAACCAATTCATAGGATGTTGATAATGGGTAATAAACACAAGAACAACATCGATTTCACACTTTCAAAACAAACACAAAAATTTAAATTGTATAAATAGAATTATAAATTCTTTTTTTTTATATATATTTAGTTGTTTTTATTGTTCACTTAAATTTAAATTTAAGAAATATGAAATTGTAACTTAATTCATAAGCTATTTTTTTTTATATGTTGTATAAAACTAATTGTTAAAATTTTGTAAAGTTTGAGTTAAGCTAATAAATAAAATAATGTTGGAGCTTCAATATTAACGTTTAATTTTGGAAAAACAAACATCGGTTAATAAGTTACTGTTTTATAAAAACGTAAAAGTTTTAATTTTGAAGACTTAGTAGCCTTTCAATGGGGAAGGTTCCTAAATTTTTGCTTAGCAAACTTATGATGGATCTGCCCACTCCGCTCCTGATCCCACCATTCCATTTTTTTAAGTTCTAGGAAATCAATTGTGAACTCAAAAATTTGGAGTTTTAACCAGAATTTTTTTATCGAAGCAAAAATGGTTCACTCTAAGAAAATATTTCTTCATTTACAAAAAAACCCTTTCAAATTTAAGAAAAACCTTATCATATGATGAAATATAATGTGAAGCTTTAAATTTTGTATATTTGTAAAAAAAAATTTTAACAGGTATTCAAGTTACAGGTGTTTAAAAATAGAAAAATTTTCAAGCCCTTACAACTTCTACACAGGAGACGTGACAAAAAAATATTGATAACCGACTCCTACTAATTTCTAAAGGTTTAACTTTAAGACCCTAGCTTAAACCGTTTTGAAGATATGTGGGGCCCTAAACTCAATTTTTGCAAAATGTTTGCCCCACATAACTTCTGATCAGCTCAAACTAGAAATTTGAAATTTTGGTAGATGTTAGATCCTCAGAAATTAGTAGGAGTCGTTTCAGAAATGTTTAGCGAATAACAAGAAACATGTAAAAGTGCGTAAAAAAATGTTATAGTTAAAATGTAAAAGTTAAAATGTGAAAAAAAGATTAAAAATTATTGTAAAAAGAAAATAAAATAATAAAACATTTATAAAATATAATGTTAAAAGGTTATTGTATCTTGACAAATAACCATATTTCGTAAGTGTATGAATTGACCCATACTTATGCATATCTAAATATGTGGGTTCATGTGGGTTCATATATATGACTTGGTTAAAATCATCAAAAGTGTCAAAATGCAGACTAACCTTATAATTAAAATGAAAAATATATTATGAATAAAAGTGGATTTTATTAAAAATTAAAAAAAAATTAAAATTATTATTAAAAAAAATATAGTGAATGAAAGAGTGATGAAGCGAATGTTAGAGTTCTTCAACCAATAACCATACTTAGTATGTGTGTGTATGGGTCCATATTGAAAAAAAAAACGTATGGGTTCATTACACATGTTAATAAGAAAATCAAAAAAAAATTTTGTAGGTTTTCAAAAAAATATAAAATAAATGAATATATAAGTGCTTGCATATATAAGTATCAATTCGTTTACTACAGTACGGTGCGGATGTGTTTACTTTTTTCTTTATCGATTATAATTATTTTAATTAATAAAAGATAAAAAAAAAACACTAATCAGCAATTACGCAAAAAAAGAAAAAATAATTATATACATTGTGCAAAAGTGCAAACTAAAAATTAAAGTAGAAACAGGTATAGAATGTGCAGGTTATGCAAAAATTGCTATCAAGAGGCGTTTAAATGTTCAGGAATGGATCAATCTACGGTGAACTTACTATACACCACCAGGAATATTAAGTTTATTTGTGACGACGGTATTCAATATATACAAAATTTTGCTTTGGTCTTACAAAACATGGACAGTGCAGTTTCCAAAACTAATGAGTACTTTAAGAGACATAAAGAAGAATTTGAACGTGCAATAAAAAAAAAGGAAAATGAAGTATTTGAATTACTTAAGGCTATTACATGTAGAGATTGGAAGAAATTAAAGCCAGCAAACAAAAAGAAATAGAGAAAATGCAAAAATTTATTGAAGTCTTTAAAATTTAAACAAAAAAAAAGAATGAATCATTTGTTAGTGCAATTAAAAAAAAGGATGAGGTCTGCAAAAAAATTAATGTCACAAATAATATAAATTCGATTATGGGTCAAACAGTGTCATTTGCTGATGTAATTAAAAACACTAAAGCAAGTGTAAACTTAAAAATGAAGAAAGAGTTACTTTAATAATAAAACCGAAGAATAAGCAGAAAACTGAAAAAACAAAAAGTGATTTAAATACAAAGGTGTTCCCAAAAAATTTAAAAATAAAAAATATTGAAAACAAAAGTAAAGGGATGATTTTAATAGAAACGGAAACCATCGAAGATCCTGTAAATATAAAAAAGGAATTAGAAGAAAAAGTGAAAGAGAATTATGATATCAAAATACCTGTGATCATTAAACCTTATATAGAAATTGTGCACATGAATAAAAAATTTAGTGAAAATGATATTGTGGAAAAACTTAAAAAACAAAATTCTTTTCTACACATGAGTGAACTTAAAGTATTAAAGATATATCCAGTGAAAAAATACAACAAAGAAATGTTTAATGCAATTATAGAAGTGGATAAGCAATCATTCCCAAAAATAAAAGCTAACGAAAAATTATGTATTGGATGGGAAATGTGCAAGGTCTTTGATGCCATAAAAGTCTCTAGATGTTATAAATGTAAGAGATTTAACCATAGGGCTGTGGAATGCACGACATGCCACCAACAACACAAGACAAGTGAATGCCAAAAAGAGGAAATTAATAAATGCATTAATTGCTTAAAATCGAACGAAAAATTCAGTTTGGGGTTGGATTTTAATCATAAAACTTTTAGTAGATCATGTCCAGTGTATAAAAATATATTAAGCATAAGAAAACAAAAAATCGGATACTAGCAATTAAGGAAAATGGAAGAGGAAGATAACAAATTAAATACAAATGTAAATGAAAATGAAAATAAAACAAGTGATGAAAAAAACCAAGGGTTTTTAAAAAAGTACATTTTCAAAGTTATATTGTGTTAAAAACTCAGTTTAATTTTGGAAATATATACTATGAGGGAATAAGTCACTGCTTACTTGTAAAAATAGTAAATTTTTAATTTTTAAGTCCTAATAGCTTTTCAATGGGGAAGGTTACCAAATTTCTCAAGGATCTAATCCCACTCACCACCCCCTCTCTCTCTCCATTTTTTTAGGTTCTAGGAATTAAACCAAAATTTGGAATTTTACTTAGAATTTTACTATGTAAGCAAAAATGGATAAAACTGAGAGACGCTTTCTTCCATTTAAAGAACCGCTTTTGAATTTAAGAAAAACACTTAACATATGTTAAAATATAATGTTGGACCTTTAAATTTTGTAAATTAATAGAACAAAATTTGTACAGGTATTCAAGTTACAGGTGCTTAAAAAAATCCAAATTTCAATTTTGGACCCCCTACAGCTCTTAAAAGGGGGGCGCAACAAAAAAATTTTCTTAACCGACTCCTACTAATTTCTGAGGATCTAACATCTCCCAAAATTTCAAGTTTCTAGCTTGAGCCGTTCAGAAGTTATGTGGGGCCAAAAATTTTGCAAACATTGAGTTTTGGATAACGGTAAATTTTAGTACCGATGGCAACCCAATGAATAAGTTTTTTAACAGTTTGTAAAGCTTATAAAAGCAGCTATCTTTCGACGTTTTCAGATTGCAAAAATACCTCAAAGAACTTTTGTTATAACGTTTTAAATAAAGGGTTTCTTCCAAATTTGAGGGGCTGTAGCTTCGTAACGGGTGGGGCTACAGAAAAAAGTTCTTCCATGAAATTATTTTTTTTTCAATACCTACTCGTAGTTAAAATTTCTTCTCTCTATTTCAAACGGTGTAAAACTTTGTGTAAACATACGGACAGACAGACGGACAGACAAAGTTAAAATTAAGAAAAACCTTTGACACTGGTTGAAACTTCTGTTTTGGAGCTTTCAATTTTGTGTATAAATAAAAAAAAATATTGACAGGTGTTCAAGCTATAGGTGTTTAAAAGCTAAATTTATAGCAAAATTTAAGGTTTTGGACCCCTTACAGCTCCTAAACAGGGAGCGTAACAAAAAAAAATTCTTAACTGACTCCTACTTATTTATAAGGATCTAGCTTCTCCTAAAATTTCAAGTTCCTAGATTAAGCCGTTCAGAAGTTATGAAGAGCCAAAAATTTTGCAAAACTTAATATTAGATAACGGTAAATTTTAATACCGAATGGTAACCCTATACATTTGGCTTTTAGAAGTTCGTAAAGCTTATAAAAGCAGCTGTCTTTTACCGTTTTCAGGTTGAAAATATACCTTATAGAACTCTTGCTATAACTATTTAAATATAGGGCTTTTTCCGACTTTGAGGGGCTGTAGCTCCGTAACGGGAGGGGTAATAGAAAAAAGTTTTAACATTAAATTATTTTTATTGCAATACCTACCCGTTGCTGATATTTTTTTGTCAATCGTACGTAAAAAGGGACGGACGGACGGACGGACAGAGTGAAACTATATAGGTACATTTTTACAAAATTTTTTGAAAATGTACTAAAAAGTGATTCTGCATGCAGAACTGATAATGTTAATGATAATTTTAATAAGAATTATACTAATGTTAAACCAAGTATTAATAATATTAGAGAACCTAACAGTGATATAACTTATATAATAATAATATTAGCCATAACAGTGAAAAGACTAACAAAATTGATTATAATAAAGATAAAAAGAAACGTAGCTATATTCTTGCATATTTTCCAAAATTATTTTCAAATAAAAACACTATCCTTAAAAGTAATATAAAAATAAATAAAACTATTAATAATAATTCAAAAAGTAGCATAAACCAAAAATTATATAAAATAAAATTAACCAAAAAAATGATAATAATAATACAGAAAGTAGAAATGATAGTGCAAATAAGATTAAAAACGATAGAATTCATCAAACCAATGATAATGTAAAAAGTAAAATTAAAAACAATAAAATTACCCCAAGCTATGATAATAATACAGAAAAAAGAGAAAATGATAGTATTAGTAAGATAAAAAATGATACAACTAGCCAAACCAATGATAATACTAATAATAATGTAGAAATAAAAGACTCCAAATACCCAAACTGCAATAAAGGCGAAACAATAAAAGAACACAACTGAAAGAAAAATAGGTTACTGCAAATTCCAAGATGATAGCTAGTTTTGTTGATCCCATGTCACCTCCAATCGTAAGGCTTACAAAAAGAGCAATTGAAAATGGAGATAGTGTATATGTTCTTTCCAGATTAAGGGATTAAAGAATATATAGGACAATTAATAATATAATAGAAATTATATAATTATATAATAGAAAAAAACTACCTATCGGACCATCAATCGGCAATAGTAACTATTAAAGCAATTAACATTGAGAAGTTACCAATGAAAAAGTACAACATAAACAAAATCGATTATAATCAAATGCAAAATAGTAAAATACAAAATAGAAAATAATAATATACCAGAAATCGAAACCTTAGTAAAAATTATACAAGAAGCAAAAAGATCATGTACAAAGACAATACCAATGAGAACGAGAAATAATAGCTGGATAACACCTTTTATTCATGACAAGCTGAAAATAAGAAAAGCATTATATAATCGACAAAAATAATGATCCGACCAATAGTGAAAAAAAGGCAAAAAATATAAAAATGAAGAAAAAGGTAGAACAATTAATAAAAGAAGAAAACAAAAATTATATTAATAGAAATATTGAAAAAGCCGGGAGCGATTCTAGGAAATTATGGAAAATATTGAATAATTCTATAAAAAATGCAATGAAGATAAACTGAAAAATGTTAGTCATGTTATTAAAGGCAATGGTGAAAAAACTAAAAATTATGAAACTCTCAATAATTTTTTTACTGAAATAGGAAAACGTATTAAAAAAAACATTCTAAATACCAACGATTTTACTAACTGCTCACAAACTAACTAATTATATGATATTCAAAATGCAAAAGAAAACAAATGATAATATTACGCTTAAGGTAAAGGATACTATAATAGAACAAGTTGATAATATTAAGTACTTGGAAATGATAATTGATGAAACCTTAAGATGGGATAAACATATAAAAAGCATTAAAAAAAAAATTATTCCTATAACAATGGCTGTCAGAAGAATGGGGAGTATTCCGAATTATGCTGCTAAACTTATATATAATGGCCATATATTATCAAGAATTAGGTATAATATACGCAGTTGGAGGCATTATTCATATTTTCATAAAAATCAAATGATTGCGGTAATGAATAGAGTCCTCAAAACTTTATTTAATTTTAATATAAGAAGCAGAACTAATAATTTATATAAAATAATTGATACGCTGGATATTAACCAACTAATTTACTTTGAAAAATGTAAATACATGTATAATATCCTGAACAATAATATTAAGCCAAAACTAAAACTTCAAAATAGGGAGAATATTCATAATTATCTAATCAGAAACAGGAAAAATATCGGAATTCCTAAAGCCAAAACAACGTTGAAGCAAAAAAGTCTAAAATGCAGCGCAATAAAACTTTTCAACTCGCTACGGGTAGAATTAAAAACAGTCAAAATTTTAACGAATTTAAAAGTAAACTTAGAAAATTTGTAAGAAATCTTAGAAATTAATCTTTAAAATTTGAAAATTTAAAAAAAAAAAAAAATCTAGAAATTAGAAAAATTGTAAAAAATCATAAGTTATTAAATGTTAGTTATAAGCTGTAGTTTAAGAATTACTTAATTTGTTATACATAATTTTATATGTTATTGTACAATTATCTGAAATTAAATAAAAATTGAATAAAAAAAAAAAAAAAAATTTAATTGATATAAGAAACATCATAAATAAAAACAGTAGCAGCAAATAAAAAGAAGAGATGAAACAAAATGTTTAATGAAATATTCATATGTTATACATGAAATTAGAACTAAAAGCAAAATTGCTGTGACTAATTCATTTGCCTCATCCAGTTCATTTGATTCGTTCAAATCTTCAATCTCTACCTACGACTTATTCAATTGAGAAGAACACTGCGAACATTTCCAAACTATCTACCGGATTTTACCAGATCAACTGTTCCAGAATGGACGGCTCTCTGGTCTGCGTCGGTTCCCCAAAGGGGCGGCAGTTAAAATACCTGGTAGTAGGTATAAAATACAAAATATAATAATATAAAATAATGAACACAAATAAAGATAAAAATATGGTAGGGATATCTACCAAAATGTCGGCAGAGACCACGGCTGCCGGCGAGGGCTTGGCTAATTCCACAAAGGGATAAGTTAAGTCGCCAGTGGTTAAAAATGTATATACGTTCAACGCAACCGACCCTTTTAAAAAGCGCGGTTTAGTGGGAAGATCATCACTTGTAGTTGAAAATAAAACCAGTGACAAAGCGGGAATCCAGGCTAATGTCACTAGAAATATTACTGGTTCGAAATTAATAAAAATTATGTCTAACGATGACGGTCAGAATAAACGCCTAGACATGGGTATTACAGTAGAGAAACAGTTTCATTTAAGAATAAGTGAACTAGAGAAGATGTGAAGCGACTTAATGAGTCAGATTCACACTCTAACCGAAGAAAATAAAATGCTAAAGAAAAAGCAATTAACTAAAAGTGCAGTAGAATACTGTAGAGATGAAGAAGAACTAACTCGGGAAACCGAGTGGATTGTAAAACGTACAGGGAAAAAAAGAAAAGCGGAGCACTCACCAGAAATACACAAAGCAAATAGTGTAGAAAAATTAAAGCTGTTTAAACCAAAAATTGCAATTGATAAACCCATCATTACAAGAAAAAACAAACCTCCTCCGGTTATCTTAAGTAATGTTGTAGAATACCCCAAAGTTAATAAAATACTGGAAGATGTACAAATTAACTATAAAATAAATATGATGAATAACCATCAACTGAAGATTAATGTTGCAAAAGAAGAAGAATACAGAACACTAACAAAGATTATAAATGAAGCTAATTTAGAATGGCATACTTATAAAAACAAGTTGACCAGACCAATTAAAGTTATGGCTAGGAACTTGCATCCTTCATGCGATCCTGAAAATATAAAACAAGAGCTCAAATGTAAGGGTTTTAAAATCATTGAAGTTGTAAACAAAAGAAAAAAAAATAAAAAGAATGAGGAAGAAACTATAGTTAAACTACCTCTTTTTATGTTAACATTTGAAAATACTGAGGACATTGATAAAATTTATAAAATAGAGTTTATTCAGCATATGAGAGTGAAAATTGAAGCTCTAAAAAAAACAAATATGATTTCTCAGTGTAAAATATGTCAAAGATATGGTCACACACAAAAATTTTGCCAGCGTCTAGCTAAATGTGTAAAATGTGCAGGGTCACATCTATCAACGAATTGTGACAAAGACAAAAAGGTTACGCCGAAGTGTGCTAACTGCCTTGAGGCACACCCTGCAAACTATAGGGGGTGCGTAGTTGCAAAAGAATTACAAAAGAGACAAAAAAATAGTAATCCAAAACATACCAAAGAAGGTGCGTCGAATTCACCTAACCCTAAATCTAGAAGCTTAAATCCTAGCAGGGTCATCGACGGTTTATCGTATGCCCAAGTATCACAAAATAGAGCAAAAGAACCTATTATTAGGTAAAATTATATTTATTAATTTTAAAAATATGCTTTAAGGTCTTCGGAAATGTGTGGCTGGTCCCTGACCCACTACTCCAATGGGGCCCAAATTCACAAGACACTTAGGAAATAGGAAGAGACACCCTGATACCAAATTTGGAGGTTCTATCTTCATTTGTTTCGAAAATATGCTCGTTTGGCCTAAATTCGATTAAAAAGTTCTAGGTTCCGAACCCATGGTCCAATCCCGACCATACGCAATTCCCGAGGTAGTTTCATTACTAGTAACCTACAGCACAAATTTGATGAAGATAGCGTCATTGGTTGTTGAGTAATCGTGATTTTTTATATTTGTTCGTTAGCCCTGAAACCGATTAAAAGGTCCAGAATCCGAACCCATGGGCCGATTTCGCCCATATGCAATCCCCGCCGTACTTTCAGTCCTAGTAACCTACAGTTAAAATTTCATCAAGATAGCTCCATTATTTTTTGAGTTATCGTGCCTACGGACGGACGGACGGACGGACGGACATGGCTATATCGACTCAGGCGGTCACGCTGATCACAAATATATATACTTTTCCATATCTAGCTCGCTTCCTTTAGGTGGTTACAAACACCATACCAAAGTTAATATACCCCTTTACCTATTCTATAGGTGTAGGGTATAATAAATTTTACATAAATGCAGCAAGTACCTTTGAACATAGCTGAACCCCTACAATTAAGTCTAGATTTCGGAGACACATAGGACATAGGAAATATATTCTTTGGCTTCGAAATTAAACTCGACCACAACCAATTCGCATGGTACTTTCATTACTAGTAACCTGGAGTTTAAATTGCATAAAAATACCGGCATTATCTTTTGAGTTATGGTGTTTTTAAGATATATGTTTGTTAGTCCTTAAACTTGTCAAGGGTTCCAGAACCCGAAACCATGGTACGATTTCGCCCATATGCAGTCCGTTATACTTTCAATACTAGTTAACCCTTGTATACATTTGGAACGTTCTATCTTAATTTTAAGTTACTAGTTTTATTAATTTCGATGATAAGCTTTTACATATTGGGGGGTGTAAGAGAGGTACTGAACCACCACTCCGCTTGATCCCAAATTAGGGGGGCACGCTAGAAATAGTAAAGTACACCCTGGCCCAAATTTGAAGCTTCTGCATTTGTTTCAAGTTACTATCTTTATTTATTTCGAAAATATGCTTTAAGGTCCTCGGAACTGAGTGGCTGGTTCCCGACCCACTACTCCAATGGGGCCCAAATTTCCAAGACACTTACGAAATAGGGAGGGACACCCTGATACCAAATTTCGAGGTTCTATCTTCTTTGGTTTCGGAATTATGCTCGTTTGGCCTAAATTCGATCAAAAAGTTCTAGGTTCCGAACCCACGGTCCAATCCCGACCTTACGCAATTCCCGAAGTAGTTTCATTACTAGTAACCTACAGCACAAATTTGATGAAGATAGCGTAATTAGTTGTTGAGTTATCGTGATTTTTTATATTTGTTCGTTAGCCCTTCGATCGATTAAATGGTTTCGCCCATATGCAATCCCCGCCGTACTTTCAGTCCTAGTAACCTACAGTTAAAATTTCATCAAGATAGCTCCATTATTTTTTGAGTTATCGTGCCTACGAACGGACGGACGGACGGACGGACGGACGGACATGGCTATATCGACTAAGGCTGTCACGCTGATCACAAATATATATACTTTTCCATATCTAGCTCGCTTCCTTTAGGTGGTTACAAACACCATACCAAAGTTAATATACCCCTTTACCTATTCTATAGGTGTAGGGTATAAAAAGCCGAAACATTCGCAGATCACCTGGAAGAAATTTTTCGGCCCAGTGAAATAGAGTCAGACCTCTACATTGAAAATGATTTCAGAAGAGAAGAAAATGCCATTGAACTAATTACTCATATAGAAATGGTTGAAGAAATTAAAGCTCTGAAGTCAAAAAAAGCACCAGGTTTCGATCTAATTACTGCAGACATTCTAAAACAACTCCCAAAAAAAGGGATAAATATGTTAACATATATAATGAATGCTATGTTAAGGTTAAATTATGTACCTAACGTTTGGAAGGTGGCTGAAATAATTATGATACTTAAGCCAGGAAATCCTCCAAACGAAACAAAGTCTTATAGACCTATCTCTCTGTTACCAATTATGTCAAAACTCTTTGAGAAACTGTTATTAAAAAGGTTGAAACCTATAATAGAAAATAGAAAACTAATTCCAAACTATCAATTTGGTTTTAGAAAAAAACACTCTGCTGTTGACCAAGTACATAGAATTACTGATATAATTGAGAAAGCTCTAGAAGAAAAACAAATATGCTCTACAATATTTCTAGACGTAGCACAAGCATTTGATAAAGTTTAACACGAAGGCTTAATTTATAAGTTGCGGCAACTATTACCTAAAAAATATGTAGATATTTTCTCATCACACTTAACTGATAGACTGTTTAGAATTAAACAGGATGAAGACTACTCTACACTGAGAGAAATTAAAGCAGGTGGGCCTCAAGGAAGTATCTTGGGTCCAATATTATACTTGCTGTATACTAGCTGTATACTTCAAGAAATAACTGTAGCGACTTTTGCTGACGATACTGCAATAATGGCAGTAGGATCAAATGGCGGCGAGGCTACAAATAAACTTCAAAAAACAAGTGATAAATTATATCTTTGGACCAAAAGATGGAAAATTAAACTAAATGAACTGAAATCAGTGCAAGTAAATTTTACAAATAAACCTATTCAAAATCCCCCAGCCGTACAATTAAATGGGGTAGATATTCCTCATGAAAACAAGGCAAAATACCTAGGAATGACATTAGATGTCAAGCTAAAATGGAAAGAACATGTCAAAAAGAAAAGAATAGAATTAGAACAAAAATATAGAGAAATGTATTGGCTCCTAGGTCGAAATCTAAATTGCCAATAAAGTACAAAATTTTGTTATATAACCAAATAATTAAGCCTATCTGGTTGTACGGCGTACAACTTTGGGGCTGTGCCAAACGAACACATATTCAGAGAAGTCAAACATTTCAAAGCAAAAAGCTACGTAACATGGTGAGTGCTTCCTGGTATGTACGAAAATCCGACTTACATAGGGATCTAGGAATTCCTATTGTTAGCGATGAAATAAAAAAATATGCCATAAAACATAAGACCCGCTTAGAAGGTTACATAAACATAGAAGCGTCAAAACTTCTACTAAAAAGTTAGCGCAAAATTAATGGTTAGTCTCTAAGACTAGTTTTAATATTTTAAAAATGGGCGGGTGTTTTTAGTGTGTTAAAGTCACACATAACTGTGGTTGCGCTCAGTATCTTTCGATGATTTCCATCATCCTTGCCCCAAGACAAAAAAAATAAAAAATAAATCATGGCACTCTAGTGTAGAAAAATTTGTGACAATTCTTACATTTTAGTGCCTTTGATTTAGTTGATACTGATTTGAACACTTTCCACACTGATTAGCCATTATTTTATTTGTATTATTATTTTATACTAGCAGATTTACCCGGCGTTGCTCGGCAGCTTGCGAATTGTAAAAAATCAAGTTTCGGCCAATTTTTCGAAGTATTGCTTTGGTTACAAAGAAAGCCTCAAAAATATATTTGTGGAGTTTCGTTATAAAGTAATAAAGTATATCCTTCAAAAAATTTTTTCTATAAAAGTAAATTAGTAGAGTCCGTTGATAATTTTAATTATTTAGGACTAATTATGGATAAAAAACTAAATGCTATAAGAGCTTCAAAATTGAAATTTTGGTATTCTTAAACACATCTAACTTGGGCAGATCCTTCATAAGTTTGTTAAGCAAACATTTTGGGAACCTTCTCCATTAAAGGGCTACTAGGTCTTCAAAATTAAATCGTTTATGTTTTTATAAAACAGTAACTTATACGAGCTAGATATGGAAAAGTATATATATATATATATTTGTTAGCAGCATGACCTCCTGAGCCGATATAGCCATGTCCTCCCGCACGTCCGTAGGCACGATAACTCAATAAAGAAAGGAGCAGTCTTGATGAAATTTTAACTGTAGGTTACTAGTACTGAAAGTACGGCGGGGATTGCAAATGGGCGAAATCGGCCAATGGGTTCGGATTCTGGACCTTTTAATCGGTCCAAGGCGTAACAAACATATATAAAAAATCACTTTAACTCAACAAAAATTTGTGCTGTAGGTTACTAGAAAAAAACTACGGCGAGGATTACGTACGGTCGAGATTGGACCATGTGTTCGGAACCTAGAAATTTTTGATCGAATTTAGGCCAAACGGGCATAATTCCGAAACCAATAATGATAGAACCTCTTTTGGTATCAGGGTGCCCCTTCCTACTTCATAGTGTTGTCAAAATTTTGGCCATTGGAGTAGTGGGTCGGAGACCAGCCCCACAATTCCGAAGACCTTAAAGCATATCTTTAAAATTAATAAAGATAGCAAATTGAAACAAATGTAGAAGCTTCAAATTTGGCACAAGGGTGTTCTTTAATATTTCTTGCGTGTCCTCCTAAGTTGAGATCCATTGGAGTGGTGGTTCGATACCCGTCTTAAGCCTCCCAAAGTTTAAAAGCTTATTATCGAAATTAATAAAAATAGTAACTTAAAATTAAGATAGAACGTTCCAATTCTGTACAAGGGTTAACTAGTATTAAAAGTATGACGGGGACTGCATTTGGGCGAAATCGTACCAAGGTTTTGGGTTCTGCAACCTTTCAAAAGTTCAAGGGCTAAAAGAAATATATTTTAAAAACACCATACCTCAAAAAGTAATTAAGATATTTTGATGAAATACCATGGGAATTGGTTCTAGTCAAGTTCGGACAATGAGTTCTGATTTTAGAAGCTTTTGACCGATCTGAGGCCAAACGAGTACAATTTCGAAACCAAAGAATATATTTCCTACTTCCCTTGTGTCCCCGAAATTTAGACTTAGTTGTAGTGGTGGTTCAGGTGCCTCCTAGGAAATCCCAAAATTAAAAAGTTTATCTTCGAAATTCATGAAGATAGAAACTTTAAATTTGATACCCGAGAGTTCTTTTCATTTCAGTTTTTATTTAACACTTTTATATTTTTAAAAGGCTAAGAATTTTACCATAAAACATATTTTGTATAGTATTTTATAAATTAAAAACAAAATATTTTTAAATAACCAAAACAATTAAATTCCTTTTTTTTTAATTTTTGTTCTAACATATATTTTATTGATTTATTACCATAGGTGATATCCTCGTATAATTAAGACATTGTGTTCGATATTTAAACGATATTCAAAGGTACTTCCTGCATTTTTGTGAAATTTATTTTTATGTTTAAATGATTTATATGAAAAGTTCTAAATTTGTAATTGTATTTTAGAAATAAAAATAGGCACATAAACTAACAATTTAAAATAATTGCAATTTTGAAAAATTATAATTATTAAATATTTTATGCTTTGATTAGCTTTTTATCACAAAATTTAATAATTCAAATTTTTTCACGTTTGTAATTGAATTGGAATAAATATATTTTTCATTTATTTCAAGTTTTTTTTGTTTTGTTTTTTATATATTTTTAAATAGATAAATTAGTAAGAATTTGTAATATTTTTTAATAAATAGTGTAATTAGAAAATGTTTTTAGTATTATAAAGTTAATTTGGTTAGCTATGTCTTACGATCAATCAAATAACAACTTTTATGGTTTTAAAATGACTTATGGATATCTCATTAAATTTGAACCAAATACGTGTAGGGTATTTCTAAGTTGGTTGCTGTTTCTTTACTTGTTATACCCTACACCTATAGAATAGGTAAAGGGGTATATTAACTTTGGTATGGTGTTTGTAATCACCTAAAGGAAGCGAGCTAGATATGGAAAAGTATATATATTTGTAATCAGCGTGACCTCCAGAGTCGATATAGCCATGTCCGTTCGTCAGTAGGCACGATAATTCAAAAAATAATGGAAAATGACCTCCAAATTCTGTATCAGGGTGTCCATTTCTATTCCTTTAGCGTTCTCGAAAATTGTAACTAATTGGAGTAGTGGGTTGGGGAACATCTACATAGTTTCGAAGACCTTAAAGCATATCTTAGAAAAAAATAAAGATAGTAACTTCAAACAAATGTAGAAGTTTAAAATTTGGCGCAAGAGTGTTCTTTACTCATCAGTTCTTATCAAACCATCAAACCATTAACAAGTTAACGGTATTTTTATTAAACCCGCTTTTTTTTTTATATTTAATTCGTTTTTAATATATAACTTTTTTAATAAACAAAAACTTTTAATAATTTTAAACATTTTTCAAAAAGTGCTGACACTTAATTTAAATAAGAAAAAATTTACATTATAATTTTAAAATTAGTAAGACTTTTTTTATAATAATTTTAAATTTTAATTGTTGACGATCAAATTTCAATCTAGGTCATTTAAGTTTATTCACTTTAATAATACATTTTGCAAGTGTAATTTTTTGAGAACATTAAAAACTGACCTATTATATTTTAAATACATTTTTTTTGCCGTTATAAAATAAAAAAAACAATATTAAATAAAAATGAATCAAAATAAATGCAGTGCCGTACTCTGTACAATTACAGATTTCAGAACCGAAATTATTACATGTAATGGTATCTGTAAAAGAAAATTTCATGGAGTTTGCATTAATGCACCTAGGGGCTGGCAAACATGCAACTCGTTCATTTCGCATCACTTTGTTTGCGATAGTTGCTTGGATTTGAACCAGCCTATACAAATACTAAAAGATGAGTTAATGGTTACACTAAATGATATTAAAAGTGACTGCCAAGGTTGCACGACTAAAGCAGTAGATGCTTTAAAAAACAATTCGGTATGCTTTAACGATATGGCCAAAAGCTATGATAACTTCAATCAAGCTTTATGCAGTTTTCTTTCTGACCGGAAAAAATATTTGAAAAACACTATGACAGATCTATTAAATGATCTCAAAGGTGAACTTATATCGGCAACATCAAAGGAGCTGGTTGGCATTCGTGAAGTGGTGGATCTAATGAAGGACGACTTAAATCGTATGAACGTATCCCTTCATGCTTTGGGTTCAGATCAACAAATACCCAATCATAGACAGAAGGAAATTCAGTGCGATGTGGAGTTAATTAAACAACAGTTGGATAAATTAAATAAACCACCAATAGTTTATAAAGATGTTTTTATCCAAACTGACAATATCACACCTAGCACAACGGCAAAAAGTAAAATAAATAAGACAAAACCCGGAGTTAAGGCTTTACTAACCCCGATTGTTACAACAAAGCCTTCGTTTACTCTTTGCATTTCAAGGCTAAATTGTAAAATGACTGAAAAAAGCCTTGAGAGCTTTATTAAACAAAAATTTAAGTGTGATATTGCAATTTGTAAAAAAGTTACTCCCAAAAGGATCCGGAATCCAAAATACCTGTCATTTAAAGTGTCCGTTCCTGATATGATGGTTGAGAAGGTGCGAAATCTTAAATTTTGGAAGAAGGGAACGAAAATTACAAAATTTCGGGATGTTAGAGGTAATAAAAATAAAATTAATAAAAATAAAAATAATGATAATAATCGTAAAAATAAAAATATATCTAGTAATAAAAGTAATAAGACTAATAAAAATAAATATAATAATAACAATAATAATAATAATAATAATAATAATAATAATAATAATAGTAATAATAATAATAATAATAGTAATAATAATAATAATAATAATAATAGTTATAATAATAATAATAATAACAATAATAATAATAATAATAGTTCTGAAAATAGTAATATTAACTCTGACAATAGAAATACTAATACTAGCATTAACGTTAATAATATAACTGTACATCCTAATAATAGCGCAACTGCTAACAATTCAACTAATTCTAACTCAACAGATTCAAATAATTCCATAAACACTAAATTAAATACTAATAACAGTACTTCAAACATAAATCAGAACAACATTTGTCATAACCACAATACTATTCAGAACAATAATAACAATACAAACACTTTAAATACTTCATCAGTAACTAAAGAGCCTGAAATTGTCAATGCTAACTCTACTACAGTTATTGAACCTCCCCCTTCTTCCTTGACTTCTCCAAACACTCCTTCTACTTCTAAATTCGTAAAATTTGTGCAAGGTGAAAGTTTTCAGCCTTCAATTATTAACCCACTTTTACCACCAATAACTAGAATGACACAACAATCTCTTGCCAACAAGGACTATACAATAGCTCTTTCCAGGCTAAGAGATGATAAAGTTTATAACATGGTCAGATTGTATTTGTCGTATTTGTTTGACGATAATTATAATAAGGTATTGGAAGGTAAGACTAGAATAAGTGTAAAGGTCTTAATTGATAACGAAGGTTTACCGACCGATTATAAAGAACTCTATAAATTATATATTAAATTTCACGAAATTAAAGGTATATCTTCCAAAGATGTTTCTGACGACTTAAAGGCATACCGTAACCATTGTAGTAGTAATTATTACAATCACTTGCAGGTTTCAAATGATAACCATAATAAATATTTTCATATTAAATAATATTTAAATAAGACCTCTACATCTTTGATTGATCCTTCAAATTTGATAAATTTATCATTATATTATCAAAATGTCAGAGGTCTTAGAACAAAAACTAGACAAGTCCTACTTAATTCAATAAATTTAAATTTTGACGTATTTGCTTTAACTGAAACTTGGCTAAATTCTTCTATTAACAATCTTGAGCTTTTTGATAGCTCATACTCGGTTTTTAGAAAAGACAGATACTCTGAACTTAATGTATCTAATAGTTACATTCCTAAAGGGGGAGGAGTATTGATAGCCGTAAAAAACTCATTTAATGCAAATGAAATTCCTATTTCTGACGCGGAATGTCTCGAAATAATTGGTGTGAACATAAAATTTTCCAATAAAAGTGTTAATATTGTTAACACATACATTCCACCTTCTTCGAATTTAAATATTTATATTACTCTTTTAAATGTAATAGATTCGATTTGCTGTAATTCTGGTCCTAATGATGAGTTAATTTTATGTGGAGATTTTAATCTCCCTAATATAACCTGGATCAATCATGACGAAGAATCTTTTTTGATTGCTGATTCTTCAGTGAATGAACCTGATTCTCAATTTATTGATGGTTTAAATACTAACGATTTACAACAGGTTTCCCACTGCCGCAATTTTAAAGATAAACAATTGGATCTAATATTTACTTCTGATTGGAATAATATTATTTTCTGTGAATCGGTGTCACCGCCTGTTGCATTGGACTCCTATCACCCTTCAATAAATTTTACTTATTGTTTGACTAATTCCATAAATCATGAAGCAGCAGATTCTTATAAGTTTAATTTCAATAAAACCAACTTTCCCGGACTAGTAAATTTCTTAAACACCTATGACTTCACGTCTGTATTTAATAATATAGACCTTAATCAAATGACAATTAGGTTTTATGAAATAATGTTCGAAGGTTTTACACAATTTGTTCCTATTTCAAAAAACAGATGTTCTAACTCTGGCCCACCATTGTTCACAAAGGAGCTTAGATCTCTCAGAAATAAGAAAAACAAAGCCTGGCGTAAATATCTAAAAACAAAAGATATTAATGAATTTAATAATTTTGTCATATTGTTTGAGAATTTTAAAACTTCTTCTGAAATACTTTATAATAGTTACATTAACTTAATGGCAACTAAATTAAAGTCTGATCCGAAAAAATTTTGGAAATTCTTAAACTCTAAACGTAAATGTGATGATTACCCAACATTTATGAATTTCAATTCTCTTTCTAGTAATGATCCTTCAACTATTTCAAAATATTTTCGTGAGTTTTTTAGCACTTCATATAGTGAGTCTTTTTTCACGCCAAATGAAAATTATTTCTCCTATATGAATACATATCAAAAAACTTCTCTTACTGACATTAATATTAATGAACAAATAGTTTCCAGCTATCTAAATAAACTGGGTGATAATACTTTTCCTGGACCAGATGGTATACCAGAAATAATTTTGAGCAAGTATTCTAACATTCTCACTACGCCTTTAACATTACTCTTTAAAAATTCATTAAATTCCGGATATTTTCCTCCTATTTGGAAAATTTCTTATATCAGGCCAATTCACAAAAAGAATGCTAAAAATGAAATCACTAACTATCGCCCAATAGCTAAATTATCTTCAATTCCTAAATTATTTGAATTAATTATAACGGATTCAATTTATAATCATTGTAGGAATCTTTTAATAGATAACCAACATGGCTTTGTAAAACAAAAATCTACGGTGACTAATCTAGTTGAAACCACATCTCTTCTTCTTAATAACATGGAAGAAGGATTTCAAACAGATGTTGTCTATACTGATTTTAGTAAAGCATTTGATCTATTGCCATATAATATTATTTTACTAAAACTTGAAAAATATGGTTTTCCACTATTTATCCTTAAGTGGATACATTCTTATTTATGTGATCGCTCCTATAGTGTTATATTTAAAAATGTGATTTCAGAACCTTTCGTGGCAAATTCGGGAGTTCCACAAGGTAGTCACCTTGGCCCTCTACTTTTTATCTTATCTGTAAATGATGTTTCTTCTTTAATTTCCAATTGCGAGCTTCAAGTTTACGCTGATGATATGAAACTTTTTAAAAAGATTACATCTTATAATGACGCCATCCTTATGCAGAATGATCTTCAAAATTTTAACAATTGGTGCGTTAATAACTGTTTACTACTTAATGTTAATAAATGCGCACTGATATCTTATACACGCCGATCTAGTCCTATTTGTTTCAATTATAACTTAGATGGTATTAGTTTACCTAAAGTTACCTCAATAAAGGACTTAGGGGTGTACTTCGATTCCCAACTTAGCTTTAAAATCCATTATAATAATATTATAAATAAAGCTAATTCACTATTGGGATTTGTTAAACGTTCTGCAAAGGAATTTTCAGATCCTTATGTACTTAAATCGTTGTACACTTGCCTTGTAAGACCAAACTTGGAATATGCTAGTCAAGTTTGGTCTCCGTTTTATATGGTACACATTGATAGGATTGAGGCAATACAAAAAAATTTTCTTAGATTTGCCTTACGCCATTTGCCATGGTCGAATCCCATTATTTTACCACCATATGAACAAAGGCTAAAATTAATTGATTTGTGTACTTTAAATTTTCGACGTGAAGTTTCTGATGTCATTTTTATTACAGAAATTGTCAAGGTAATTTAATTTCTAGTAAAATTATTATTAGAAATCTTCAACGCCTTCGCTCTTGCAATTTATTTAAAACTAATAATCATAGGACTAACTATGGCAAATTCGAACCTATTAATAGAATGCTTATTATAGGTAATAAACATAAACATTATATTGACTTTACACTTTCAAAACACTCCCAAAAACAAAAATTATACAATCGCTATTATTAGGATTATTTTTGTTTTGTTTTTCTTGTAGTAATGTAAAGTTTATAATTTTTAACTTTTAATTTTAATTTTAGTTTGAACATATTTATAATTAGTCAAATATGTAATTTTTTATATTGATTTTAATTGTATAATTTTAATTGTTATTTGTATGATTTTTTGTAAACTGTTTGTGTTAAGCAGTATAATAAATAAATAAATACTAAATACTATTTCCCACGTGTTCCCTTAATATAAGATCAATTGGTGGTTCAGCAAACTCTGTTAGAACCAAGGTTTAAAGGCTTATCATCGAAATAAATAAAAATAGTAATTTAAAATTAAGATAGATCGTTTGAAATGTGTACAAGGGTTCAATAGTATTGAATGTATGACGGGGACTGCATATGGGTGAAATCGTACCTTGGTTTCGGGTTCTGGAACCTTTGAAAAGTTACAAACATATATCTTAAAAACAGCATAATTCAAAACTAATGACGCGATTTTGGTGAAATTTAAATTCTAGATTACCAGTAATGTAAGCAACGTGGGAATTGGTTCTGGTCGACTTCGGACAATGAGTTCGGATTCTAGACACTTTTGATCGAATTGATGCCAAACAAGTATAATTTCGAGACTAAAGAAGATAGAACCTTATATTTGGGGCACAGGTGTTTTTTCTTATTTTTTTTGTGTACATGAAATATCGGATGAATTGAAATAAGTAACTACTCCCAAGACCTTAAAACATATATTCGAAATTAATAAAGATACAAACTTCAAATTTAATACGCTATTTCCTATTTATATTTTTAAAAGACTAAGAATTTTACTATAGAACATAATTACGTTTAATATATTAAAAACAAAATATTTTTTTAATAAACGATAAAATTTTTATTATATCATATCTGTATTTTATTGAATACAGCTAATATTTAATTACGAAATTCTGTTCGATACTTATGTTGTAAAATTTATTTTTATATTTAAATGAATTATATGAAAAGTTTTAAATTTGTCATTGTATTTGTCATAAATTTTGTGATAAAAAGCTAATGAAAGCATTAATGATTTTAATTAACATTAAAAACCATCAAATTATAAAAATTTTTATATTTATATTATTACAAATTAATATTTTTTTCGAAAAACTTTGAATTTAATTATATAAAACATTAAAAAATAAGTAAATTAAGAAAATAAATTTAAAACTTATTTAAAATTGAAAAAATTAATCCACTGTACTAAACCAATAATAAATGCACTACAGCTAAAAATCCTGAAAAGAAGTAAATGCTGCATGTGTGTAAAATTTTATTAAATTGGATAAAAACTTTTAAATATGCAATTTTGTAATTGCGTTTTATTAATCCATTTATTTCAAATATATTTGTTGTTTAATATTTTTAAACAGATAAATTAGTAGGAATTTTTAATATTTTTGACTTGATAAAATAATTTGAAAATTTCATTAGTATTATAAAGTTAATTTCGTTAGCTATTACGACCAAACTAATAAAACCTTTTATGGTTTTAAAATGACTTAGGGACTTCCCACTAAATTTGAAACAAATAGGTGTAGGGCATTTCTAAGTCGGTTGCACCGACTGACTGTTTCTTTAATTGTTTTTTATACCCCACACCTATAGAATAGGTATATATAAAATATAAAAGGGTATATTAAATGTAGGTTACTAGGACTAAAAGTACGGCGGGGATTGCATATGGGCGAAATTGGCCCATTTGTTCGGATTTTGGACCTTTTAATCGGTCCAAGGGCTAATGAACATATATCAAAAATCATGATAACTAACAACTAATTACGCTTTCTTCATCAAATTTGTGCTGTAGGTTACAAGTAATGAGACTAAGGCTGGGATTGCGTACGATCGAGATTGGAACATGGGTTCGGAACCTAGAACTTTTTGATCGAATTTAGGCCAAACTGGCATAATTCCGAAACCAATCAAGATAGAACCTCCAAATTTGGTATCAGGGTGTCTCTTGCTCCTTTCTTAGTGTCCTTGTAATTTGGGCCCATTTGAAGTAGTGGGTCGGGGACCAGCCACACATTTCTGAAGACCTTAAAGCATATCTTTAAAATTAATAAAGATAGCAACTTGAAAATATGTAGAGCTTCAAAATTGGCACAAGGTTGTTCTTTACTACTTCTTGTGTGTCTCTCTAATTTGGGATCTATTGGAGTGGTGGATCAGTAACCCTCTTAGACCTCGAAAGGTTTAAAAGCTTATAATCAAAATTACTAAAAATAGTAACTTAAAATTAATATAGAACGTTCCACTTGTGTACAAGGGTTAATTATTATTTAAAGTACAGCGCGCACTGCATATGGACGAAATCGGCCCAAGGGTTCGGATTCTGGACCTTTTAATCATTTCTAATCTAATCGGCTAACGAACATATATCGAAAATCACGATAACTTAACAACTAAATTTGTATTGTGGGTTACTAATAATAAAAGTTCCGCGGGGTTTCTTATGGTCGAGATCGGACAATGGGTTCGGACTCTAGATGCTTTTGATTGAATTGAAGCCAAACGAGCATAATTTCGAAATCAATGAAGATAGGGCCTTTAAGTACCATCCACAATTGAAAAAAACAACCCTAAATTTATGTATAACGGTGTTATTTATTATTTGCTTCACATACCCAAAATATAGACTTAATTGGAGTCGTTGTACAAAGATAAAGGTACAATGATAAAACCTTCAAATTTGGTAGAAGGGGACGAACTCGGCCTTATGCAATCCCAACCATACTTTCAGTACTAGCAACCTACAGTTAAAATTTCTTATAGGTAACTGCCTTAGTTTTTGAGTTATCGTGCCAAAGGATTGTCGGACGGACATTGCTAAATAAACTCTATTAAACTACTAAATATCTTCCTTTTAATATTTCTTATATCAGGTATTTTATTGAATTATTATCAAAGGCAATATATTATTAGAAAATTGCTTACGATATTAAAATTTTGTTCAAAGGTCTTTACTACATGTATGAAAGTTTAAAATTTGTCATTGTTGTTTTAAGCCAAAGAATATATTTCCTATTTCCTATGTGTCCTCGAAATTTAGACTTAATTGTAGTGGTTCAGCTATGTTCAAAGGTACTTGCTGCATTTATGTAAAATTTATTTTTATATTTAAATGAATTATATGAAAAGGTCTAAATTTGTAATTGTATTTTAGAAATACATCTATTGCATGTCTTGCATTTGCTTTTCTAATAGGTACTTAAACTAGAAGCTCAAATTATTTCCAATTTTCAAAAATTAGAACTACTAAATTTTGTGACAAAAAGCTAATGAAAGCATTAACGTTTTTGATTCCTTTTGGTTTACATTAAAAACCATTAAATTATATAAACCTATATTATCGCAAATTAATTTTATGAAGTAGATTTATGATTGTAATACTTATTTATGACAGAAGTGCTCAAAATTCCTTATTATAAATATTACAAAATGAGAACTAACCAATTCTAATCCTAATATTTCAAACTCAAATTAATCTTTTCCATTCCTGTAACCTGAATAAGGTCATATTTCTATCTAATCTATTAATTAAATCAAACCAGAATTTTCCAAATCAAAAGAATTTATCTATTAAAAATTGAATTATGTATAACATTAAAAAATAAGTAAATTAAGAGGATTAATTTAAAAATTATTTAAAATTGAAATCATTCACCAGTAAATACAGTACCACAAAAACCAAAAATTCGGAAGAGAAATAATTGATGCGTGGGTGCACAATTTGTTTAAATTGCATAAAAAGTTTTTGATATGTCATTTTGCAATTGCATTTTATAAATACATTTATTTCATGTTCTTCTGTTTTTTAATATTTTTAAATAGATAGATTAGTAAGAATTTTTGAATTGCTAAAATAATTAAAAATAAATGTTTTAGTATTATAAAATTAATTTTATTTATTATGTCTTACAATCAAACTACTAAAAGATTTTATAGTTTTAAAGTGACTTATAATTGGTTAAAATTAGAATTCTAATTAAATTTGCACCAATTAGGTGTAGAAACACCATACACCCTTGGATCAAATTTAAGGAGAAATCCATAAGTCACTTTAAAATCAAAAAACCTTTTATTAGTTTGATCGTAAGACATAGCTTACCAAATTAACTTTATGATAATAAAAACTTTTTTATTTAATCTATTCAAAAACATTAAAAATTTTTACTAATTTATCTATTTAAAAATATTAAACAACAAATGAACTTGAAATAAATGGATTCGGAAAATGCAATTACAAAATTACATATTTAAAACTTTTTATCCAATTCAATAAAATTTTACGCACATGCAGCAATTACTTCTTTTCAGGGTTTTTAGATGTAGTGCATTTACTGTTGGATGATTTAGTACCTTTGAGTTGCATGATTCCGTACTCTTGATTAATTATTTCAATTTTAAATAATTTTTAAATTTATTCTCTTAATTTACTTATTTTTTAATGTTTTATATAATTAAACTCAAAGTTATTCAAAAGAAATATTAACTTGTAATAATATATTTAAAATAGTTTATATAATTTGATGGTTTTTAATGTTAATTAAAACCATTAATGCTGTCAATAGCTTTTTGTCACAAAATTTAATAATGAAATAGTGCAAAAAATGTATTTCTAAAATTCAATGACAAATTTAGAACTTTTCATTTACTTACTTACTTAATGGATTCTAGAACCCCTGGATGGGCATAGGGCGTCAACAAATCCTCTCCACCTTTCACGATCCTTAGCAATTCCTTTTAGCTGTAACCACGTTTTGCGTTGCGCTTCTGCCTCTTTCAAAACAGTATTTCTCCATGTTTTCCTTGGTCTAGCCACTCGTCGTCTGCCTTGTGGATTCCATTCAAAACATCGCCTTGCAATGTTTTCTTCCGGCTTCCTCGAGGTATGTCCGATCCGTCACCATTTTCTCGGATCTCGACCTCAGCAATTTTGTGGTTCGTTTTTTGCCACAGGTGTGTGTTGGTAATGATTTGCTGCCAACGACCCCTTAAGAGGGATATCTGCTTTTAGAAGTTCGGCGGGTATTTGGTCAATTCCTGCAGCTTTGTTATTTTTCAAGAGCGAAATGGCACTTTCGATTTCAGGTTTCGTGGGTGGTGCTGTACTGATACCCCTTTGTAATCCACGCAATTCAGGCTCTCAGAGGTTTCTGATGCAGATTGCTGTATAAAATTTTCTTTTAGCAAACGGCAAAAGTAGTCTTTGCACCTCCGTAATTGATTATCCTTCGACACGAGAAGCCTTCCATCTTCGTCCAAGATAATATTTTGCTGCTTTGTTGAATGACCTCAAAGAATGTTTGTTATCTTATATAAAGTTTGCCATCACCTCTTCTTACTGCTATCTCTGCTTCCGTAGCAAGGTTTTCTACTTGTTTCTTTCTGTCTTGTCTTACACTTGTCTGCGCGATTTTATGTGCTCTGTTATACTCCGCAATGGGTTATCGTAACTCAACAAACCTACAGTTAAAATTTCATCAAGGTAGCTCCAGTAGTTTTTGAGTTATCGTGCCTTCGGACTAACGAACATGGCTATATAGACTCAGGAGGTCACGCTGATAACAAAAATATATATTCTTTTACATATCTATTTTTTAATTCCTTATTATATTTTCATACGGTTTCGAATTCTGGAACCGTGGAAAAGTTCAAGGGCTAACAAAAATAATATCTTAAAGCCACCCTAACTCAAAAACTAATTACGCTTTTTTGATGAAATTTAAATTTTATTATAATTCTATTAAATATTTTTTTAATAAACGACGAAATTTTTTTTTTTTAATTTTTAATCCATAGGTAATATATAATTAAGAAATTGCGTACAATACTTAAGTTGTAAAATTTACTTTTAAATTTAAATGAATTATATAAAAATTTCTAAATTTGTCATTGCATTTTAGAAATACATTTGTTGCATATTTTGATAATTAAATATTGTGATAAAATGAAAGCATTGATGGTTTTCATTACCAATAAAAACCATCAAATTACATAAACTTTTATATTTATATTATTACAAACTACCAGATTTACCCGGTGTTCCGGGAGCGTGCAAATTGTAAAAAAGCAAGTTTCGGCCAATTTTTGGAAATATTGCTTTGGTTGAAAAAAAATCTTCAAAAAAATATTTGTGGAGTTCTGTTACAATCGTATTAAACAAATTGTGTTAACTATTTTCAATAACATCAACTTAAATTAAAACGCCATTGAGAGGCATAGCAACGTGCAACGGGCAATAGCTAGTTTACATATAAGTATTATTATACCCGTTTGACTATATATCAAAAGGGTATACTAAATTTGCCATTATGTCATTACACTATGTTAATAGTAGTTTACTTGAATTCTCAAGAATTCAAGAATTCAATTAGAATGTTGAATGAATATAGTCGAAGATTTAGAAAGGTTTAACACCTGCTTTTCAACTTTTATTTTTCTTGCACTTACCTAAAAGATCTACTATGCTCTACCTCGTTTTTTTAAGGTTTTATGAGAGAAATGTAGGCTTCTTTTTTGAAAAAATGTTTTAAAACACTATATATTTAAGCATAATATATAAAAAATTGAATTTTTCCATTTTTGAATTTTATTAGAAAAACAAGCGATGAAAAAAACCAAGGGTTTTTAAAAGGCACATTTTAATAATTATATAAGATTTTTTACTGAGTATTTTATCATTTATTTTTATAGAAATATATATAAAAATAAATCATAGATGCTCCCGCTAATTTTCGAGCAGCTAACGTCTCCCAAAAATGCAAGACCCTAGGTTAAACCGTTTAGAAGATATGTTAGGCCAAACATTTTTCAGAATTGAGTTTTGCATAATGGTAAATTTTAGTATCGTATGGCAACCCTAAATATTTGCCTTTTAAAAATTTATAAGTTTTATAAAACTAGCTATATTTTGCCGTTTTTAAATTGAACATACACTTAACAGAACTCTTGTTATAACAATTTAAAAATAGAGCCCACCGCCCTGAAATCGGTTTATATATTCCAATCAACTTTATACAACTAATTCCGTTAGCTAGCAGGCAAACTTGTACAAAATTCCAAGTCAACTGGTCAAAACGTTTCGGCTCGACATCTAAAATATTGAAAAAGCTTCATTGCGCCCTCGTTTCTTAACGGATTAACCGAACTAAGCAAAAATTTTTGTCAGTCTCTCTTTTCGACTGAAACTTCACCCTGTAAAATTGGAAACAAAAATTTTTTTGGAATGCCGCCGGGCCGAAATGGGTTAATATATTTCAACCAACTACTTCAACCAATATATTTCAACCAACTAGTATTATAAAGTTATGTATAAATACTAGTATTATATGGCGTACAGAAAACATTCCAGAAACCTGGCAAAAAAGTGTTATTATCCCAATACATAAAAAGGGAAACAAAAAAGACTGCAATAATTATCGTGGAATATCACTGCTCAATACAGCATACAAAATATTCTCTGACATACAACATAGTCGTATTGACACTATAACCGAAACAATTATTAGTGACTATCAATGTGGTTTTAGAGTAAACAGATCAACTATGGACTAATGCTTTACTCTGAGTCAGATATTTGAGAAATATAATGAATACGCAAGAGATATACACTGTCTGTTCATAGATTTCCAGAAAGCTTTTGATAGCATAGACAGAACCAAAAATTAGTGGTATTCTTACTAGACTTGGCATTCCAGAAAAGTTAACAAGATTAGCATGTCTAACCCTGACAAACACATCTGCAAGAGTCAAAATTCAAGAGGTGTTCACTCAATCTTTTAGAATAGAATCGGGAGTTAAGCAGGGTGATGCTCTATCAACATTACTATTTAACCTAGTTCTTCATTATGTCGTAAAAGAGATAGATCCTCAAGGAACTATATTTATAAAATCCATACAAATATGCGCTTTCGCCGATGATATTGTAATAATTGCTAAGAATTTAAGAGAGCTAAAAGAAACATTTACACGTTTGGAAACTGATGCTAGAAAAGTGGGACTGATAATAAATAAACCCAAAACTAAATACTTCGTAAAAAGCAAATCACATATACCAACGCAAGATTTGAATATTAATGATTATAAGTTCGAATGTGTTCATCAGTTTAAGTATTTCGGGGTGTATACAGTAAAAGTGAAGACACCGCTGTGGCAATACGGGAAAAAATACAAGCTGCAAGTAGATGTTACTATACATACTCTAGACTTATGAAATCCAGGCTGTTGTCGAGAAATACAAAGCTTAAATTATACAAAACATTAATCAGACCGGTTCTAACATATGGATGTGAAACATGGACGCTTAAAACTGCAGATTGTAGACAACTGGGAATACTTGAGCGTAAAATACTTCGAAAAATATATGGACCGGTTAGAAACGAAGATGGTACCTACAGATCAAGAAATAATTTCGAGCTTGAACAATTGACTGAACATAGAACCATAATAAGATTCATAAAAGCGCAAATGCTTAGAAATCGTCCACATGTATGTATGGTTTAAATCGAAAGGAAACCCATACCTAACAATTATAGATATATTTTCCAAACATGGCGAAATCATACCCTTAAAATGATTTGACTGATGCAATAAATCGCTTCATTTGGCAAGCCAAACAAAATTAAAACTGACAGAGAAAAAGGCTTTAATAGTTATAATTTTAAAAACTTTCTACAAAATGAGTAATAAACGTACATTTTACAACATCGAACAATCATAGTAATAATGCGGACATTGAACGGTTTCATAACACCATAAACGAGCACATGCGAATTTTAGAGACAGTTGAGAAGGGATAGGAAACCCCGTCGGATGAGGATCCGGTTTTAAAGAGTTTGAAGGTTTATAATGAAACCACTCATTCGTTTACTGGTAGAAAACCAATAGATTTCCTAAACGGAGTTATCTCACAAACCGAATATCCTACAATACGAAATATTTTGATACAAAAAAAAGAATAAAAAAAATAGTCACACTTACAACTATCTGAAATTAAATAGAATAACAAAACTACAACCATACCACAAAAAAGTTAAAAAAAAAAATAAATTAACGGTGATCATTATAAAATTAATAATGAAACCCTTACTCGATACAATTCTCAATTTAAAAGAAAGTATAAATACCAAAACTAATTAATAATTCATCTTTTACAGAAATATTCTTTACCATCCTACTACTAATATCCCCACATTGCATCTTAACAAAATCCTCAATTGAAGTGACTGAGATACAATCAGATAATGGTTATATCTTTTCCAAGAATCCGAACTGAAACTCATTAGTGATTATAAAAAACTCTCGCATGTTATAAATTTAACACAGAATGAAAATAGTATTTATAAAATAGAAATAAAAATGTTAATAATTTGCTTTGGTTAAAAAGATTTGGAATTTGTTAACCCTTTCCGCCCCACAATTATTCCAAAACAAATTTGGGAAGGACATAACGTCTAATTTTGCGAAATATTGCTTGATCAAATTTTCAATAAGCGGTTTGTTGTGCTCTGTTAACCCATTGTTATGCTTTTTACAGATTTTTTCATTACTTTACTCTTAAGCAGATTCAGTTTGACCACTTGAATGTAAATTTTGTATGCGTACATGTACATACTTATCTTTCCTACGATTATTCAAAAAAAAAAAATTTTTTAAGTAAATTACGTCCAATTTTTGAATGTAGGTAAAAGTTCTTTGAATTAGGGGAATGTTTAAAAAAATGTTTTGTCGAGTTTTTTTACCGATTGCGAAACAAAAACTTTGCACAACAGTTTTAACGATTATCTCTAATTTTTCTATACGTTTTTTTTCTGCTTCTTGACAATTTGGTGCTCCTTGAATTATTATTGTTATTATTTAATAACTAGCAGATTTACCCGTCGTTGCTCGGGAGCGTGCACTTTGCAAAAAAGCAAGTTTCGACAATTTTTCGTAGTACTGCTTTGGTTAAAAAGAAAGCCTTAAAAAATATTTGTGGAGTTCCGTTAACCCGTTGCGGACCAACAGCTTTTTATAGGTTTTGTCGTTATGTTATAAATTAGAAATGGTTTAACCGATTGACTTCAAATTTTGTATATTGTTCCTCTTTGAGAATGGAGTTATTAACAGACTTAGAATTTGATACCCCTTGCCGGCCGCCAATTTTTTCAAAAAAAATTTAGGATGGATATTACGTTCAATTTTGCGAAATACTGCTTGGTCAAAGTTTCAAAAACAGGTTTGATGAGTTCCGTTAACACATTGCGGCACAACAGCTTTTTACAGAATTTTTCATTACTTTACTCTTAAGCAGAAACGGTTTGACCACTTGACTGTAAATTTTATATGCGTATATTCAAAAAAAAAAATTTTTGTAAGTAAATTACGTCCAATTTTTGAATGTAGGTAAAAGTTCTTTGAATTAGGGGAATGTTTAAAAAATGTTTTGTCGAGTTCCTTTAACCGATTTCGAAACAAAAACTTTTTTTCAAAACAGTTTGAACGATTTTTTCTAATTTTTCTATACGTTTTTCTTCTGCTTCTTGACAATTTGGTGCTCCTTGAATTTTTATTGTTATTATTTAATAATTATAAAAAGTTTCAAGTGAAATTTAATAAATTTGTTAAAAAAATACTAGAGTTATGATTTTATGGGAGAAATCCTGGCTTATTTCTTGGAAAAACTGTTTTACTATACTATGTTTTTAAGCATAATATATACGAAATTGAATTTTTTTTGATTTTTAGATTTTATTTGCAGAAAACTGCAATTTTACACCGAAATCTTTTTTTAACAAGTAAAGAAACAGTCAGTCGCAACCGACATAAAAATACCCTACACCTATTTGGTTCAAATTTAAGGACATTTCCATAAGTCATTTTAATACCATAAAAGCTGTTATTAATTTGATCGTAAGACATAGCTAACCAAATTAACTTTATAATACTAACAACATTTTCTAATTACACTATCTATTAAAAAATATTACAAATTCTTACTAATTTATCTATTAAAAATAAAAATATTAAAAAACAAAAAAACTTGAAATAAATGAAAATATTTTTATTCCAATTCAATTACAAAATGAAAAATTCTAATTATTAAATTTTGTGATAAAAAGATAATCAAAGCATAATATATTTATTAATCCAAATTTTTCAAAATTGCAATTATTTTAAATGGTTAGTTTATTCACCTAATTGAAAAGCTTATAAACGCAAAATATGCAATAAATGTATTTCTAAAATACAATTACAAATTTAGACCTTTTCATATAGTTCATTTAAATATAAAAATAAATTTTACATAAATGCAGCAAGTACCTTTGAACATAGCTGAACCACTACAATTAAGTCTAAATTTCGGGGACACATAGGAAATAGGAAATATATTCTTTGGCTTCGAAATTAAACTCGACCACAACCAATTCCCATGGTACTTTCATTATTAGTAACCTAGAGTTTAAATTTTATCAAAATAGCGGCATTATTTTTTGAGTTATGGTGTTTTTAAGATATATGTTTATTAGCCCTTGAACTTTTCAAGGGTTGCAGAACCCGAAACCGTGGTACGATTTCGCCCATATAAAGTTCACGTCATACTAGTTAACCCTTGTACACAATTGGAACCTTCTATCTTAATTTTAAGTTACTAGTTTTATTAATTTCGATGATAAGCTTTTACTCATTGGGGGGTCTAAGAGAGGTACTGAACCACCACTGCAATAGATCCAAAAATAGAGGGGCACGCAGGAAATTGCACACAATTGGAACATTGGTAAAGAACACCCATGTGCCAAATTTGAAGCTTCTACATTTGTTTCAAGTTACTATCTTTATTAATTTCGAAAATATGCTTTTTCACTACTCCAATTGATCTCAAATTTCAAGGATACTAAGGAAAACGAAAGCGACACCCTGATACCAAATTTGGTGGTTCTATCTTCATTGGTTTCGGAATTATGCTAGTTTGGCCTAAATTTGATCAAAAAGTTACAAGTTCCGAACCCATTGGCCAATCCTCACCGTATGCAATCGCCGCCGTAGTTTCATTACTAATAATCTACAGCACAAATTTGATGAAGATAGCGTCATTAGTTGTTGAGTTATCGTGATTTTTTATATATGTTCGTTAGCCCTTCGATTGATTAAAAGGTCCAGAATCTGAACCCATGGGCCGATTTCGCCCATATGCAATCCCCGTCGCACTTTCAGTCCTAGTAACCTACAGTTAAAATTTCATCAAGATAGCGCCATTATTTTTTGAGTTATCGTACCTACGGACGGACGGACGGACATGGCTATATCGACTCAGGAGGTCACGCTGATCACAAATATATGTACTTTTCCATATCTAGCTCGCTTCCTTTAGGTGGCTACAAACACCATACGAAAGTTAATATACCCCTTTACCTATTCTTTAGGTGTAGGGTATAAAAATTGAAATATTATCACTTAAGAGTATTGTTGAGCCACTATCTGCACAAAAAAATTTCAATCAAGAAGAATTTAAGAATTTTGTAGATAATTTGAATGAGCTGTACTCATCTCTAAGACAAAGTATTACAGTTCGTGATATATCAATGAGTTTTAGGGATGTCGTCTTAGCCGACTTAGATTTAATAAAAACTAAACTGAAAATAATTCAGGACAACTTTAGAACTGACAATCTAACCGTGGTTCCTGAACCGGCTAATAGTGTATCTTTATTGGAAGAATTAAGGATAGCTGACTGCTTAGATCAAACGCTTGCAAAAAACAAAACTCAGATATCAGACCTCATTATGGTTCCATCGTTAGTACCGCAATAGAAAAACTGTAAAGCTCCAGGAGATGGATGGAGATGATATTTGATAAAATCTTATATGCACAGTTTAGTAGGGTTATGCCCCTATAATTACTGCATTGCAGCTTGTCTCCCTTTTTATGAATCGGGCATATCAACCCTATGCTCCATTTTTTAGGCATGCAAGTCATATATCAATCTAACGAAATCTTGAACAAGATCATTCAAGCAAATTCTCAGAACCAGAATTTGTAAATTTCGTTATCAAAACATAATTTCTATTTTTTTAAAATACTTAATATAAAATTTTCCTTAATATAAATTTCCAAACAAATATATTTTAATTATCTTCATTACGTAATAAATAACAATTATAGGTCTCCTGACCTAACGCAACAAATATAATTTTTTTTATTATTCAAGTACTCAAATATTAAACTAAACTGAACGATTTTATACCAGATCATATTTCATTAAAAAAAACTGAAATGTTAATGAACGTTGTTATATGACTTAGTTTTTTTTCATTCTAAATATGTTGTAATTTCGTTTTGGAACCAAAACGTTTGATATTTATTTAAGTGTCAAATTACAACAAAAATAAATTCTTCTTCTTCTTGTGTGTTGCAATATCGGAAACCGATGTTAAGTATATTATTGATTATTAATATATTTTTTTGTATTAAGCAATTTGTATTTTTTTTTTAGGATAAGTAATGAAAAATAAAACAAGTAAAGAAACAGTCAGTCGGTGCAACCGACTTAGAAATACCCTACACCTATTTGGTTCAAATATAATGACATATCCATAAATCATTTTAACGCCATAAAAGCTGTTATTAATTTGATTGTAAGACATGGCTAACCAAATTAACTTTATAATACTAAAAACATTTTCTAATTACACTATCTCTTAAAAAATATTACAAATTCTTACTAATTTATTTATTTAAAAATATTAAAAAACAAAAAAACTTGTTATAAATGAAAATATATTTATTCCAATTCAATTACAAAATGAAAAAATTCTAGTTATTAAATTTTGTGATAAAAAGCTAATCAAAGCATAATATATTTAATAACCCAAATTTTTCAATATAGCTCCATTATTTTTTGAGTTATCGTGCCTACGGACGGACGGACGGAAGGACATGGCTATATCGACTCAGGAGGTCACGCTGATCACAAATATATATACTTTTCCATATCTAGCTCGCTTCCTTTAGGTGGGTACAAACACCATACCAAAGTTAATATACCCTTTTACCTATTCTATAGGTGTATGGTATAAAAAACAACATTTGCCAAATAGATAAAAAATAAAGACTTACAAAAAAATGTTGAGAAGGAAAATGTTACATTATTTAAATTTATATATATTTTTATTCGGATTCTTTATTAGCTTTATTTTTATTATTATTAATATTATCTCATTTAGCTTTTGCACTATTTGAGACTATTTGAGGGCGAAATAATTAGTCTTATTAATTAAGTGAGCTTATGGAATAAAGTTTAAGTTGCGTTAATACCAAAAATTTTAAAATTTCATTGAATCTTTGTGCAAAACGCGTAAACAGGTCAAAACCAAATAAATCCTGTGGGTTTTTATTATTAAAATGCTCGTACAAAATTTTCAATAAAATTCTTTCAATCGTTTAAGCAAATAAAATTTATAGAAAACCTCATGGTGTCGTCGTGGAAAACTGGTTGATCGAACTTAACTAAAACTTTTTGCAGCCTCTCTTTTGGACTGCAAGATCAACCTTTTAAATTGGACACAAATCGGAAACACAATTTTTTTTTGGATCCCGCAAGGACGAAATGTGTTCATCCATTCCAACCAAATTTATATAACTAATTCCGGTTGCTAAGAGGAACATTTGTGCATAATTTCAAGTCAATCGATCAAACCGTTTTGACTCGACATCAAAAATATTGAAAAAGCTTCATTGCGCCCTCGTGGCCAAACGGGTTAACCGAACTCAACCAAAATTTGTGCCAGCATCTCTTTTGACTGCAAAACCACCCTGTACAATTGGACACAAATCGGAAAAACAAAATTTTTTGGGAGCCCGCCAGGCCGAAATGAGTTAATATATTCCAACAACTAATTCCGGTTGCTAAGACGAACATTTGTGCAAAATTTAAAGTCAATCGGGCAAACCGTTCTGACTCGACATCTAAAAAATGAAAAAGCTTAAAACGGCTCTGGAGCCGCAACCTGTTGACTTATAAAAATGTAGCATAGCCTATGTCACCCCCCGCGCTCTCAGAAATATTCCTTTAAAATTTTGTGACAATCGGATCAGTGGTTTTCACGTGAATCCTGGACAAACAAACAAACAAAATTTCTCCTTTATTTATTAGATTATGGAAAGTTTAAAGTGAAATTTGATAAATTGCTTTATTTCATCTTAAAAATAATGCTTTTAATTTTATATTTTGTTTTGTACTTACCTGAAAGTTCTACTACGCTCTTCCTCGTTTGTTTATGACTTTATGAGAGAAATGTAGGCTTCTTTCTTGAAAAATCTGTTTTTAAAATACTATGTATTTAAGCATAATATATATGAAATTGAATTTTTTTGATTTTTAGATTTCATTTGAAGAAATATGCAATTTCACACTGAAATTTATTTTTAAAAAACAACAACTGCAAACTAGATAAAAAACAAAGACTTACGAAAACATGTAGAGAAGGAAAATGTTATGTTGTTTAATTTTAAAGATAGTATTGTTACTCGGATTCTTTATTAGCTTTATTTTTATTATTATTAATATTATCTCATTTAGCTTTTGTACTACTTGGGACTATTTAAGAAAAAAAATTAGTGTTATTAATTAAGTGAACTTTTGGGATAAAGGTTAACTTGCGTTCATACCAAAAATTTGAAAATTTCATTGAATCTTTGTTCAAAACGCGGAAACAGGTCAAAACCAAATTAATCCTGTGGGTTTTAATTAAAATGCTGGTACCAAATTTTCAATAAAATTCT
The DNA here is from genome assembly GCA_963082915.1 of Dolichopus griseipennis. Taxonomy (NCBI): domain Eukaryota; kingdom Metazoa; phylum Arthropoda; class Insecta; order Diptera; family Dolichopodidae; genus Dolichopus; species Dolichopus griseipennis. The sequence continues at coordinate 265,232,028 of OY720441.1, forward strand.
TTTAATTGTTTAAGCAAATAAAATTTTTTAGAAACTTCATGGCGTCGTCGGGGAAAACGGGTTAATCGAACTTAACTAAAACTTTTTGCAGCCTTTCTTTTAGACTGCAATATCAACCTGTAAAACTGGACACAAATCGAAAACACAAAATTTTTTGAAAGTCCGGCAGGCCGAAATGGGTTAATCTATTCCAACCAAATTTATACTACTAATTCCGGTTGCTAAGAGGAACATTTGTGCAAAATTTCAAGTCAATTTGGAGTTTTACCTAGCATTTTATTATCTAAGGAAAAATGTTTAAAACTAAGAGACAATTTCTTCAATTTAAAGAAACCCTTTCAAAGAGATTTAGGAAAAAACCTTTAACGTTTGTTGAAATATAATGCTGGTGCTTCAAACTTCCTTTATTTGTAAAAAAAAATTTGAACAGGTATTCAAGTTACAGGCGCTTAAAAGTAGCAAAATTTCAGTTTTCGAGCCCTGAAAGCTCCTAAACAGCGGACGTGGGGAAAAAATTTTGTTATCCGACTCCTACTAATTTCTGCAATGTCTAAAAACTGGTTAGTTTAAAAAAAAATTACACAGAGTTTTCAAATTTAAACAGATGAAGTAATTCGATTTAATTACTTTTATATTCAGTAAATGGTTAAAAATACCTTTGAAAATAATTTTTTTTGAAATTAATGAATAATTCCGTGATTGGTAAAACAATTGAAAATGGTGGTAATAGAAAAATAATTAAAATAGCTAACTCTTGGGAAAACAAAGGAAGACATTTAGGAGCACTAATTGTCAAATCTAATTATAGATACAAGATATTATAGATACAAGATATAAAACCAAATCTGATTCAATACTTTAATACGTCAGATTATGCAAAATATAACGCATATAACTTTTTTTACCTAAAAAATAAAGTATTCGGTTCATTTAAAGATGAAATGAAAATTAATTACTGAATTTATAGGTTTAAGGCCAAAAATGTATTTTCTTCAGACTTTAGAAAATAAAAGTATTAAAAATGCAAAAGAGGTTAAAAAATATGTTGTTTATGACTTAAATATAGAGGATTACAAAAGTTATTTATTTCCTAATTTGATTATTTATAAAAATATGAAGTTTAAAAATCGAAATTACACACTATTTATACGCAGAATCTTAACAAAATAGCTTTAAGTAGTATAGATAAAAAAAGATATATATTAGGTGATGTAAAATCTTATGCTTGGGGACACTATGCTTTAAATGTAATGTAAATAATATTACTTTTTAATATGTATTTGATATGTAATATGACTGTTTTTATTACTTAAGATTGTTTAATTATTTATATATGCAATTATTACTTACTATTTATGTATATATTAATTTCAAGGACATCAAGGAAGAGTGTAGTAGAGTGGACTGTGTCAACTCTGGAACTCCCTTATGACCGTTACATGAACATTATATCATTATTATTATAAACATTAATTACTTTTGGAAAAATTTCAAACAAACCAGCTTTATTAGGTGTAGTGTAATGCTCATATAAAATAAGGAGTTGTATGGCAGCTACCTAAACCCTCTGCAGCAGACCACCCAAATTTTGCAGTAACTTTGGCCATTAGACGAAACAATTTTTGGCAAATAATTTTACCTATAGTTGTACAAGTATAATAAACTCTATGAACACAAAAAATAATAATATTGTATTTAAACAAACCAAACTAGTTTAAGCTTTTTTCAAAACTTTTTTAGTTAATTTTACAATTCAATAAAAAGCTTACTTTTAACTTAAAATTTATCACATGGTCTATTTGTATTTCATGATCAAAGCTTATATTATTAAGATAATTTGAAACGTTTATTTGTTTCATTTTTTCAAAAGTGTTTTAGTTAACTTTATAATCAAACAAAAAATTTCCATCGGTTTTTTAAACTTTTCTTAAACCTTAATTTTCAAACTTAATTTTCAACGACCTTTATTAGCTTTGAATTCAACCTAACTTTAAAATTTTTTTATAGTTTTTCAAATAAATATTAAAATAAATTTGAGCTTTAAATAAATATTAAAATAAATTTGTATTTAAACCAAACTAGGTTAAGCCTGTTATTATTTGTTTCAAAAGTTTTAAGTCAAATTCAGAATTAAAAAAAAAATTTCCATGCTTTTTTGCAACTTTTCATCTTGATTTTCAAACGTAACGGACGAGTTTTATTAGCCTTGAATTAAACCCAAACTTTAAATTTTTCTAATTTTTTCAAATTTTCAAATAATATTAAATGCACTTTTAACCTTTTAGCTTAATTTTCAAATGTAACGGACGAGCTTTATTAGCATTGAATTCAAACCCAAATTTTAAATTTTTTAAATAAAAATTAAATTCAGTTGAAACCTTTCAGCTTAATTTTCAAACGTAACAGACGAGCTTTATTAGCTTTGAATTCAAGCCCAACTTTAAATTTTCCAAATAAATTTAAAATTAAGTTTAAACTTTAATAATTTTAACAACTTTTCGTTTATAATGAAAAATGCTTAATTTTCAAACATAATGAACGAACTTTCTATCTAGAACATACATTACAATACAAGCTTTAGTGCTTTAGAGCTGTAGAGCTTTTATCCAGAATCCCCATTTCTATACAACCAAACTCAACATTAAATTTTTCAAATAAATTTTAAGTTAAGTTTAAACATTTCAGCTTAATTTTCAAACGTAATGGACGAGTTTTATTTGCTTTGAATTCAAACCCAAACTTTAAATTTTTGAAATAAATTTTAAATTAAGTTTAAACCTTTCAGCTTAATTTCCAAACGTAACGGACGAGCTTTATTAGCTTTGAATTCAAAACAAACTTTGAATTTTTCAAATAAATATTAATTTGAGTTTAAAACTTTCAGCTTAGTTTTCAAACGTAACGGACGAGATTTATTAATTTTGAATTTAGAGCTTTAGAGCTTTTATCCAGAAAACCCACATCTATACTACTTTTATCAGTTTTCAACTTCTTAAAACATCCATATTTAAGTATGAATTTTTCTACTATTGTTTTGAGACTGTTGTAGCGTCTTTAGTTTCTACTGGATAGGCTTCTATATATTTGGTTAAATACCTTATGTCTGGTATTGATTTTGCATTCCAAATTTGAAGGTGTACAGTCTACATATCTGTATTTAAGGATTTGGTGGTTTCTTTATTATTATCATAATTTATATTATTTATTTCATTTAAATTTTCCTCTTCTTTATTTTTCATATCTCTTGTAATAATAATGTAGTATAAAATATATATTTAAATACATATCTAATGTATGGCATGATCTATTGCCCGTTCTAAATCCAATAACCTTTAATTGCAATTAAATTCCTTTGGTTCAAATTAATGGGAAGTTCATAAGTCATTTTAAAATCATAAAAGCTTTTATTAGTTTGATCGTAAGACAAGGCTAACCAAATTTACTTTATAATACTAAAAACATTTTCTAATTATTTTATCATTTCAAAAATATTAGCAATTCTTACTAATTTATCTATTTAAAAATATTTAACAACAAATAAAGTTGAGATAAATGGATTCGTAAAATGCAATTACAAAATTACATATTTCAAACTTTTATCCAATTCAATAAAATTTTACACACAATTACTCCTTTTCAGAATTTTTAGCTGTAGTGCATTTACTGTTGAATGATTTAATACCCTTGGTTAATTATTTCAATTTTCAATCATTTTTAAATTTATTCTCTTAATTTACTTATTTATTAATGTTCTATATAATTAAACTCAAAGTTACTCATGGTTTTAATTTAAAGTTAGTTAAAACAATTAATGCTTTCATTAGCTTTTTATCACAAAATTTAATAATCAAAATATGCAATAAATGTATTTCTAAAATACAATGAAAAATTTAGTACTGTTCATTTAATTAATTTTAATACAAAAATAAATTTTACAACTTAAGTATCGTACACAATTTCTTAATTATATTTTACCTATGGTAATAATTCAATAAAATATAGATATGAATAAAAATAAAAAACAAAAAAAATTTCGCCGTTTATTAAAACAAGTAAAGAAACAGTCAGCCGGTGCAACCGACTTAGAAATACCCTACACATATTTGGTTAAAATTTAATGAGATATCCATAAGTCATTTTAACACAATAAAAGCTGTTATTAATTTGATCGTAAGACATAGCTAACCAAATTAACTTTATAATACTAAAAACATTTTCTAATTACACTATCTATTAAAAAATATTACAAATTCTTACTAATTTATCTATTTGAAAATATTAAAAAACATACACGCAAACAAATAAAGAAAAATACATGTGCCCCAAGTATAATGTTCTATCTTCTTTGGTTTCGAAATTGTACTAGTTTGACTTCAATTCGCTCAAAAACTTCTGAATCTGAACACGACAAGAACCAATTCCATGGTATTTTCATAACTAATAACCTAGCCGTAATTTGTTTCTGAGTTTTGGAGTTTTTTGGATATATGTTTGTTAGCTTTTGAACTTTTCAAAGGTTCCAGAACCCGAAACCATGTTACGATTTCGCCCATATGCTGTCCCAGTCATACTTTCAATCCTAGTTAAACCTTGTACACAATTGGAACATTCTATATTAATTTTAAGTTACTATTTTTTATAATTTCCATGATAAGCCTTTAAAACCTTTAGAGGTCTAAGAGAGTTACCTGAACCACCACTCCAATTGATGACATTAAGGGAACACGTAGGAAATAATAAAGAACAGCCTTGTGTAAAATTTGAAGCTTCTTAATTTTTTTGAAGTTACTATCTCTACTATTTTCGAAAATATGCTTTAAGGTCTTCGAAACTATGTGGATGGTCCCCGACCCACTATTTCAATTGGTTCCAATTTTCGAAGACACTAAGGGAATAGAAAGGGACATCCTGATACCGATTAAGGAGGTTCTAACTTCTTTGAATTCGGATGAAAAAGTTCTTGGCCTAATTTCGATGATTATGTATAAGGGTTAACTAGTATTTCAAGTACAGCGCGGACTGCATATGTGCTAAACCAGCCCATGGGTTCGGATTCTGGATCTTTTAATCGGTCTAAGGGCCAACGAACATATATAAAAAGTCACGATAGCTCAACAACTGATGACGCTATCTTCATTAAATTTGTGCTGTAGGGTCCTTGTAATGAAACTACGGTGGCGATAGCATACGGTAAGGATTGGACAATGGGTTCGAAACTTAGAATTATTTGATCGAATTTAGGCCAAACGACCATAATTCCGAAAATAATGATGATAGAACCTGCAAATTTGGTATCAGTGTGTCTCTTTTTATTTCCTTAGTGTCCCTGAAATTAGGGACCAATAAGAGTAGTGGGTCGGGGACCAGCCACACTTCAGTTCCGAAGACCTTAAAGCATATTTTCGAAATTAATAAAGATAGTAACTTCAAACAAATGTAGAAGCTTCAAATTTGGCACATGGGTGTTTTTTACTATTTCCTGCGTGTTTCCCTAATTTTGGATCATTCTGAGTTCAGTAAAGCTCTTAGACCCCCCGGGCTTTAAAAGTTTATCATTGAAATTAATAAAAAAAATAATTTAAAATTTAGATAAAATGTTCCAATTGTGTACAAGGGTTAACTAGTATTGAAAGTATGACAAGGATTGCATATGGGCAAAATAGTGCCATGGTTTTGGGTTCTGGAACTTTTGAAAAGTTCAAGGGGTAACAAACATATATCTTAACAAGTAAAGAAACAGTCAGTCGGTGCAACCGACTTAGAAATACCCTACACCTATTTGTTTAAAATTTAATGGGAAGTTAATAAGTCATTTTAAAACCATAAAAGATGTTATTAGTTTGTTCTTAAGACATGGCTACCCAAATTAATTTTATAGTACTAAAAAACATTTTGTAATTACTTTTTCTATTCAAAAATATTCCAAATTCTTACTAATTTATCTATTTAAAAATATTAAAAAACAAAAAAACTTGAAACAAATGAAAATATATTTATTTCGATTCAATTACAAAAGTTAAAAAATTTGAATTATTAAATTTTGTGATAAAAAGCTAATCAAAGCATAATGTATTTAATAATTCAAATTTTTCAATTCGGTCAAAAGCTTCTATAATCCGAACTCATTAACCAAACTCGACCAGAACCAATTCTCATGATACTTTCAATACTAGTAACCTACAGTTTAAATTTCTTCAAAATAGCGGCATCATTTTTTGAGTAATGCTATTTTTAAGATATATGTTTGTTAGCCCTTGAACTTTTCAAAGGTTCCAGAACCCGAAACCATGGTACGATTTCGCCCATATGCAGTCCGCGCTGTATTTTAAATACTAGTGAACCCTTGTACACAATTGGAACGTTCTATCTTAGTTTTAATTTACTTTTTTAAATTTCGATTATAAGCTTTTAAACCTTGGTAGGTCTAAAAGGAGAACTGAACATCCACTCCAATTGATCCCAATTTAGGGCCACACAAATAGTAAAGAACATCTTTGTGCCAAATTTGAAGCTTTTACATTTGTTTCAAGTTGCTATCTTTATTAATTTTATAGATATGCTTTAAGGTCTTCGGAAATGTGTGGCTGGTCACCGACCCACTACTCCAAAAATCAAGAATACTAAAGAAATAGGAATGGACACCTTAATACGAAATTCGGAGGTTCTATCTTCATTGGTTTCGGAATTATGCTCATTTGGCCTAAATTCGATCAAAAAGTTCCAAGTTCCGAACCCATGGTCGAATCTCCCAGTATACCTACATGACTCTTACCGACCCAGTATACCTACTTTATTCTTTATTGTTAATGAAACAAAATGAAAACTATCATAAAAATTTTTATTTACAGCAAGTAGTAAATCTGTTAATGCAAAAAGTAGTAGAAAGCGTAAAAGGCATTCCGAATTGTGTACAAAGGTTAACTATATATTTAATAATTCAAATTTTTCAAAATTGCAATTATTTTAAATTGTTAGTTTATGTACCTATTAGAAAAGCTTATAAACGCAAAATATGATATAAATATATTTCTAAAGTACAATTACAATTTTAGAACTTTTCATATAATTCATTTAAATATAAAAATAAATTTTACATAAATGCAGCACGTACCTTTGAATATAGCTTAAGTATAGTACACAATTTCTTAATTATATATCACCTGTGGTAATAATTCAATAAAACATATGTTATGATTAACATTAAAAAAAAGGAATTTAACCGTTTATTAAAAAAATATTATGTTTTTAATTTATAAAATATTATACAAAATATGTTTTATGGTAAAATTCTTAGCCCTTCAAAAATATAAAAGTGTTAAAAACAAACGGAAATAGGAAAGAACCCTCGTGCATCAAATTTAAAGTTTCTATCTTCTTGAATTTCGAATATAAGCTTTTCAGTTTTGGGATTTCTTAGGAGGCATCTGAACCAACACTAAAGTTAAGTCTAAATTTCGGGGACACATAAGAAATAGGAAATATAATCTTTGGCTTCGAAAATATAGTCGTTTGGCCTTAGATCGATCAAAAGCTTCTAGAATCCGAATTCTTTATCCGAACACGACCAGAACCAATTCCCATGGTACTTTCATTTTTAGTAACCTAGAGTTTAAATTTCATCAAAATAGAAGCATTATTTTTTGAGTTATACTGCTTTTAAGATATATGGTCGTTAGCCTTTGAACTTTTAAAGGTTCCAGAACCCGAAACCATGGTACGATTTCGCCCATATGCAGTCCCCGTCATACTTTCAATACTAGTTAACCCTTGCACACAATTGGATCGTTCCATCTTAATTTTAAGTTTCTATTTTTATTAATTTCGATGATAAGCTTTTATACCTTGGGAAGTGTAAGAGGGGTACTGAACCAAAATTAGGAGAACAAGCAGGAAAAAGTATCTTTATTTATTTCGAAAATATGCTTTAAGGTCTTTGGAACTGTGTGACTGGTCCCCAACCCACTATTCCAATTGGTGCCAAATTTCGAGGACACTAAAGAAATAGAAAGAGACACCCTGATACCAAGTTTAGAGGTTTTATCTTCACTGGTTTCGGAATTATGCTCGTTTGGCCTAAATTCGATCAAAAAGTTCTAGGTTTCGAACACATTGTTCATTTCCCACCGTACGCAATCATCTCCGTAGTTTCATTGCGAGTACTCTACAGCACAAATTTGATGAAGATAGCGTCATTAGTTGTTGAGTTATCGAGATTTTTTATATATGTCCGTTAGCCCTTAGATCGATTAAAAGGTCCAGAATCCGAACCCATCGGCCGATTTCGCCCATTTGCAATCAGCGCCGTACTTTCAGCCCTAGTAACCTACAGTTAAAATTTCATCAACAAAGCTCCATTATTTTTTGATTTATCGTGCCTACGGACGGACGGGCGGGCGGACGGACATGGCTATATCGACTAAGGAGGTCACGCTGATCACAAATATACATACTTTTCCATATCTAGCTCGCTTCCTTTAGGTGTTTACAAACACCATACCAAAGTTTATATACCCCTTTACCTATTCTATAGGTGTAGGTTATAAAAACAGCATAACTCAAAAAATAATGCCTCTTTTTTGATGAAATTTAAACTCTAGGTTTCCAGTAATGAAAGTACCATGGAAATTGGTTCTGGTCGAGTTGCGACAATGATTTCGGATTCTAGAAGCTTTTGATCGATTTGAGGCCAAACAAGTATAATTTCGAAGCCAAAGAATATATTTCCTATTTCTTATGTGTCCCTGAAATTTAAACATTATTGAAGTGGTTGTTCAGGTGCCTCCTAAGAAATCCCAAAACTGAAAAGCTTATATTCGAAATTCAAGAAGATAGAAACTTTAAATTTGATACACGAGGGTTCTTTCCTATAACATTTTTATATTTTTAAAAGGCTAAGAATTTTACCATAAAACATATTTTGTATTATATTTGATAAATTAAAAACAAAATAATTTTTAATAAACAGTTCAATTCCTTTTTATACCCTACACCTATAGAATAGGTAAAGGGGTATATTAACTTTGGTATGGTGTTTGTAACCACCTAAAGGAAGCGAGCTAGATATGGAAAAGTATATATATTTGTGATCAGCGTGACCGCCTGAGTCGACATAGCCATGTCCGTCCGTCCGTCCGTAGGCACGATAACTCAAAAAATAATCGAGCTATCTTGATGAAATTTTAACTGTAGGTTACTAGGACTGAAAGTACGGCGGGAATTGCATATGGGCGAAATCGGCCCATGGGTTCGGATTCTGGACCTTTTAATAGATCGAAGGGCTAACGAACTTTTATAAAAAATCACGATAACTCAACAACTAATGACGCTATCTTCATCAAATTTGTGCTGTAGGTTACCAGTAATGAAACTACTTTGGGGATTACGTAAGGTCGGGATTGGACCATGCGTTCGGAACCTAGAACTTTTTGATCGAATTTAGGCCAAACGAGCATAATTCCGAAACCAATGAAGATAGAACCTCCAAATTTGGTATCAGGGTGTCCCTTCCTATTTCCTAAGTGTCTTTGGAATTTGGGTCCCATTGGAGTACTGGGTCGGGGACCAGCCACACATTTCCGAAGACCTTAAAGCATATTTTTAAAATTAATAAAGATAACAACTTGAAAAAATGTAGAAGCTTCCAATTTGCCACAGGGGTGTTCTTTACTATCTCTTGCGTGTTCCCCTAATTTGGGATCAATTGGAGTGGTGGTTCAGGACCTATTTTAGACCTCCCAATGTGTAAAAGCTTATCATCGAAATTAATAAAACTAGTAACTTAAAATTAAGATAGAACGTTCCAATTGTATACAAGGGTTAACTAGTATTTAAAGTATGACGGGACTGCTAATGGGCGAAATTGTACCATGGTTTTGGTTTCTGGAACCCTTGACAAGTTCAAGGACTAACAAAAATATGTCCTAAAAACACCATAACTCAAAAAATAATGCCGGTATTTTGATGAAATTTAAACTCTAGGTTACTAGTAATGAAAGTACCATGGGAATTGGTTGTGGTCGAGTTTAATTTCAAAGCCAAAGAATATATTTCCTATGTCCTATGTGTCTCCAAAATCTAGACTTAATTGTAGTGGTTCAGCTATGTTCAAAGGTATTTGCTGCATTTATATAAAATTTATTTTAATATTTAAATGAATTATATGAAAATGTCTAAATTTGTAATTGTATTTTAGAAATACATTTATTGCATATTTTGCGTTTATAAGCTTTTCTAATAGGTACATAAACAAGCCATTTAAAATAATTGCAATTTTGAAAAATTTTAATTATTAAATATATTAGCTTTTTATTCAAATTTTTTCATTTAGTAATTGAATTGGAATAAATATATTTTCATTTATTTCAAGTTTGTTTGTTTTTTAATATTTTTAAATAGATAAATTGGTAAGAATTTGTAATATTTTTTAGTAGATAGTGTAATTAGAAAATGTTTCTAGTGTTATAAAGTTAATTTGGTTAGCTATGTCTTACGATCAAATTAATAACAGCTTTTATGGTGTTAAAATGACTTATGGATATGTCCTTAAATTTGAACCAAATAGGCGTAGGGTATTTCTAAGTCGGTTGCACCGACTGACTGTTTCTTTACTTGTGTTTAATTATTATTATGTCAGATATTTTATTGATTTATTACCAAAGGAGATATATAATTAAAACATTGTGTACAATACTTAAGCAATATTCAATGGTACTTGCTGTATTTATGTAAAATTTATTTTTATATTTAAATAAATTATATGAAAGTTCTAAATTTGTAATTTTATTTTAGAAATACATTTATTGCATATTTTGCGTTTATAAGCTTTTCTAATATAATTTTATAGGTACAGAAACTAACAATTTAAAATAATTGCAATTTTGAAAAATTTTAAACTTTTTATGGCTCTGCGAAATAGCGTCTAATGAAATAAGATCTAAAAGTAAAAAATGAAATAACATCTAAAATTTTGCTATTTTTTACATCTTATTTCACAATGAAAAAACATCTAACAATTTTGGTGAAATAAGATCTAATTTTGAATGAAATAACATCTAAAATTTACATGAAATAAAATCTAAAAACCAATAAAAAACAAAACTAAAATGAAAAAAATGAAATAAGATCTAAATAAATTTTATTTTCTACAAAATAACAAAAAAAATTCTTTTTTAAAAATAGAAAAATAAAGTTTTATACAAAAACTTGCAAAGTATCTTGCACAGTGGCTCGGCAGTAAGGACAAGAAAAGCTCGTTGTAGTTCCATCCGCTAAGGCGTTTGCCTGCATTTTTAAACTGCATTCGCTACAAATCTTCATGTGTTTGCAAGGTAATAGCACGATATTAGATCTATTATCCTGACAAACAACACAATTGATAGTATCATTATTATTGAATGTGTTATCCACATCCGTATCAGCATTATTAATATCCTCATCTTCCGATTCAGGGAAATCTTGAAAAAAGTTTTCTAACGGTTCCATATCTGTGCATATTCTGTTTTTGGGATAAACCATTCTATTTAGAAAAGTGGATACGGTAATGTTTCTTTTTTCCAAAAGTATGCTGGCTTCCATAATAATGTCGTCTCTATTTTTATAATTTTTTTTTTTTTTACCTCCTACAAAAATACCACCACTTTCGATTATTATTTGAAAACTTTTACTCTTTTCAAATTCCTCTTCTCGAATAGCTTTGACAAATTTAAAAAAATTTCCATCCTTCTGCTGCGGAAGTAGTTCTTGGCACCTCTTTAAACACAGAGAAACCTTAAGGAGAAACCTTAAACGACTAAATTAAAAGAATTTTTTTAAAATATTTGTGCTTAATATAACGGCGTGGGTAGTAAATTCCACAAAAAAAAAATTCCATTTCCGAAATACCATTTACATAATTCCAAAAAAAAAAAATCCAAAAAAATAAAAATTCCACAAAAAAAAAGTACTGAACATATAAATATTCTGGAAAAAGCGGCAATCCTGATTTTGAATCCAAGTCTAAAATCCCTCTTAATTGAGAATCTCACATATCACGTATAAATAAATATTCTATAAAAGGCGGCGTATATCCCTGCTTTTGAATCCAACTCTAAAATCCCAGCTAATTCAGAATCTCACGTAATTCTCAATTAAGAGGGATTTTAGGGTTGGATTCTAAATCACGATTGCCGCCTTTTCCAGAATGATATTTATATTTTTGGTATTTTTTTTTTTTGCGGATTTTTAATTTGTTTGGATTTTTTTTTTTTTTTTGGAATTATGTAAATAGTATTTCGGAAATGGAATTTTTTTTTAGAATTTCGCACCCACAAACACACCAACTCTTACTCTTTTTATCCATTGCTTTTCAAAATAGTTAGTAAAATTTAAAAATATTTTTTTCTCATCAATGGAATTGATACTTGATAGCATATCATTATATGTGTTTTTTATAAGAGTTGGGGGAAGTAAAGCCAACGATATAAACTTATGATAAACTAGCAGTGCGTTTTTATTTTGTCTAATAAAATTTAGAAGATTTTTATCTTTCATTACTTTTCTTCGTATTGCCTGGAAATAATGAAACCAGCAACCTTTTAGTTTCATATTTGGAAAGTTTGCCGCTATAGCATTTCTCAATGCTGTTTCATAATCCGTTATAAAGCTGTTAGGTTTAAATTAAAATATATTCTCATTGATGTATTGAAATAATTTGAAATAACATTTTTCGGATTTTTTTGTTAGCAAAATATAAAAAAATGGAAATATCTATAAAAAAGCGAAAAAAATATGAAATTAGTATAGAGATTTTATAGTTGGTTATAAAATCAGAATGAAATTTATATAGGTAAGTGCAAATATTCTGGAAAAAGGGTTTTCCGAATATTTTTAACAACAGATACATATTTTCTATAATATTTTGGCCAGCCATGATGGAAAAGAAATTAAAAATACTTACTTTTTCAAAATATTCTATATGAATGATCAATAATTGGTTGAAACAACCAACAGGTACAATTTTGAATGTACCATCTACTATATAATTGCGCCTTATTGGATTAATTTTTTCATTAATATTTCTCATAATATTGTCAGAGCCAAAGATACTAAAAGAAAAGTCATCATCCTCAGTTGTTATACATCCTTTGTAAAAAGTTGTTGGATTATGCTGGTGCTTAGTTATTCCAAAATTTTTCCAAATCGATTCATTTTGAAATACCTGAATAACTTATATAGGTTTCTTTGGAGAAGTTACAAAAATTTTACTTGTTATATATTGCAAGCTACGTTTTATTTTGGAAAATGATGTATTTTTCGATTCTTCTTGGTTACTTATGAAAAAGGAAAAATTCCAAATTGAATAAGTTAAATTTGTAAAAAAAATTATGATATTTTAAAAGACAAATACTTTATTACACCCATTACAGAAACAATATACACAAAACATTACTTTTCACAAACTCTACGATACGTGTTCCGGATCCCACCAAGAGCATTAACATCACTTAGCATGTTCGCAGAATCAACGCACTGTTTTTTAATTGTATTTAGCACTTTAAATTCATTATATTTGCTTTCTTGATCTCCATGATTATGATCAATATATTTTTTTGATTTTTCTATAAAATCATTATTATTAAATAGTTCCATTTTTGATTTACAATTTTGTTTATGACAAATATAATAAGTTTTATTTTTATATTCTGGTCTTTTTTTATACAATTGTTTTTGTTCAAGAACATAAATTAATTTAGAGTCTGATCTTTGACCGGTAATATATTCAAAATTAAACCTTTCCATTTTATTTTTTTATATTTTTACTATTTTAATTCACAACACTTTAATATTATCAGTATCACTAATTACACTCTGAAAGGTCGTCAAATACTAAATGAATGATAAATGCAATAATATTTTTACTGGATAAGTTAGTCACAAATGATTATCAGATCAAAATATAATTTTAATACCCAGGTAATATTAATAAATTTTTCAATGGTCAATTATAATAAAAATTTTTATCTGTTTCATTTTATAAATTTTTAGAGAAATGAAATAAGATCTAAAAATTTATTTTGTTATTTTATTTCATTATTCACTTTTAGATTTTATTTCATTATGAAATAATATATAAATGAAATAGCATCTAAAAGTAAATGAAATAAAATCTAAAAAATTTTTTGAATTTTTTTTAGATATTATTTCATTTTTTACTTTTAGATCTTATTTCATTAGACGCTATTTCGCAAAGCCGTAATAGGCTCTGCGAAATAGCGTCTAATGAAATAAGATCTAAAAGTAAAAAATGAAATAACATCTAAAATTTTGCTATTTTTTACATCTTATTTCACAATGAAAAAACATCTAAAAATTTTGGTGAAATAAGATCTAATTTTGAATGAAATAACATCTAAAATTTAAATGAAATTAAATCTTAAAACCAATAAAAAACAAAACTAAAATGAAAAAAATGAAATAAGATCTAAATAAATTTTATTTTCTACAAAATAACAAAAAAAATTCTTTTTTAAAAATAGAAAAATAAAGTTTTATACAAAAACTTGCAAAGTATCTTGCACAATGGCTCGGTAGTAAGAACAAGAAAAGCTCGTTGTAGTTCCATCCGCTAAGGCGTTTGCCTGCATTTTTAAACTGCATTTGCTACAAATCTTCATGTGTTTGCAAGGTAATAGCACGATATTAGATCTATTATCCTGACAAACAACACAATTGATAGTATCATTATTATTGAATGTGTTATCCACATCCGTATCAGCATTATCAATATCCTCATCTTCTGATTCAGGGAAATCTTGAAAAAAGTTTTCTAACGGTTCCATATCTGTGCATATTCTGTTTTTGGGATAAACCATTCTATTTAGAAAAGTGGATACGGTAATGTTTCTTTTTTCCAAAAGTATGCTGGCTTCCATAATAATGTCGTCTTTGTTTTTATAAATTTTTTTTTTTTACCTCCTACAACAATACCACCACTTTCGATTATTATTTGAAAATTTTTACTCTTTTCAAATTCCTCTTCTCGAATAGCTTTGACAAATTTAAAAAAATTTCCATTCTTTTGTAACAAACGACTCAAAACTCCGTTATAACCTTCTGCTGCTGAAGTAGTTCTTGTCACCTCTTTAAACACAGAGAAACCTTGAGGAGTAACCGTAAACGACAAAATAAAAAGAAATTTTTACAAAATACTTAATTAAGATGGATTTTAGAGTCGGATTCTAAATCACGATTGCCGCCTTTTCCAGAATGATATTTATATTTTTGGTATTTTTTTTTTTGGCGGATTTTTAATTTGTTTGGATTTTTTTTTTTTTTGGGATTATGTAAATAGTATTTCGGAAATGGAATTTTTTTTTAGAATTTCGCACCCAACCTAAACACACCAGCTCTTACTCTTTTTATCCATTGCTTTTCAAAATAGTTAGTAAAATTTAAAAATATTTTTTCTCATCAATGGAATTGATACTTGATAACATATCATTATATGTGTTTTTTATAAGAGTTGGGGGAAGTAAAGCCAACGATATAAACTTATGATAAACCAGCAGTGTTTTTTTATTTTGTCTAATAAAATTTAGAAGAATTTTATCTTTCATTACTTTTCTTCGTATTGCCTGGCATTAATGAAACCAGCAACCTTTTAGTTTCATATTTGGAAAGTTTGTCGATATAGCATTTCTCAATCCTGTTTCATAATCCGTTATAAAGCTGTTAGGTTTAAATTCAAATATATTCTCATTGATGTATTGAAATAATTTGAAATAACATTTTTCGAATTTTTTTGTTCGCAAAATATAAAAAAATGGAAATATCTATAAAAAAGCGAAAAAAATATGAAATTAGTATAGAGATTTTATAGTTGGTTATAAAATCAGAATGAAATTTATATAGGTAAGTGCAAATATTCTGGAAAAAGGGTTTTCCGAATATTTTTAACAACAGATACATATTTTCTATAATATTTTGGCCAGCCATGATGGAAAAGAAATTAAAAATACTTACTTTTTCAAAATATTCTATATGAATGATCAATAATTGGTTGAAACAACCAACAGGTACAATTTTGAATGTACCATCTACTATATAATTGCGCCTTATTGGATTAATTTTTTCATTAATATTTCTCATAATATTGTCAGAGCCAAAGATACTAAAAGAAAAGTCATCATCCTCAGTTGTTATACATCCTTTGTAAAAAGTTGTTGGATTATGCTGGTGCTTAGTTATTCCAAAATTTTTCCAAATCGATTCATTTTGAAATACCTGAATAACTTCTATAGGTTTCTTTGGAGAAGTTACAAAAATTTTACTTGTTATATATTGCAAGCTACGTTTTATTTTGGAAAATGATGTATTTTTCGATTCTTCTTGGTTACTTATGAAAAAGGAAAAATTCCAAATTGAATAAGTTAAATTTGTAAAAAAAATTATGATATTTTAAAAGACAAATACTTTATTACACCCATTACAGAAACAATATACACAAAACATTACTTTTCACAAACTCTACGATACGTGTTCCGGATCCCACCAAGAGCATTAACATCACTTAGCATGTTCGCAGAATCAACGCACTGTTTTTTAATTGTATTTAGCACTTTAAATTCATTATATTTGCTTTCTTGATCTCCATGATTATGATCAATATATTTTTTTGATTTTTCTATAAAATCATTATTATTAAATAGTTCCATTTTTGATTTACAATTTTGTTTATGACAAATATAATAAGTTTTATTTTTATATTCTGGTCTTTTTTTATACAATTGTTTTTGTTCAAGAACATAAATTAATTTAGAGTCTGATCTTTGACCGGTAATATATTCAAAATTAAACCTTTCCATTTTATTTTTTTATATTTTTACTATTTTAATTCACAACACTTTAATATTATCAGTATCACTAATTACACTCTGAAAGGTCGTCAAATACTAAATGAATGATAAATGCAATAATATTTTTACTGGATAAGTTAGTCACAAATGATTATCAGATCAAAATATAATTTTAATACCCAGGTAATATTAATAAATTTTTCAATGGTCAATTATAATAAAAATTTTTATCTGTTTCATTTTATAAATTTTTAGAGAAATGAAATAAGATCTAAAAATTTATTTTGTTATTTTATTTCATTATTCACTTTTAGATTTTATTTCATTATGA
The DNA here is from genome assembly GCA_963082915.1 of Dolichopus griseipennis. Classification (NCBI taxonomy): domain Eukaryota; kingdom Metazoa; phylum Arthropoda; class Insecta; order Diptera; family Dolichopodidae; genus Dolichopus; species Dolichopus griseipennis. The sequence continues at coordinate 265,249,191 of OY720441.1, forward strand.
AATAATATATAAATGAAATAGCATCTAAAAGTAAATGAAATAAAATCTAAAAAATTTTTTGAATTTTTTTTAGATATTATTTCATTTTTTACTTTTAGATCTTATTTCATTAGACGCTATTTCGCAGAGCCTTTTATTTCATTATTCACTTTTAGATTTTATTTCATTATGAAATAATATATAAATGAAATAGCATCTAAAAGTAAATGAAATAAAATCTAAAAAATTTTTTGAATTTTTTTTAGATATTATTTCATTTTTTACTTTTAGATCTTATTTCATTAGACGCTATTTCGCAGAGCCGCTTTTTATATTTTTTTTATTAGCTTTTTTTTATTATAATAATTCAAATTTTTTCACATTTATAATTGAATTGAAATAAATATATTTTCATTTATTACAAGTTTTTTTGATTTTTAATATTTTTAAATATATAAAGTAGTAAGAATTTGTACTATTTTTGAATAGATACAGTACTTAGAAAATGGTTTTAGTATTATAAAGTTAACTTGGTTAGCTATGTCTTACGATCAAACTAATAACGTCTTTTATGGTTTTAAATTGACTTTAAAACGAGGAAGATTATAGTTGCCCTTGTCAACTTTTAGATACCCGTGCATACCCACTATGGTGTATAAAATAAACCGTAATATACTTCCCTTATACATTTAACTCATTCCTCCATAATTTTGACGTAAAAAAAAAAAAAAAAAAAATTAACAAAAAAAAATCACAAAACATAAAACAAAATTTTCATTCATTGTCCCATAACTTTAGCTTAAAAAAAAAAAAAAAAAAAAACAAAAAAAAAAAAAAAAACAAAAAAAAAAAAAATCACAAAAAAAAAAACAAAATTTTCATTCATTGTCCCATAAGTTTAGCTTAAAAAAAAAAACAAAAACAAAAAAAAAACAAAAAAAAAAAAATGGCCCACCCTAAAATTCCGATGGTCCGAGTGATGTCCAACTTTGCCAACTAACTTGCCCTATTACTTTACCTGCCCAGTTTTAATTTTAACCTTGTAGCTTCATTAGATTCGCAGTTATTGAATCGAAAACTTTGTATGGCAGCCCCCCAAAATGGGGCCGTAACATTTTGAAACTTCATATAAGTGCTCGATTCATTATATAAATAACCGTGTGTAATTTTTATCGTCGTAGTATAATTAGTTTTGAAGAAATTCATATTGGTGCAAATAAGTTGTATGGCAGCCCCCCGAAAATGGGGCCCTAAAATTTTGAAACTTCATATAAGTGCTCGATTCATTATATAACTAACCGTCTGTAATTTTCAGCCTCGTAGTATAATTAGTTTTGAAGAAATTCATATTGGTGCAAAGAAGTTGTATGGCAGCCCCCCGAAAATGGGGCCCTAACATTTTGAAACTTCATATAAGTGCTCGATTCATTATATAACTAACCGTGTGTAATTTTCATCCGCGTAGTATAATTAGTTTTGAAGAAATTCATATTAGTGCAAAGAAGTTGTATGGCAGCCCCCCGAAAATGGGGCCCTAACATTTTGAAACTTCATATAAGTGCCGGAGTCATTATAAAACTAACCGTGTGTAATTTTTATCCCCGTAGTATAATTAGTTTTGAAGAAATTCATATTGGTGCAAAAAAGTTGTATGGCAGCTCCCCGAAGCCTTAGTCCGATTTTAACCAAAAACAATAGGGAACCTAGAAATTGTCTAAAAATGACTTTGTGTGAATTTCAAGACTCTTGCCCTTTTAGTTTTTGAGTTATCGTGCTGACACACGGACGGACGGACGGACGGACAAACACACATAGCTGGATCGACTAATTTTTCGATTCTGAGCCGATACGTACCCTTGACACTATATCTAGCTCGTCTAGATCGATGCGTTACAAACGGAGGAGCAAATCTAATATACCCGATGTCATATATGTATGCACGGGTATAAATATAAAAGAAGCAATGCTAAAAATGGGGGAAAAAAAACTCTAAAATTGACAACGAGGGAGAAGTAACTAATATGGTAGTTATTGAAACCTTACAAGAAAACCATCTCATAAAACTAATAGAAATAATTACATCAGCATATAATAACATCAGGAAAAATATTAAACGGCTGTACCAGAGCAGAGCACCGCAGATCGAATGAACAACAAAAATAAAAATATAAGTCAAATTTTTATACCCGTATGACTATATAGTCAAAGGGTATAATAAATTTGCCATTACGTTTGTGACGCAGAGAAGGAGGGGGGGTAGATATAGACTCAAGTGTATGGATTGGATCAGAATCAAAAAAAAAATCGATTTAGCTATGTATGTCCGTCCGTCCGTCCGTCCGTCCGTCCGTCCGTCCGTCCGTCTGTCCGTCTGTCCGTCTGTCCGTCCGTCCGCACGATAACTCAAAAACTAAAGGAGCTAGGATCTTGAAATTTTCGCAAATTAGTTTTTTTTGCAAAAGCCGTCATCGCTATTTAAATCCAGCCATTTTGGTCCATGGGTTCGGGTGGCTGCCATACAACTTCTTTTTTTATATGAGTATTTCTTTGTACCTATTACAGCTACGTGTCTGAAATTTTGGCAAAAGTAGTTTAGTTTTATGGCCAAAGTTTCTGCAAAATTTTGTTGGTCTAGTGGAGTGGGTTCGAGTAGCTGCCATACAACTCCTTCTTTTATATGAGCATTACTCTATACCTATTAAAGGTGGGTGTCTGAAATTTTGCCAAAAATAGTTTAGTGTAATGGCCAAAGTTACTGCAAAATTTGGTTGGTCTACTGCAAAGGGTTCGAGTAGCTGACATACAACTTCTTATTTTATATGAGCATTACTCTATACCTATTGAAGTTGAGTGTCTGAAATTTTGCCAAAAATAGTTTAGTATAATGGCCAAAGTTACTGCAAAATTTGGTTGGCCTACTGCAGAGGGTTCGTGTAGCTGCCCTACAACTCCTTCTTTTATATGAGCATTATATTTCACCTAATACAGCTGGTATGTTTGAAATTTTGCCAAAAGTAATTAATGTTTATAATAATAATGATATAATGTTTATATAACGGTCATACGGGTATCCCAGAGTTGACACAGTCTACTCTACTACACTCTTCCTCGTTTTTACTAATTATATGTAACGATTAAATTTTTTATTTTGTTTTAAAAATTGATAAAGACAATAAAAATTTTTAGTGTTTGTTTGGTTAAAAGAAACAGTGAATAAAATTAAAATGAAAAACAGACTAAATTTATTACAATGAATTAAAGTAAATTAAATAAATTAAATTTAAATAGATAAATTCAAGTAAAATACTTTACATATTTAAGAGTAGATTTTAAATTGAAATTTTTAATATAAATAAGTTAAATTAATATTTCATTGTATATTTAAGATTGTAATTTTAAATTAAATTTTTTACTATAAATAAATCAATTAAAAATCTTTTTTTATATGTATCATATTTTAAACTAAATTTCTTACTATGAATAAATTAAATAAAATCTTCATTATATCTTTAAGAATACATTTTTCTTTAAATAAAATTCTTTAAAATTTTTTATATATAAACTAAAATTTTTATTTTTAATTATATAAACTATAAACTATGTATGAGAAAAATTTTTTTTTATAATAAGAACAATGACAAAAGAGCATAATAAAATAAAAATTTAATATAAACTAAATAGTAAATTGTTATCAATTATAAAGGCAAAATAGGTCTGAGCATTTGATTTTCTAGTAAATATCCTTAGTATTGAAAAATAAAATCCATGTATAAAGAACTAATAACAGCAAGAAATGACTATTTAAAAGCGACAAAGACAATATTAAAGGTAAACAGGTCAAAAAGTCCCGTGACAACAAATAAGAACAAAATCAGAATAACAAATAGCTATAAGTGTTACAAAATCTGTGGTTTAAAACTGAACGGAAAAAAAAATTAATAGAACATTCTCAATTTGCAAAAAAACATACCACAAAAAAAACATTTTAATTTATTATCCCATGAGTTTTGCTTAAACAAAAATAAAAATCAAAAAAAAAAAAAAAAAACAAAGAAAATAAAAAACAAAGTGGCCCACCCTAAAAGTCCGGTGGTCCGAGTGATGTCCAACTTTGCCAAGTAACTTGCCCTATCACTTTACCTGCTCAATTTTAATTTTAACCTTCTAGCTTCATTAGATTCACAGTTATTGAATCGAAAACTTTGTATGGTAGCCCCCGAAAATGGAGCCCTAACATTTTGAAACTTCAAATAAGTGCTTGATTCATTATATAACTAACCGTGTGTAATTTTCATCTTCTAAGTATAATTAGTTTTGAAGAAATTCATATTGGTGCAAAAAAGTTGTATGGCAGCCTCCCGAAGCCTTTTTAGGCTTCGATGTCATATATGTATACACGGGTATAAACAAATTACAATATTTTAGAAATTCCAATCCTTAGCGGTCCCAATAACCAAACAATTGTAATACCAGCTCGTTCAGAAGCAGTAAGGAAATTTTCTTTACCTTCAGATAACGATTGCTTAATTTTAGATCAAGTAATTTTAGAAGGAGTATTCATACCAAGAACAATAGTGGCTTCTAGGAACCCTTATGTTCGTGTTATAAATACTAATTCAGAAAACAAATTAATTCCGTCTGATATTAAATTAGAACTTTACCATTGTCTGATTTTGAAATAATCAGTTTAAAGCAAAATTATAATTAAAAAAATAATAATCGTATTAAAGAATTAAATCAAATCCTAATTGAAAATACAAATAAAATATATATATTAATATTATGTAATGAATTTTCCGATATTTTTCAATTAGAAACAGATAAGATGTCTGTTAATAACTTCTATAAACAAAAATTAAGAATTATGGACGATAATCCGGTTTATATAAAAAATTATAGCAAGCTCATACGCGAACGGATGAAATAAATAGACAAGTTAATAAATTACTAAAAAATAAATTGATTGAACCAAGTCAATCTAATTATAATAGCCCAATAATATTAGTACCAAAGAAAGGTAACGTTAATAAATGGAAAATGTGTATTGACTATAGGATGGATAATAAAAATTTTTCTCGGTATTAAAATTATACTCAGGTTTTCATCAAGTACCATTAGATGAAAAGTCAAGAGACATAACTTCTTTCAGCACGCAATCAGGTAGCTATAGATGGAAAGTTTGGATTAAACGTCTCACCAAATTCTTTTTCAAGAATGATGTCACTTGCTTTTGCAGCTGCGACACCTTTACAATGTTTTTTGTATATGGACGACATCATTGTAACAGGGTGTTCGGAAAACCAACATTTAAAGAATTTAATAAAATGAAACATTAAGAACCCTTACAATTAACTGAGATCCCACAAAAGCCATTTGACTTAGTAGTAATTTATACAATTGGTCCTTTACCAAGAACTATAGACAACAATCTATATGCTGTAACGATTATTTGTGATTTGACTAAATTCTTAATAACGGTTCCTATTCCCAACAAAGAAGCCAAAACAGTTGCAAAAGCATTGTTGAGAATTTTGTTTTGATATTTGGACCTGTGAAAAATATTTTAACAGATAGAGGAACGGAATATAAAAATCAAATAATTAGAGAAGTTTTTTAGTTGTTAAATATCGAACATAAATGTTCTACAGCTTACCATCATGAAACATTAGGAACTCTAGAAAAAAATCATAGAGTTCTTAATGAATACTTAAGTTCATATATAAATGAAAATAAAGACAATTGGGACAGTTACTTACCATATTTTACTTATGGTCATAATTCAACACCGAACGTGAATTTCCAAGAAAAATATGCTCCATTCGAAATAGTTTTAGGCAAAAAACCGGTAATACCAGAATTTATTTTTAACAGCAAAAATGAATCAATTATAACTTTGACAATTATAGTAAAGAACTGAAATACAATTTACAAGTCATGAATAAAAATGCACAATACTTACTACAAAAAGCTAACTTATATATTATATAATAAACGAGGAAGAGTGTAGTAGAGTAGACTGTGTCAACTCTGGGATACCCGTATGACCGTAATATAAACATTATATCATCCAGTTAATTACTTTGGCAAAATTTCAAACATACCAGCTTTATTAGGTTAAATATAATGCTCATATAAAAGAAGGAGTAGTTTTATGGCAGCTAGTAGAACCCTCTGCAGTAGACCAACCAAATTTTGCAGTAACTTTGGCCATTATACTAAACTATTTTTGGCAAAATTTCAGACACCCAACTTCAATAGGTACAGAGTAATGCTCATATAAAATAAGAAGTTGTATGGTAGCTACTCGAACCCTTTGCAGTACACCAAACAAATTTTGCAGTAACTTTGACCATTACACTAAACTATTTTTGGCAAAATTTCAGACACCCAGCTTTAATAGGTATAGAGTAATGCTCATATAAAAGAAGGAGTTGTATGGCAGCTACTCGAACTCACTGCAACAGACCGACCAAATTTTGCAGAAACTTTGGCCATAAAACTAAACTACTTTTGACAAAATTTCAGACACGTAGCTACAATAGGTACAGAGAAATATTCATATAAAATTAGAAGTTGTATGGCAGCCACCCGAACCCATGGACCAAAATGGCTGGATTTAAATAGCGATGACGGCTATTGCAAAAAAACGAATTTTGCTAAAATTTCAAGATCCTAGCTTCTTTAGTTCTTGAGTTATCGTGCGGACGGACGGACGGACGGACGGACATACATAGCTAAATCGATTTGTTTTTCGATTCTGATCTGATCCATACACTTGAGTCTATATCTACCGCCCCTCCTTCTATGCGTCACAAACGTAATGGCAAATTTATTATACCCTTTGACTATATAGTCATACGGGTATAAAGAATATATGACCAAAACGCAAAAGGGTATGATTTTAGAATAAAGGCTTAGGTTTTATTAAGAAAAGAAAATGCTCATAAATCAGATGCCTTATATAGTGGCCAATTTATAGTAACAAGTATAGAAGGATCAAATATTAAAATCCAAAACCTAGAAAACAAAGAAGAAATAGTACATGAAAATAGATTAGTTAAATACAGTCATTAATTTTTACATAAAATCTACTTTAAATTTAAGTTAAAAACCTTTAATTTAAATCATTAAGAATATATTAATATAATAATACCTATTTTTTATACCCGTATGACTATATAGGCAAAGGGTATAATAAATTTGCCGTTACGTTTGTAACGCAGAGAAGGAGGGGGGTAGATATAGACTCAAGTGTATGGATCGGATCAGAATCGAAAAAAAAATCGATTTAGCAATGTATGTCCGTCTGTCCGTCCGTCCGTCCGTCCGTCCGTCCGCACGATAACTCAAAAACTAAAGGAGCTAGGATCTTGAAATTTTCGCAAATTCCTTTTTTATACCCTACACCTATAGGATAGGTAAAGGGGTATATTAACTTTGGTATGGTGTTTGTAACCACCTAAAGGAAGCGAGCTAGATATGGAAAAGTATATATATTTGTGATCAGCGTGACCGCCTGACTCGATATAGCCATGTCCGTCCGTCCGTCTGTCCGTCCGTCCGTCCGTCCGTCCGTCCGTCCGTAGGCACGATAACTCAAAAAATAATGGAGCTAAATATAAAATAATAATCTAATGAAATTTTAACTGTAGATTACTAGGACTGAAAGTACGGCGGGGATTGCATATGGGCGAAATCGGCCCATGGGTTCGGATTCTGGACCTTTTAATCGATCGAAGGGCTAACGAACATATATAAAAAATCACGATAACTCAACAACTAATGACGCTATCTGCATCAAATTTGTGCTGTAGGTTACTAGTAATAAAACTACTTCGGGGATTGCGTAAGGTCGAGATCGAGCCATGGGTTCGGAACCTAGAACTTTTTGATCGAATTTAGGCCAAACGAGCATAATTCCGAAACCAATGAAGATAGAACCTTCAAATTTGGTATCAGGATGTCTCTTCCTATTTTCTAAGTGTCTTGGGAATTTGGGTCCCATTGGAGTACTGAGTCGGGGACCAGCCACACATTTCCGAAGACCTTAAAGCATATCTTTAAAATTAATAAAGATAACAACTTGAAAAAATGTAGAAGCTTCCAATTTGCCACAAGAGTGTTCTTTACTATCTCTTGCGTGTCCCCTTAATTTGGGATCAATTGGAGAGGTGGTTCAGTACCCCTCTCAGACCTCCCAAGTTTTAAAAGCTTATAATCGAAATTACTAAAAATAGTTACTTAAAATTAAGATAAACCGTTTAAATTGTGTACAAGGGTTAACAAGTACTATAAGTAAAGCGCGGGCTTTATAAGGGCGAAATCAGCCCATGGGTTCGGATTCTGGACCTTTTAGTCGGTGTCAGGGATAACGAACATATATTAAAAATCACGATAACTCAACGACTAATGAGGCTATCTTCATGAAATTTGTGCTGTAGGTTACTGGTAATGAAACTACGGCGGTGATTACGTACGGTGAGGATTGGACAATGGGTTCGAAACTGAGAACTTTTTGATCGAATTTAGGCCAAACTAGCGTGATTCCGAAACCAATGAAGATATAACCTCCAAATTTGGTATCAGGGTGTCCCTTCCTATTGCGTAAGTGTCTTTGAAATTTGGGCCCCATTGGACTAGTGGGTCGGGGACCAGCCACTCAGTTCCGAGGACCTTAAAGCATATTTTCGAAATTAATAAAAATAGTAACTTGAAACAAATGTAGAAGCTTCAAATTTGGCCCAGGGTTTTCTTTACTATTTCTTCCGTGCCCCCCTAATTTGGGTTCATTTGGACTGGTAGTTCAGGACCTCTCTTAGACCCCCAATGTGTAAAAGCTTATCATCGAAATTAATAAAACTAGTAACTTAAAATTAAGATAGAATGTTCCAATTGTATACAAGGGTTAACTAGTATTGAAAGTATGACGGGACTGCACATGGGCGAAATCGTACCATGGTTTCGGGTTCTGGAACCCTTGACAAGTTCAAGGACTAAAAAACATATATCTTAAAAACACCATAACTCAAAAAATAATGCCGGTATTTTGATGAAATTTAAACTCTAGGTTACTAGTAATGAAAGTACCATGGGAGTTGGTTCTGGTCGAGTGTAATTTCAAAGCCAAAGAATATATTTCCTATGTTCTATGTGTCTCCGAAATCTAGACTTAATTGTAGTGGTTCAGCTATGTTCAAAGGTACTTGCTGCATTTATATAAAATTTATTTGAATATTTAAATGAATTATATGAAAAGGTCTAAATTTGTAATTGTATTTTAGAAATACATTTATTGCATATTTTGCGTTTATAAGCTTTTCTATTAGGTATATAAACTAACCATTTAAAATAATTGCAATTTTGAAATATTTGGATTATTAAATATATTATGCTTTGATTATCTTTTTATCACAAAATTTAATAATTAGAATTTTTTCATTTTGTAATTGAATTGGAATAAATATATTTTCATTTATTTCAAGTTTGTTTGTTTTTTAATATTTTTAAATAGATAAATTAGTAAGAATTTGTAATATTTTTTAATAGATAGTGTAATTAGAAAATGTTTTTAGTATTATAAAGTTAATTTGGTTAGCTATGTCTTACGATCAAATAAATAACAGCTTTTATGGTGTTAAAATGACTTATGGATATGTCCTTAAATTTGAACCAAATAGGTGTAGGGTATTTCTAAGTCGGTTGCACCGACTGACTGTTTCTTTACTTGTTTGCAATAGCCGTCATCGCTATTTAAATCCAGACATTTTGGTCCATGGGTTCGGGTGGCTGCCTTAGAACTTCTTATTTTATATGAGTATTTCTTTGTACCTATTACAGCTACGTGTCTGAAATTTTGGCAAATGTAGTTTAGTTTTATGGCCAAAGTTTCTGCCAAATTTGATTGGTCTACTGCAAAGGGTTCGAGTAGCTGCCATACAACTTCTTATTTTATATGAGCATTACTCTATACCTATTGAAGTTGGGTGTGTGAAATTTTGCCAAAAATAGTTTAGTGTAATGGCCAAAGTTACTGCAAAATTTGGTTGGTCTACTGCAAAGGGTTCGAGTAGCTGCCATACAACTCCTTCTTTTATATGAGCATTATACTTCACCTAATAAACCTGGTATGTTTGAAATTTTGCCAAATGTAATTTATGTTTATAATAATAATGATATAATGTTTATATAACGGTCATACGGGTATCCCAGAGTTGACACAGTCTACTCTACTACACTCGTACTCCTTTTTTTCAAATAACTTAATTTACTTGACCTATATTACAAAATTTGACCTACATTAATAGAATTAAATGAGTTGGCCAGCTCAGCATTAATGTATACAAAATAAAAATAAGAAAAAAATATATAATATGTAATATGTAAATATATAATAAGAATTTAAATATAAAAATGAAATAATGAGGATAATATTTTTTTTCTTTCTAAAATAAAAAAAAACGACGAAGATTATAGTTGCCCTTGTCAACTGTTAGATACCCGTGTGGGTATTAAATAAATAAGAATTTCATATATTGCAATTGAACTGTTTGACAGAAAATTCAAAATATTTGTTTTTTTATATATAATTACAAAAAAAATTAATAAAAAAAAAAAAATTAATTAAAAAAAAAGATGAATTTAAAAAAAAAATATGCTCTGAACGAGATTTGAACCTACACTTTTCAATTAAAAGGTTGACGTCCTAACCACTAAGCCATCGACTTTTGGTTCATCTCAATTTTTTTTTTAAATTATTATAGTTGCTGTGGTATCAATTGTTTGTTTCGAATAACTGTTTTGAATTTTTTTAAAAATGTATTAAAAAAAAATAAATAATTTATAAATCAGAGTTTTAAAATGAATTTAATAAAAAAAAAAAAAATTTTGTCCCAGCTAGGAATCGAACCGAAATATTTAGAATACTGGGAACCTACAAATTGTCTAAAAATTACTTTGTGAAAGTTTCAGAACTCTAGCTCTTATAGTTTTTGAGTTATCGTGCTGACGGACGGACGGACGGACACACATAGGTAGATCGATTCACTTTTCGATGCTGATTCGATACGTACCCTTGACACTATATCTAGCTCGTATATTTCGATGCGTTACAAACGGAGGAGTAATTTTAATATACCCGATGTTCATATATGTATGCACGGGTATAAAAAAGGAATGAAAAAGAAAAAAGAAAAAATAAAAGCAATATCAACATTGTCTAGTGTATGTGCCTATATAATAAATGTTTTTTTGTACCCTCACGATAGTAAAGTATAATATTTCAAAAATATAAAATTTGAATGAAAAGAAAAGTGAAAAAAAAAACTCTTTTGGTAGTTTAAAAATTTTTTTTTTTTTCCTTTTTCTTTCGGAGGGAAATGTAGTATAAAATATACATCTAAATACATATCTAATGTATGGCATGATGTATTGCCCGTTTTAAGTCCAATAACCTTTAATTTTGCAATTAAATTTCTTAATATGAATATATTGAATAACTTGATAAATGTGAATTTGATATAATAGAATATCATACAATGATTGATCATTATCAATCGACTATAGTAAGCAATACTTACTTTAAACGATCATAATGATTAATCATAATTAATCATATATCATAAAAGCAAGTGACCTAAAGGATTGCAATAATAATTATGCTATGCTTAGATATATAAATTATCGATAAGAAATGCAACTGGTATTGATTATCAAATTATCCGTATATGTGTTAATGGTATTGCTAAATCATAGGAAACTTAATTAGTATTAGTAGCGTTAGTTATAAGATTATAAATTAACTGATTAAGGAAAATAAAACAGAGAGTATTAAGTGAACTTCAGCCAAGTATGTTTTATTTATTAAATGAGAATAAACTCGTTATAATAATTATGTTGTTTTTTTGTATCTTTTCTTTAAGTTTTGTAGAATCTATGTGAATTCTCGAAAGTGCATCAGCATTTGTATTCATTTTACCTTGCTTCAATATAATCTCAAAATCATAATCCATTAAATCTACACTTATTCTTGTTAATTTGCATGATGGATTTTTATGCGTGAATAAACTTACAAATGGTCTATGGTCAGTATAAACTATAATTTTTTTACCAAAAAGATATGGTCTATTGCCAGGAGTTCTTTTTCTATAATCTGCTTACTCAACTCATGCTTATTTAATGATTTGCTAGCATAATCTATTGGCTTTTTATTTCCTATGCTTCCTTGAGATAATACAGCTTCTAGTGCAAAATTTGATTCATTAGTTGTTAATATGAATGGTTCTGCAAAATTTGGATAACTTAATTTAGGTGGATTTATTAATTTCTCTTTAAGCGTTTCAAATGCATTATCATGTTCTTTTTCCCAACTAAATATTTGTTTTTTCTTTAAAAGTTGGTTAAGTGGTTTAGCTTTTTCTGTAAAATCTTTTATAAACCTTCTGTAGTAATTGCAGAAAGTTACAAATCTTCTTACTTCATCTGCATCTTTTGGTGTAGGATAATTTTTAATTGTCTCATATTTGGCTGGATCAGTTTTGATTTCTTCTGATGTTATGAGATGTCCTAAATATACCACTTCTGGTTTCAGAAAATTGCATTCCCAGGATTCAGCTTGAGATTATATTTTTGTAATCGTTCTAAAACTCTAGTTAAATATTCATTATGATCTCTCAAATTAGATCCAAATACTATTATATCATCTACATATAGAAATGCAGCTCCTTGCAGTCCGCTTAATGCTACTGAAAGCATGCCTTGAAAACTATTTGTAGATATTTTTAATCCAAAAGGCAACCTCTTAAACTGATGATGCCCTTTGTTTGTTGAAAATGCTGTCATTTGTCTGGATTTATGATGTAATGGTATTTGATGACGTTAACTTGTCATATCTAATGAAGGAAAAATTTTAGATTTGCCCAATTTGTCCAAAACGTTGTCTAATCTTGTTAAACGAAGTTTTTCATCTACTATTTTTTTATTTAATGTCCAAAAATCTACAACTACTCTCCACCTTTTCTCCCATTCTTGGCTCTTTTTAGGAGCTGTTAACAATGGTGAGTTTTATGGACTTTTAGAGTGTTAGAGTCTTCCTTAATTTATCAACTTGTTTTTCAATTTCTTCCAACTGAATATTTGGTGTTCTGTAATTTGAAATATAAACTGGTGATTTATCTACTGTTGTAATTGTCTGCTCATAATTATTTACTGATAACGGTTCATCACCTATATGAAATATATTTGGGAATTTTTCACAGATGTTTAAAGTTTAAGTTTTTGGCTCTTTTGTCTAAGCGATCTATTGATAATACTTCTTTTAACTTCTGCAATCTTGTAGAATCATTAGTACTCTTGCGATTTATAGATAATACATTGTAATCTCTTAAAGGTTGTATTTCTACATTGGTTGCTTTAACTGTCACAGCTGTATCCCTTGTTTTTAATATTTTTATATGTTTTGTACCTATAGCTGGTATTATAGAATTTGCTAAAAAAACACCCTTAGTAATTTTTTTACGTATAATTATATTGTCTTCTATTATTTCCAAATTGATTGCCAAAATTTCTGTTGTGCTGTTATATTTGTTATTATTTTACAGTTTGTACTCAGTTGTATTACTATATCCTGTTCTTGCTACCAATGTCCAATTTTCCTAATCTATCTTACCCCTGTGCTTGAATAAATAGTTTCTACCTAAGATACCATCTGCTATATATTTATTTCCTCATCTATTATATGGAAATCATGATTAATTTCTTCTTCTTCTAATATAAAATAATTTTTGCTACACCCTTTGTCATGATATTTTTATCTGTACTGCCGTTTAATTGGCAGGTCTGATTTTTCAAATATTTGTTGTTTTATGATGTTGTCGTTAATTATAGATATATCTGCTCCTGTATCAATTAATAATGTGATATATTCATTCTTATTAGTTAATTTTATTATTATTATATTTGTGCAGTTATTGTCAGTGCTAATTGAGCTTATCTTCTTCTGTTGAATTGTTTTTTGTTGTTGTTCCTTTGCATGTTGTTGGCATGCCGCGTATTTCTTCGGCCGGGGCCGTTGTGGTTTCCCTGATTATTTTTGTAGTTGCTGTTATTGTTTTTTTTTGTTCTATTATTACTATTAAAGTTGTTGTTGAAGTTGTTTCTATTTTTATTATTAAAGTTGTTGTTGTTAAATTGAATAGCCTCTGCAAAACTCTTTGGTTTTGCTGGTAAAATAATTGTTCTATGCATCTCATTTAATCCATTTTTGAATGTGTTAAGACCTAATTGGTCATTTAATTTTATTATAATGTTTCTGTGGTTCTCACCTTGTTCAGCTATTTGTAACTCATTTAATTGAGCGATGTGCATTTCTATTTTTGATGTAAATGAATTAACATCCTGATTGCCTTGTACCATTCTTGTTAATTCATTTTGAATTTTTGCTGGATTCTTCTTTGATTTGAAATTTGTATTTAATATTTCCTTCAATTTATCAATAGTGGTAGAAATAAACCTCAGTTATCAGTCTGTTCTTTACTCTATCAGACAATTTAGTAGCTAGTATAAATTTTAATAATTTTGCTTTTCAACATCATCTTTTAATGTGTCTGCATAAAATTCAATAAGACCTATAGAGTTCGAAAGATGTTTAATCTCTCCTTTGAATAATGGTAAAACTTTTATAGTCGTTGTTAGTTCAAAATATTGTCCATTTTTTTGTCATGTTGTCCATTTTTATTTCAATCATAGGCTTAAGATATATAGTTATTTGTTTATTATTTTATTCAATTTCAAATGTAGTTCAAAATCACCCCTACTATTTTTCTCATAAAAATCCCAAATTTCTTTTATCTCTCGTAGTTTATCATCTATGAATATTTGTGAATACGTTCTATTCGGACTCTTTTTAAGGGTTTTTTACAAATCTGTTAGTCTATTTACCATACTGTCCATTTAATTCAAAAACAAATTTTTCTTTTTATATTAAATTCTAATAAAAGATTTTATTTAAATGATTTTAATAAAAAATTATTCTAATTATTTTCAAAATATTTACTTTTTAATATGACATATTTAAAAAATTTTACTTGCATAATATTTTTCAATTCAAAATTTTTATTACAAGAAAGTTAATAGTTAATATTTATATTTCAGATTAAAAAAAAATTTTTATATCGTTGTCAAACGTCGAACTCGTTTCACTGCTATTTTGTTGACCATTTTTTACCACCTCTCTTTCTTTTCTTTCGTTGGAATATGGTTTTATATTCGTCCAAAGTAATTCAGGTTTTTGCCACTTTCAATTCTTCCTTCAAATCTCGATCATTTTTATAATGTTATTTCCATTTAATTAGCTGTCATGTAATATTTATTCTTCCTGCCTGTTAACTTTTTATTGGAAGTAGTATCTCTGCTTCTCAGTTGTATCTCAGCTTGGCGAACTGTTGTAGAGTGTTTGACTACACTATATTCCTGGTAAGTACAGTGTCATAAGGTCATGCCCTAACATACATTGATCAAGCACGTTAATTGCTATGCAAATATATCTACGTAATCAGCTATGCAAATATATCTAGCATGATTGTTCCAGTAAGTATTATTAAATATTAATTATAAATTATTCTTCTAATATATTAAAATAAAAGATATGTTATTATTTTTAAAGTTTACGATGCTTATATACTAATTTGGATTTATTCAAATCCATACAAATTTAATCTAGAGAAATAAATTATTAAAATTAAACACAAAAATCACACATGTTGGAAATATTAATTTTAAAATGTATTAAAGGAAATTTTTTAAAACATTTATTCTAGGATCATTCTAGTCATTTTTTAAACTTTCTGTAATTCAAAGAAGTAATAACTACTTTCCAAATTTGGACGTAATTAACTTTCAAAAATGTTTTTTTTGACCAATCGTTGGACTGACATTTGTTACCAAACACCAAGCCTTTTAACAGACTCAATTCCATTTTCAAGGTGCTTCACCCATACAAAATTTAGAGTAAACCGTACAAACCGTTTCTAATTTAGAGTAAAGTGACGAAAAAATTTGTAAAAAGTGGCTGTGCCGCAATGGGTTAACAGAACTCAAAAAAAATTGTTGAGACTTTTTCTTTGGTTAAAGCAGTATTCCTTTCGCAGAATTGGAAGTAATTTGCATCCAAAAATTTTTTTCGGAATTTTTTCGTCGGGCCGGCATGGGTTAACAAATTGCAAGTCTGTTAATAGAGTTAACTCCATTCTCAAAACGGAACACGTATCTAAATTTGAAGAAAATCGGTCAAACCCTTTCTTATTTAGAGTAATATAACGAAAAAACCTAAAAGAAGCTGTTGTGCCGCAATTGGTTATCGGAGCTCAACAAAAACTTTTTAGAGGCCTTCTTTCTAGCTGAAGTAGTATTTCGCAAAGCTGGACAATTTTTAACCCAAATCTTGTGTGCGTGAAGCACCTTGAAAATGAAGTTGAGCCTTTTTTTATGTAAATTTTTTTTGACCCAATTGGACAATTTTTAACCCAAATCTTGTGTGCGTGAAGCACCTTGAAAATGAAGTTGAGCATTTTTTTTATGTAAATTTTTTTTGACTAACCATCCGGGGGGCATGGGTTACCAATTTCCAAACCGTCCGGGTGGCATGGGTTACCAAATTCCAAATCTGTTAATAGTGTCAACTCAAAAAAGCTGAACAATTTTTAACCCAAATCTTGTGTGCGTGTAGCATCTTGAAAATGAAGTTGAGCCTTTTTTTTATGTAAATTTTTTTTGACTAACCGTCCGGGCGGCATGGGTTACCAAATTCCAAATCTGTTAATAGTGTCAACTCAATTCTCAAGGAGCAGCACGTATACAAAATTTGCAGTTAATCGGTGAAACCGTTATCATTTTAGAACAAAAAAGTTTAAACATTTGCACCACAGCCCCTCTTTAGCGGTCAGTTAGAGCACAATTTTTAGCCCACGATTTCTTTCTTTTGTGTACTCAAAAAGTTGTATGGAACTACAGAATATTAACTACAGGTTGCATTACGACAATTAAAAAATTTTAACTACATTGTTGGGTGACTACAATTCACAACAATCAAGTCTCAAAACAAATAATAGTACTAATTAATAAATTATCATAATCTAACCATTAACCAACCTATAGAGATTCCAGCTCAAATAGACCAGTTTATAACCTTTTAACAACAGATCAAAGAAATATGTCTTACAACATTCAACATAAAAAATTCGCTTACCCTCCAACAAGACCTGCAAAACCTTTGGGAAAAATGGATGTAATCGAATCAATACAAACACGACAAGTTGACTATATGAATAAACTAGCAAATAACTATAACCAGGAATACAAAAGATCACCAAGCACAAATAACTTACCAGGAAATTAACACCAAAGGCTCTACAAAAAGGAAATTATTGATACCCAAGTAAAGGCGGAAATTTCATGGAAGAACTTTTTTCTATAGCGCAACCCGTTACGGACCTACAGCCCCTCAAAATCGGAAGAAACTTTATATTTAAAACCATATAACAAGAGTTCTATGAGGTATATTTTAAATCTGAAAACGTCAAACGACATAACTGATTTTATAAATTTTAAGAATTTTTAAAAAACAAATTTACTAGGTTGCTATACGGTACTAAAATTCACCGTTATACAAAACTGTTTCGCCCTACATAACTTCTGAATGGTTCAAGCTAGACACTTGAAATTTTAGGAGTTGTTAGATCCTCAGAAACTAGTAGCAGTCGTTTAAGAAATTTTTTTTGTTGCGGCCTCCGTTTGAAAGATGTAAGGGATCCAAAATTAAAAATTTTCTATTTTTAAGCACCTGTAACTTGCACACCTGTCTAATTAATTTTTTTATTAATATAATTGAACAACGTTTATAATTATTTTACCACAACAATGTTTCTCAACAAAGTTTATAATGAATTATGTTGCCCAAATGTTACGATGTTGCCCATTGAGAAATTAATGTAAACAATCATATAAATTAAATGTAAATAAATTAAATGTATTTCCCCTAGTAAGCATAATTTTATGACATAATTTTTATTATGGTTCAATATTAATATTGTTATTATGAACTTAAATTTTTACCCGTACTAAAACACTACAAATAGTAATTTTTAACTTTTATAAAATAAGCATTCCTTGTAATAAATTATTTTGTATTGATTTTTATGAAAATAAATTATAGATTTTTGTAAAATAAACATTTCTTTGTAATACTTTCATTTTCTTTGTTTCAAGATTTCGAAATATGGAAATATTAAATTTTATTGTAAACTAATTAACTAAAAAAACATATTTCGAAATTGAGTTATGATTTTTAAGATAAGGAAATGAAATTAGTTTTGAATATTTGAACTACTTTGCCAAGTATAAATACTGGTAATATTATAAGAATTTTTTGTATTATTAAAGTAGAACTAGAAGAATAAAGTTAAATATTAAATAAAAAAGTATTATAATAATTTTTTCCTTTTATTTTAAGTTTTCATTTTTATAAACGGTAACTTCGTTTAACTTATACAATGTTTAAAGGTTCAACAATATATTTAACATGTTGATGTTAAAGTTTTCTTAAATTTAAAAACGGTTCTTTCTCCTAAACAGGGGACGTGAAAAAAAAAGTTTTCTGGGGATCTAACTTCTCCCAAAATTTCAAGACACTAGCTTAAACCGTTTAAAAAATATGTGGAGCCAAAAATTTTCAAAAATTAAGATTTGCATAACGGTAAATTTAAGTACCGTATGGCGACCCTAAATATTTCCGTTTAAAAATTTATAAAGCTTATAAATTTTTTTGAAAATTTGCTAAAAATTGGTCTTAAAAATAATTGAGAATATTAATAGATTGTTTGCTTCTAAATTGTAATATTTTTAAATGAAAAAAAATACTTTTGCTTTATGTAGATCTTGTAGATATGAACATATGTATGCCTATATTGTCAGTATATTTCATAATTTCATTGAAAAGAAAAATTTTATTTTTATTGTAAAGAGCGGGCTTTAACTTTTTTTTTTGTTTTTTAATGTTTCAAATTGTCTTTTCCAATGCGCGACATTCCTTTCCGTTTTTACAAGTGTTTAATTTTCAAGTATTTAGGAAGCAAAATATAAAATTTAAACGTTGATTTATAATTATTGACTACAGTTACTCTAGACTAAATATATAATATTGATTATAGTATTGAATATTTTAGAACATTTAGATTAACACTAGTATCGCCCTGTGCTCGAAATTCGAGCTATTTTTGCTTTTAAGTTAACATATAAAATTCGTTTTGTGTAAATTATATTAGACTATACATAATAAAAATTATGCCAGCAGTGTTGTCAACAATTCTTGCGCTTGAAATTTGCTTAAAAAAAATTTATAATTTTTCTTAATTATTAAAACATTGTTAAGTACCGATTCTTGAGTTTTATTTCTATAGCTTAAGCCGGTTGAAAGAGAGGATAAATTGGTACAGTTAAATTAAATTAAAATTCTAAATACATATAAATAGTATTCTAATAAATACATATTTCTAAACATATACATATATTTATTGAAATCAAGAATCCAAAATTCGAGTTAATGCTGTCCTTCATATAGCAAACCGTACTTTTTTTAAAAAATTTTAGTACGATTTGAACTATGTTGTACGTATTCTGTATTAAATTGTACTAATTAAAAAACTCTATGAATACATAATATGTACAACAAAATTAAACATATCATAATTTATAAGTTTAGTATTTAGTATTATATAATATTGAAGCTGCCAGAAGTACAAATAATAGTCAAGTTGACCGAAGTCTTTTTTTAAATCTCAATCTTAAGATTTATAGCAAAAAAAAAAGTTTTTCAATAAATCAAAGAATAAATTTTTCCTACCCTTTTTTCATTTTTAAATTTAAAAGCTACATAGGTAAATTTTTACTACTATATAATATATGCCTATTTAAAGTTCTGAAAACATGCGAAAAATGATTCTGAATTCCTTAGTTTACTTTATACCTTTTTGTCTAGTTTGTTTATTTAATTTTTCCTAAGTTTTTTATTGACAAAAATATATTTCTATATAAATATTATTGCTTTTATTCCTTTATGAGGAGTAAACTTTTTTCTACTCTCAACTATTGCCAGCTACTCCAGCCTTTGTAAAAGAGTTTATAACAGAGTAGATAAATAATTTCCTGCAGATGGCTTTAATTAAAATTCTCTTGAATTATGTTAAATCATATTTTTTATTTGATAACCAATAAGCACTTACCCCCTTCCATTTTAAAAAATATTCTTTATATTTATATCAGCAATAAACCTTAATTTTTTCACTTTATTAATATTTAAATACTATTAAATATAATTAACTTCTCAAATGACAGGTAGTTTTAAAATGTCAAATATATATATATATATATATATATGACAATTAATCTGACAACTATGTAGGTACTCCTGAAACAAAAATTAGCGTTCCATTTTCAAACTACGCCTTTCTAATCTTCATGTACACTTTTTGATATATAAAATTCGTTCGTTTTGTCAAAGTAAAACTAAAAATAGTTTTTTTATTATAAAAAACGAGGAAGATTATAGTTGCCCTTGTCAACTTTTAGATACCCGTGCATACCCACTATGGTGTATAAAATAAACCGTAATTTATTTCCCTTTTACATTTAACTCATTACTCCATAATTTTGACGTAAAAAAAAAAAAAAAAAATTACAAAACATAAAACAAAATTTTCATTTATTGTCCCATAACTTAAGCTTAAAAAAAAAAAAAAAAAAAACAAAAAAAAAAAATCACAAAAAAAAAAAACAAAATTTTCATTCATTGTCCCATAAATTTAGCTTAAAAAAAAAAACAAAACAAAAAAAAAACAAAAAAAAAAATGGCCCACCCTAAAATTCCGATGGTCGGAGTGATGTCCAACTTTGCCAACTAACTTGTCCTATTAATTTACCTGCCCAATTTTAATTTTAACCTTGTAGCTTCATTAGATTCACAGTTATTGAATCGAAAACTTTGTATGGCAGCCCCCAAAAATAGGGCCGTAACATTTTGAAACTTCATATAAGTTTTCGATTCACTATATAAAGAACCGTGTGTAATTTTTATCGTCGTAGTATAATTAGTTTTGAAGAAATTCATATTGGTGCAAATAAGCTGTATGGCAGCCCCCCCAAAATGGGGCCCTAACATTTTGAAATTTCATACAAGTGCTCGATTCATTATATAACTAACCGTGTGTAATTTTCAGCCTCGTAGTATAATTAGTTTTGAAGAAATTCATATTGGTGCAAAGAAGTTGTATGGCAGCCCCCCAAAAATGGGGCCCTAACATTTTGAAACTTCATATAAGTGCTCAATTCATTATATAACTAACCGTGTGTAATTTTCATCCGCGTAGTATAATTAGTTTTGAAGAAACTCATATTGGTGCAAAGAAGTTGTATGGCAGCCCCCCGAAAATGGGGCCCTAACATTTTGAAACTTCATATAAGTGCCGGAGTCATTATAAAACTAACCGTGTGTAATTTTCATCCCCGTAGTATAATTAGTTTTGAAGAAATTCATATTGGTGCAAAAAAGTTGTATGGCAGCTCCCCGAAGCCTTAGTCCGATTTTAACCAAAAACAATAGGGAACCTAGAAATTGTCTAAAAATCACTTTGTGTGAATTTCAAGACTCTAGCCCTTTTAGTTTTTGAGTTATCGTGCTGACACACGGACGGACGGACGGACGGACAGACACATAGCTAGATCGACTAATTTTTCGATTCTGAGCCGATACGTACCCTTGACACTATATCTAGCTCGTCTAGATCGATGCGTTACAAACGGAGGAGCAAATCTAATATACCCGATGTCATATATGTATGCACGGGTATAATCATTATTCGATGTTGAAAGTGTGAAATAAACTTTTCAATTATTAGAATGAAATCAAAACATACGACGTACAATTTTTATACGGCAGTACGTCAATACGTCTGTCTACATATCCATTATCGGTAAATCGATACGCGCGTACAATATTTAATTTATCAAAAATATTTATTTGAATGTTTTAATTTAGTACATACCTACAAAAATATTTTTAATTTCATTTTATAGGTATTTTGAATATAAGATATTTTTTAATAAAAATTATTGTAAAAAAATATTATTTTTTAAAACATAATATTAGAAATATAAGAAATTCCAATAATAATATTTTTATACATTTTGTCAATATTTGTAAATTTTAAAAATCCGAGATACTGTACATTGCGTTACGCGTATTTTCGCTGCTCTAATGTAAATTTATGTACCTATTTATTTCTCAATTTTTTGACAGAAATTATACGCTGTACGCTTTTGTTTAGGTTAGGACCTAAGGAATAAATAACTTTTTTTGAGAAAGATAATTTTTTTAGTTTTGCAGACATATTGTTTTGTAGGTATTTTCAATTTATTTGAATATTTGTATGTTTTAAACTAAATTATTTAAAAAAAAATGTTATTTTAAAATATTTTATTTTTAAAATTTAATCGCAGCAGCATAAGAAAAAACAATGTCAATATGTATTCTTATACACTTTGTCAATTTTTAAATATTAAAACTCTGAGGTACAGTACGTCGCGTATGCTTTCATGTAAATTTTTTTACATAACTAATTATTTCAAAATTTTTTGACAGAAACTGAATGCCGTACATGCTGATTTTGGCTGATCCATAAGAAACAAATCATTTTTCTTAAGAAATATTATTTTTTTTACAAGTTTCTGCAAACATATTATAGGTATTTTTTAATAAACAAATATTTTACAAAGATATTATTTTAAAGTTTCTATTTTTATTTTTCGCTTTGTCATTTTGTAAATCCGAGGTACCAGTACGTTGCGTATTTCGATTGCTCACATGTAAATTCATGTACCTAACTATTTATTTCAAAATTTTCTAGAAATTTCCAGAAACTATACACCGTACGCGTTGGTTAGGTCCTAAGTAACAAATCATTTAAAATAGGTACAAATTATTTTTTTAAGAAAGATTATTTGTTTAACTGTTTTGCAAATATTTATATATTTTAATATCATGACTCTCAAACGTAGAATATATTTCGGAAGTCGGTTTTTTATTATACATAAAACTTAACAAAAAGCAACAAAGCAACAATTTACGATTTACAAAAAATTTTTTTTTTTATAACTGTATTATAATAAGTTACAAACAAAAACAAAATACAGTACTTTTCTGTTATAACGACCATGATGGGACGGAAAATAATTGTCGTAATAAACGAATGTCGTTTTAAAATAATGCTGTGAATTTTGAAAAATTAGTATAAGACTTGAACATTGTAGAATGTGATGATTCTAGAATGAACTCTTCGAACTCATTTGCTAGAATTTTATTTGATGTGTCAGTCTCAAGTCTATGTATATAGTGCTTTTTCTTCTATTGAAATTTTTTTTTGTATTTTTGATGCGTTATTATGATTTTTTTTATATTCAAAACTAAATAAAAAAGACTTAATTAATCGCCAAGCAACATATTTAGGTATTTAAAGTTTAAATAAAAGAAATATCAATGTAATATAATGTAAGTTTTTACATTTTTAGGTAAAATTTAATTTTTTAGCAAAAAGTGTAAAGTTTATTATAATTAAAATTGAACCGAGTTCGTTATAAATAAAAGCTACTGTATAAACCAAATGTATTGCTTTTCAAAAAGAACTCATTTTTTTCGTTCACTTTTTAAAATAAAGCAAAAACAAAAAGAAAAAAAAAAATTTTAAAAAAATTTAAATCTCCTTGTTCATTGAACATTTGAACTTAACAAAAAAAAAAAAAGAAAGACATAAGTCGGCGCCTATAATATATAGTTTGATTGAGCTGCGAATACAACCGAAAATGCATTACTTTTACCCAGAAAGTCGGCGCATAATATTAGAGTCATAAGCCTTAATTTTTAACAGCGTGACCGTTAAATTCAAATTTACGTTAAATTAAAGATGGGTTTTCACCTGAAAAAACGCAATATTCTAAAAAAAAAATATCATTGTCCTATGAAAACAAAAAAAACCTTTCTTTTGGTTGTTGTTTCATTAAAATTGGTTAAATAGTTTGTCCTAAAAAAGGATGTTTATATTTGTATGGGAAAAAATAAGCCGATTAAATATTATGATGTAAGTATGTTTAGGTTTACCATACGGTACTAAAATTTACAATTATGTAAAACTCAATTTTTGCAAAATTTTGGCCACACATATCTTCTAAACGGTTCAAGCTAAGGTCTTGAAATTTTGGGAGAAGTTAGGTCCACCGAAATTAGTAGGAGTCGGTCAACAAAATTTTTTTGTCACGCCTCTTGTTTAGGAGCTATAAGGGCTCGAAAATAAAACTTTGTTACAAACTGAGTTTAATTTTGGAAATATTTTTTTTAATTTTACTATCTAAGCAAAAATTGGTAAAACTGAGAGCCACTTTCTTTAATTTAGAGAATCATTTTCAAATTTAAGAAAAACGTTTAAAATATGTAATGTTGGGCTTTTATATTTTGTACATTAATAAAAAAAAATTGGGCAAAATTTCAATTTTAGACCCCTTACAGCTCTTAAACGGAGGGCGGAACAAAAAAATTTTCTTAACGACTCCTACTAATTTCTAAAGTTCTAACATCTCCATAAGTTTCAAGTTTCCAGCTTAGACCGTTCAGAAGTTATGTAGGGCCGAAAACTTTGCAAAAATTGAGTTTTGGATAACGGTAAATTTTAGTACAGTAATGCAACCCTATACATTTGGCTTTTACAAATTTATAAAGCTTATAAAAGCAGCTATCTTTCGACGTTCAGATTGAAAATATGTCTCATAGAACTCTTGTTATAATGTTTTAAATATAGGGTTTCTTCCGATTTGAGGGGCTGTAGCTCCGTAAC
This sequence comes from Dolichopus griseipennis, assembly GCA_963082915.1. NCBI lineage: Eukaryota > Metazoa > Arthropoda > Insecta > Diptera > Dolichopodidae > Dolichopus > Dolichopus griseipennis. The sequence goes on from OY720441.1 coordinate 265,274,096, forward strand.
GGGGGGAGGGGGGTTACAGAAAAAAGGTTGAACTTTAGATTATTTTAATTGCAATACCTACCCATTAATAATCTAGGTTGAACATTAGATTATTTTTATTGCAATACCTACCCGTTACTGATATTTTTTAGTCAGCCGTAGGTAAAAAGGAACGGACAGACAGAGTGACAATATAGGCACATTTTTAAAAATTTTTTGAAAATGTGCTAAAAATTACGTCGTTAAGAAATTCAAATAAAAAAGTAAAAGAAAAATTTTAAAAGCAAAAGCAGGATTTATCTAATCAAATTGATACGCAATTTCATTTAACAAACGAAGCTAAAACTCTCTTAAAAATGAACATTAAAAATTTTCATGATGGTAGCTTTAAACATTCAATTTAATTCTCCAAAATAAATTTAAAAAATTTTAAGTTTAAAAGGAAATAAATTTTTAAAGAATGCAATTAATCTTACTCTACCCCATACTGCATCTCTTAATAAGTGGCTTCCTATTAAATTTTTAAATGTAGGTCTTAACGAAAAAAATATTTATGAGTTAGACGTTATATTTTCAAAACAAAACATTACTTGAAAAAGAAGCAGCGTTAGTTTTTGATGAAATAGCTATTAGAAAATACCTTATCTATAACAGTGCACTAATGGTCTTATTTTAAAGGCAGCTCTCAATTTAGGTATCTATGTTAGGGCCATAATATACGAACAAGGGGCTAATAAAAGAAAGTGTTTTAATATTTTAGGAGTTTCAAAAGAAAAGCCCCATTTTAATTAAAATTTTAATGATGTTCAAAAAAAATTTTTTTCTTATTACGATCCTGTGCATTTAATTAAATGTCTTCGTAACACACTGCTTAAATATGATATTAGTACTGATGACGGCGAAGTTTCCTTTAAAATTATTATGTCTCTTTATTTACATGAAACAAAAAAAAGATGTGTCCCAAATTTTCTCAAACACATATATCCCCTTTTCATTTGAAAAAATAAATGTGGGATTGGTAATTCAAATTTTTAGCAATTCTGTTGCTGCTGTTATTAGAATTCTAATTTCAACAAACAAATTTGTTGCTGGAAAGTGCAGTAGAGTAGACTGTGTCAACTCTGGGATACCCGCATGACCGTAACATATTCATTTCAAACATACAGCTTTATTCAGTGTTGTGGAATACTCATATAAAAGAAGAAGTTGTATGGCAGCTACTCCTACCCTCCGCAGTAGACCAAATTTTGCTGTAACTTTGGCCATTACACTAAACTATATTTGGAAAAAATAAATGAAAATATATTTATTTCAATTCAATAACAAAATTGAAAATATTTTAATTATAAAATTATTGTGATAAAAAGCTAATCAACGCATAATATACTTAATAATTCAAATTTTTCAATATTGCATTCATTTTTTTTTTTTTTATTTCATTTAATTTTGATAATTTTACAATATATATAAAATTAATTATAAGAAATTATTTAATTAAAACTACAATCTAATAAATTATATAATTACAATTAATTTTAGTTTAAAAATAGTTATTTTAAATACTCTAATTTTACTTTTTTCCAAATTTTTAATTCCTAAAGTTTTTTATATATTTTTTAAGTTTTCTATTAAATATTTCCAAAGTTTGACTTCTCTTCATGTTTAGTGGTAATGAATTAAAAATTTTAATAGCACTACATTTTAAACTTTTTTGTTTCTTTGTGGTTTAGCTTTAGGTATTTCAATTTTTTTTTTATTTCTAGTATTATATTTATGTACATTTCTTCTATTTATTAAATTTAAATTTGATTTAATATTACTATTTATCACTTTATAATTAATATATTTACCTTTTTCAAAATAGATTAATTTAATTCATTTGTATTTTTAAACAAATCCTTAGTACTAGTTCTGTAATTATATTTGTAAAGAATTTTAAGCGCTTTATTCATTAAAATACCTATTTCTTTAATATGGAAATTTAAGCACTGGCTCCAACTACATATATTATACCTTATTCTTGGTTGCATGCTGGGAAATACCGCCACATCTTTTTATAGCTAATATAATTGGCATAACTTTTTTCTTCACGTTTTTGATATGATTGTCCCATTTCAAGTTATCATCAATTATTATTCAATAATTATTATTTTAAGAGTAATATTTTCGCTAATTTTTCTTTGTGTTTTAAATAACAAATAGTTGGTTTTTTTTAGCGTTAATGCAAAGTTTATTGTAATCTAGCCAATTACATATCGCATTTATATCCTTATTTAGTATATTTTCGAGTTCTTGTACTGTTCTAGCTTTAGCAATAATATAAGTGTCATCTGCATAAACGTTATAATTTGAAATAAAATTATTTTTTATTATACATTATATATAAAAGGTACAACAGCGGTTGAATTTGAACCAAATAGGTGTAGGATCGATATTTCTACCTATGAGCCGATTTCACTCATATGAATAACTATATAGTCAAAGGGTATAATAAATTTTCCATTACGTTTGCGACGCAGAGAAGGAGGGGGGGTAGACATAGACTTAAGTGTATGGATCGGATCAGAATCGAAAAATAAAATCGATTTAGCTATTTATCTCCGTCCGTCCGTCCGTCTGAATCTTGAAATTTTCGCAAATTCGTTTTTTTGCAATAGCCGTCATCGCTATTTAAATCCAGCCATTTAGGTCTATGCGTTCAGGTAGCTGCCATACAACTCCTTCTTTTATATGAGCATTACACTACACCTAATGAAGATGGGTGTTTGAAATTTTGCTAAAAATAGTTTAGTGTAATGGCCAAAGTTACAGCAAAATTTGGTTGGTCTACGGGAGAGGATTCGAGTAGCTGGCATACAACTCCTTCTTTTATATGAGTATTCCACTACACTTAATAAAGCTGTATGTTTGAAATTTTGCCAAAAGTAATTAACCGGATGATATAATGTATATGTTACGGTCATGCGGGTATCCCAGAGTTGACACAGTCTACTCTACTACACTCTTCCTCGTTTCTTATGTTGCTACGATTATGTTTTCAAAATAAAATATTTTAAAATAATATTTTTTTTGTAATAAAACATGCATTCAAAATAATTGAATATACCTATATTATGTTCACAAAAAAAACAAAAAAATAATCTTCAACTTAAATAAAAGCGTTCGGCGTATAATTTCTGTCAAAAAATTTACAAATAAATAGGTACATGAATTTACATGAGAGCAACCAAAATACGCGTAACGCGATGTACTGGTCTATAGTTACCACATTTATCTTTAGATCCACTTTTATGAATTGGCGCTATGTACGCTTTTAATGAATCAGGGAATACTCCTTCTTCAAGGCATTTTTTTAATGTTGCCAATGTTTTTTTGATAATATTAACTAATTCCTGTTAATCCTTTAATCGGTTTCAGGGCTAACGAACAAATATAAAAAATCACGATAACTCAACAACTAATGACGCTATCTTCATCAAATTTGTGCTGTAGGTTACTAGTACTGAAACTACTTCGGGAATTGCGTAAGGTCGGGATTGGACCATGGGTTCGGAACCTAGAACTTTTTGATCAAATTTAGGCCAAACGAGCATAATTCCGAAACCAATGAAGATAGAACCTTCAAATTTAGTATCAGGGTGTCCCTTCCTATTTCCTAAGTGTCTTGTGAATTTGGGTCCCATTGGAATAGTGGGTCGGGGACCAGCCACACATTTCCGAAGACCTTAAAGCATATCTTTAAAATTAATAAAGATAACAACTTGAAAAAATGTAGAAGCTTCCAATTTGCCACAAGGGTGTTCTTTACTATCTCTTGCGTGTTCCCCTAATTTGGGATCAATTGGAGTGGTGGTTCTGTACCCTTCTCAGACCTCCCAAGTTTTAAAGGCTTATAATCGAAATTACTAAAAATAGTTACTTAAAATTAGGATAGACCGTTCAAATTGTGTACAAGGGTTAACTAGTACTATAAGTACAGCGCGAACTATATAAGGGCGAAATCAGCACAACGGTTCGGATTCCGGACCTTTTAATCGATGTCAGGGCTAAGGAACATATATAAAAAATCACGATAACTCAACAACTAATGAGGCTATCTTCATGAAATTTGTGCTGTAGGTTATTGGCAGCGAAACTACGGCGGTGATTACGTACGGTGAGGATTGGACAATGGGTTCGGAACTTTGAACTTTTTGATCGAATTTAGGCCAAACGAGCATAATTCCGAAACCAATGAAGATAGAACCTCCAAATTTGGTATCAGGGTGTCCCTTCCTATTTCGTAAGTGTCTTTGAAATTTGGGCCCCATTGGAGTAGTGGATCGGGGACCACCAACTCAGTTCTTAGGCCCTTAAAGCATATTTTCGAAATTAATAAAGATAGTAACTTGAAACAAATGTAGAAGCTTCCAATTTGCCACAAGGGTGTTCTTTACTATTTCTTGCGTGCCCCCCTAATTTGGGATCAATTGGAGTGGTGGTTTAGAACCTTTCTTAGACCCCCCAATGTGTAAAAGCTTATCATCGAAATTAATAAAACTAGTAACTTAAAATTAAGATAGAGCGTTCCAATTGTGTACAAGGGTTAACTAGTATTGAAAGTATGACGGGACTGCATATGGGTGAAATCGTACCATAATTTCGGGTCCTGGAACCCTTGAAAAGTTCAAGGACTAACAAACATATATCTTACAAACACCATAACTCAAAAAATAATGCCGGTATTTTGATGAAATTTAACAGTAGGTTACTAGTAATGAAAGTACCATGGGAATTGGTTGTGGTCGAGTTTAATTTCGAAGCCAAAGAATATATTTCCTATGTCCTATGTGTCTCCGAAATCTAGACTTAATTGTAGTGGTTCAGCTATGTTCAAAGGTACTTGCTGCATTTATGTAAAATTTATTTTTATATTTAAATGAATTATATGAAAAGGTGTAAATTTTTAATTGTATTTTGGAAATACATTTATTGCATATTTTGCGTTTATAAGCTTTTCTATTAGGTATATAAACTAACCATTTAAAATAATTGCAATTTTTAAAAATTTGGATTATTAAATATATTATGCTTTGATTATCTTTTTATCACAAAATTTAATAATTAGAATTTTTTCATTTTGTAATTGAATTGGAATAAATATATTTTCATTAATTTCAAGTTTGTTTGTTTTTTAATATTTTTAAATAGATAAATTAGTAAGAATTTGTAATATTTTTTAATAGATAGGGTAATTAGAAAATGTTTTTAGTATTATACAGTTAATTTGGTTAGCTATGTCTTATGATCAAATTAATAACAGCTTCTATGGTGTTAAAATGACTTATGGATATGTCCTTAAATTTGAACCAAATAGGTGTAGGGTATTTCTAAATCGGTTGCACCGACTGACTGTTTCTTTACTTGTTTTTTATTCCTTTTATAATGGATTCTCCTACTTCATATCTGAAATATCTGAAATATCCTTATTAGTATTTCTTATAGACTACTATAAGTTATAGTATTATAATATAACACTTTCCAAAATTTTCTAGAGTCTTTTACAGCATTTTCAATGCTTTTATTGATATGCTTTTTCTTAGCCTCTTTTATTTTTTTATCGACCTTTTTCTTACATAGAGTATATTTTATTTTTTTATCTCTGTTATTTAGATCTCTGTTGGCTATCGTATAGTGATTTTCTAATTTTTTATTCTTTATATATCGATGTTATCCATATATTATTCCTAGTTCTAACCGACATTTAATTTGTACATAAAATTTTAGCTTCTTGTATTATTTTTGTTAACGTGTCTATTTCTAAAACGCTTGTGTTTTCTATTTTATTATTTACAATTTGAGACATCTGGTTATAATCAGTTTTACTTATAGTGTGCTTCCTCATTGATATTTTCATAATACTTACTGCTTTTAGTGATACTATTGCCAATTGGTGATCGGATAGACTGTTACTTTCTATTGTAAAATTAATATCATATTCATCATTTGAATTTGTTAAAATGTGATCAATTAAGGTATTGGAATGAGCTGTGTTTCTTGTACTTTGTGTTTTGTTTATTATACTATAACCAGTTGTTGCTATCATGTCTTTATATTTAATTACGGTATTAGAATTATTAAATAAATTTAAATTAGTATCAGCAAAAGATATGTAATTTGCTTTACTTTTTAATCTATTTTCTAAATATTCTATAAATATGTTACTATTTTCCGTTGGAGCATTGTAAAGTACCAATTCTTAATGTAGGTGCAGAATTCAGAATTTCAATAACACGAAAATTATTTAAATTATATTTTTCGTCTTTTAATACTTCAGTAAAATTGATATTATTTTTTATAAAGATGACAGTTCCACGACCTCTTTTCTCATCTCTACAATTGAAAACTGCCCTATAGTTTGGAATATTATAAGTAGTGATTTCATTACTGTATATCCATACTTTAATTTTTATTCCTAAGGAGATTTATATAAGATGCCTAAGTTTAAAATCGAATAAAACATTAAATTAATAATTAACTAATATTTATTTGTATTTCCTCAATTTGATCTGGAAGCAGAATTATTTTAACGGAAGCCTTATACCTGAACGCCTTTAAAGCATAATTCCGATTGACTGTAAGTTGTGGTTATTTTGTTTAATGTGGTCATTAATATATTTATTAATATAGTCATGTTTGTTAGAGTTTTTCACTTAAATCTTTAACAATAAACCTGACGGTTTGATATGAACAACGAATTTATAAATATTCCTTATAATCTTTTTATACCAGTATGACTATAACTATGGGTATACCAAATTTGCATTTAGGTTTATGACGCAGAGAAGAAGGGGTGGGGGATAGATATAGACTGTAAGGTATTGATCAGATCAGAATCAAAAAGTAAATCGATCTAGGTATGTATGTCCGTCCCTCTCAAGACAACTTTTAAGGAGCCACTATTTTGAAATTGTCACAAATTCATTTTTATGATGTTGAAATCCAGACAGTTTACTCCACGGTTTCGAGCTGCCATACAACTTCTTTTTTTTTTATGAGTATTACTCTAGATTTAGACTTATAAAGGTGGATGACTGCAATTTCCCAATAGTAGTTAACTTTTGGCCATTGAATAAAATAAAGTTGTTGTAGTGGAAAAAGTTCGAAACAGCTGCCTTGCAATTTATACTTTCTTTTAAAAAGCAATTTATAACTGAAAGCCTAAAAAGTTTTGCCAAATTTTTTTATTATTAATTGACCAGATGAAATAATGTCAATTTTACATTCATATGGGATCCCAGAGCTGACACAGTCTACTCTACAACACTCTTGCTCTATTTTAAATAAATTTAAAATAACAATTAGTAATTTAATATTTTAAATAGCGGTTTTTAATTAATCTGAATTAAAGAATCACATCTGTTCATTAACACATTAAAAAATGTCACTTTATTACAAGCAAAAAATGTCAATATCATGAGGGTCCCAATCATGTTTTTGGTCAATATCATTGAGGTCAATATCATGATTTCATAAGTATTGAATACAAAGCTTTTAATTACTCTGAACTTTGATTAAATTGTAAATTTTACAAATTTAACCCACTAAATTGTCAGATTGTCAATTTTTATGAAATAGGACAAATGGTTTGAAACAGATTGAATTTTGGAGCCACGTTGAAGCTGAGATTATATTTAAAAATGTTTATTGACAAGATTGTGTAAGTATTCTTGAAAGTTCCTTTAGGTCACTAATGCTTAAGATGAATTATACTTATGCTGTATTAAAGTACTAGTATTTGTAAATTTTATCCAGTTAAACTTACTTTATAGCGAGTACCTTGAGTCTTTTTAAAGACTTAAATGTCTCGAATTTCTTCTACACTGCAATAAAGTGAATGTTGTAAAGGTTTCGATGTTCCCAAAAAATTGTTATTCAATAATCGATTTTATCGAATCAAAAAAAAATTTATTTAAAATTTCAGAATTTTTTCAGTTATTTAAGACTTTACACTTTCCAGTTCAGCTCAATTTGACTTAACTTTTAACAAACTTTTTACAGTCAACGAGTATATTTACAGTTTCACCTTTTCAATTTAAGGATTATAATATTAACTACTTAATATTTAAAGCTAATATAAATTTTGAATATACATAACTTTGTTTTGAAATATTGACTTTGATTGGCTATAGGTACTTAGAATTAATTCTAAATAAATATAAACTAGGTTACTAATTTATTACCATTAAAGTATTAAAAAATATTATTTTTATATAATAATTCTCTGGAAATCTTTAAATCACGTCGTGTACATATAGTTATATTTAGAATTTTAATTTATCGTGCAGGAAATACCGTTATTCTACAATATTATTATAACTGAAAATCGCGTTTATTTCTAATAAATCACAAATAAAATTAAATTCTTTTAAAAGAATATTTATGTATTATTTTATTTCGTTTAAAACACTCTGACCTGCTGTTTAATAAACCAATATTTTTATTTAATATATATATATATATATATATTTTTTTAACCCTTAAGAGCTTACACAATACTAATTACTTATTAATTATTTACTATTACTTATAAAATTGACCACGCAATAAATATAACCATATTAATTTCGTTTTTTTCTTATATTTCTATTTTTTTTTCAATTGGGTTTTTTGACACGAATTGGGGTTTTTTGTATTCCAAATACAAAATTTTTTTTTGGAATTTTACAGTTCGTGCAAAACTGTAAATGTAAATTTAATATATATATATATTAACAATAAAACAAATAAATAGTACAATATTACAAAAAGATTATGCCAATTTGCACATCTAGATATTATTACAATAATAGTATGACAACAAAAATCCCCTGTTTTTTGAATTCCCTGTCACGATATCATGATCACCAATCCTTATCATCATCATCATGTATTATTACATCCGAATCCTTTTTTTTATAGTCATCATTATAATATTGTTGCAATTAATTATACCCTTGTTAAAAAATACAAAATAATAAAAAACTTTAAAACAACACCTAATTTTAATATTCCCTAACCGAATATTTAATAATTCATAAATTTATATTAAAAGAATAGGTTACCGGAAAATTTGTCAGTTTTTCTTTTATTTCGTCTAATTTCATAATAATTTGTGTATGCAACTTCCAAGTACAGGATGTTTCCAAAATTTCCGCCTTCTTCCTTTTAGAACTGTACTTACGATTAGATCTTGGACACAAAATGAATATGGTTTGATTTTGGAGATTAAGATGGGGAAACGAAGCTTGTGGCTTTATTATGACTTAAGTAACGGTTGTTTCTTTTTTGAATTAATGAACTTTAAATTGAAATAAAACAAATGTAAATAAAGATTGAAGCAAAATTTTTTATTCATTTGAAAGAAAAATTTATGTTTAAAAAATAAATTCTGGTATATGTCCACCAAGACTAATTCTGAGGAACTAGCATTTGATGAGTCCAATTTTTCGACCACTTTTTAGAGTAATTCAGATCTTATTTCATCAATAAATAATATGTTGACTTCCAGTAGAGCGTCAATTGTTTTAGGTTTATCGGTAAAAACCAATGACTTCACGTGACCCCAAAGAAAATAATCCAATCATTTTTTATGCCGGATGATCGAGGAGGCCAAGTAATTGGATCGATTTTCAATTTAATTTTTGCATTAGCAGTATGAGGTTTAGCACTATCTTTGAAACAAAACGCTTCTAAATATATACAATTAAAATTTGGGAACAAAAAATCATTGATCATTAATCTGTAAAGATTACCACCCTAACATTATATAACATTTGGGGGTTATAGTTGAAGGCATTAACTGTATTATTTCTTTGGAAATAAAGTTGGTCTTTCACTCGAAGTCTGTTAGAATCACAATATCAATTTCTTTACATTCATTAATTAATGTTTCTAATTCATGAATTTTATTTCTTAAGCTGCATATATTTAGATACAAAATTTTTAATTTACCCGTTTCTAAAGTATTTGTGGATTGGACTGCCATTACGGTCTACCAATTAAATAATTTTGCGTGGAGTTCCAAATTGTTTGTAAATGTTCTCTGTATTTATTATATGTATGTTGCATATGCAGCTAGGTCTATTTGTACTTCTTTGTTAGTGATTCCCCCACTTTCATGAAATTTATAATATAATTCACGTAATTCCTGATAAGTCTTGGCAATGCTTCAATTATCGATCAATACTTTGATATTTGTTTTCGTTATACCTTCATAACAAATATCCTCTTGATTGTGCAAAAAAGACAAAAATAATCTAACGTTATTGTATATTCTGTGGTGTCGTAATCGTGGTAATACATATATACTATCATCATTTTCAACAGCCTTTCTTGTTAATTTAACAATTGGCGGTTCCATTGGATTTAATAAGTTCTTGTTTACAAGTTGTAGATTTTAAGTAATATGAGAAGCATTTTTCATTTTTTCATTTTGCTAATACAGTGTTTCTCTTTTAATCCAGCTATGGTATTTAGAAGTTAATGCAACTTTATTGGCACTATCGCCAACGCCTACGTTTTCGTAACTATTCTCAATTTCATCTTTACTATTACAGAAATCATCTCTACTATTATCATAAATATTATTAATATTACTTTTAGTCTCTTTATTATTGGTATTATTTTTATTAATTTTGCTATTATTATTATTATTATAACCAGCACTATTACTATTGTTATTATCATTATTCTTAACATTATTTTTATCATTATCATTATTAGTATTACGTTTATTAATTTTCTTGTCATTTACTAATATTCTATTTTTACCTAATATTCTATAAATTGTTAGTTTATGTACTTATTTGAAAAGCTTATAAACGCAAAATATGCAATAAATGTATTTCTAAAATAAAATTACAAATTTCGAACTTTTCAAATAATTCATTTAAATATAAAAATAAATTTTACATAAATGCAGCACGTACCTTTGAATATAGCTTAAGTATTGTACACAATGTCTTAATTATATATCACCTTTGGTAATAATTCAATAAAATATATGATATAATAAAAATTAAAAAAAAGGAATTTAACCGTTTATTAAAAAATATTTTGTTTTTAATTTATAAAATAATATACAAAATATGTTTTATGGTAAAATTTTTAGCCTTTTAAAAATATAAAAGTGTTAAATAACAAGTGATGAAAAAAACCAAGGGTTTTTAAAAAAAGCACATTTTAAAATTTATATTGTACTAGCAGATTTACCCGGCGTTGCCCGGAAGCTTGCAAATTGTAAAAATTTTTTGAGATACTACTTTGCCTATAAATGCCACAAAAAATATTTGTGGAGTTCCGTTAACCCATCGTGGCCCAACAGCTTTTTATAGGTTTTTTCGTTGCTTTGCTATATATTAGAAATGATTTAACAGATTAACTTCAAATTTCGTATATGTGTTCTTCTTGGAAATTGAAGTTCTATTTACTAACAGACTTGAAGGTTGTTAACCCCTGCCGACCCGACGATTGTTCAAAAAAAAATTTGTAAGTAAATTACGTCCAATTTTTGAAAGTAGGTACAACTTCTTTGAATTAGGGGAATACTTAAAAAAAAGGTTTGTCGAGTTCTTTTAATCGATTGCGAAACAAAAACTTTAAAAAACAGTTTGCAAAACAATTTGAACGATTATCTTCAATTTTTCTATACATGGTGCTTCTTGACAATTTGGTGCTCCTTGACGATATAGTTGAGGATGGTAGGTTTCCGGTGAACAATGTTAACTGAATTAAAATGACTATAGGTCAAAAGGGGATTTGCTTGAATTGCCAACACTTGAATAAAGTATAGTCGATGGTTTAGAAAAGGTTTAAAAATTCGCTTTTCAACTTATATTTTCTCTTTAGACTGCAAAATCAACCTGTAAAATTGGACACAAATCGAAAACACAAAATTTTTTGAAAGTCCGCCAGGCCGAAATGGGTTAAATTATTCCAACCAAATTTATACAACTAATTGCGGTTGCTAAGAGGAACATTTGTGCAAAATTACAAGTCAATTTATCAAACGGTTTTGACTCGAAATCAAAAACATTGAAAAAGTTTTTTGCGCCCTCGTGCCCAAATGGGTTAACCGAACTCAACAAAAATTTGTGCCAGACTCTATTGTCGACTGCGAAACCACCTTGTAAAATTGGACACAAATCGGAAATACAAAATTTTTTGGAAGCCCGCCACGTCGAAATGGGTTAAATTATTCCAACCAAATTTATACAACTAATTGCGGTTGCTAAGAGGAACATTTGTACAAAATTTCAAGTCAATCAGTCAAACCGTTTTGACTCGACATCAAAAACATTGAAAAAGCTTCATTGGGCTATCGTGCCCAAACGTGTTAACCGAACCCAACAAAAATTTGTGCCAGCCTTTCTTTTCGACTGCAAAACCACCCTGTAAAATTGGACACAAATCGGAAACAAATAATTTTTTGGAAGCCCGCCGGACCGAAATGGGTTAATATTTTCGAACCATCTTTATACAACTAATTCCGTTTGCTAAGAGGAAGATTTGTACAAAATTTCAAGTCAATCGGTCAAACTGTTTCGGCTCGACATCAAAAACATTGAAAAAGCTTCATTGCGCCCTCGTGCCCAAACGGGTTAACTGAACCCAACAAAAATTTGTGCCAGCCTCTCTTTTTGACTGCAAAACCAACCTGTAAAATTGGACACAAATCGGAAACACAAAATTTTTTGGAAGCCCGCCGGGCCGAAAGGGGTTAATTTATTCCAACCAACTTTATACCATTAATTCCGTTTAATAAGAAGAACATTCGTGCAAAATTTCAAGTGAATCGGTCAAACCGTTTCGACTCGACATCAAAAAAACGAAAAAGCTTAAAACGGCTCTGGAGCCGCAACCTGCTGACTTATAAAAATGCGACATAGCCTATGTCACCCCCCGGACTCCCAAAATTATTCCTCTAAAATTTGGTGTCAATCGGACCAGTGGTTTTCACGTGAATCCTGGACAAACAAACAAACAAACAAACAAACAAATAAACAAACAAACAAATAAACAAACAAATTTTCTTCTTTATATATTAGATTAGAAATTTGCATTCAAAACCTTTTACAAAATTACAAATAGACATGAGTTAAAAGTTTTAAAAATATTGTTTTCGACCGTTAAGCAGGCCAACAAAAACTTAAAAAAAATACATTAGGTCCAAACGGGTTAATAGAGCGCAATCATGTTTTTTGGTGAGCTTGTGAAATAATGCAATGTTTGCGTTAACTTTGAACTGTGTTAGTTGAACAATTGTTTTTTTTTTAACATATTGATTAAACCTTTTCAACAGAAAAACAAATTTATATTAAAGATTGAACTCTTTAAGGAGATCAAATTTAATGAACCCTTGTGACAAAAGGGGTTAAATGATAAAAATCAAATTAACCCTGTGAGCTTTGCTAATAAAGATTAGCTGAAAAATGTGTTCAAGATTAGCTGAAAAAAGTGTTCGTTTAAGCTCAACAACAAAAACATTGAAAAAGCTTCATTGCGCTCTCTTGCCCAAACGGCCAAAAAAAATATTGAAAGCCCGCCAGGCCGAAATGGGTTAATATATTCCAAGCAACTGTATAAAACTAATTCCGTTTGCTAAGAGGAAGATTTGTGCAAAATTTCAAGTCAATCGGTCAAACTGTTTCGGCTCGACATCAAAAAAATTGAAAAAGCTTCATTGCGCCCTCGTGCCCAAACGGGTTAACCGAACCCAACAAAAATTTGTGCCAGCCTCTCTTTCAACCAACTTTATACCATTAATTCCGTTTAATAAGAAGAACATTCGTGCAAAATTTCAAGTTAATCGGTCAAACCGTTTCGACTCGACATCAAAAAAATGAAAAAGCTTAAAACGGCTCTGGAGCCGCAACCTGTTGACTTATAAAAATGCGACATAGCCTATGTCACCCCCCGGGCTCCCAAAATTATTCCTCTAAAATTTGGTGTCAATCGGACCAGTGGTTTTCACGTGAATCCTGGACAAACAAACAAACAAACAAATAAACAAACAAATTTTCTTCTTTATATATTAGACTAGCAGATTTACCCGGCGTTGCCCGGAAGCTTGAAAATTGTAAAAAAGCAAGTTTCAGCCAATTTTTTGAGATACTACTTTGCCTATAAATGCCACAAAAAAATATTTGTGGAGTTCCGTTAACCCATCGTGGCCCAACAGCTTTTTATAGGTTTTTTCGTTGCTTTGCTATATATTAGAAATGATTTAACAGATTAACTTCAAATTTCGTATATGTGTTCTTCTTTGAAAATGAAGTTCAATTTACTAACAGACTTGAAAGTTTTTAACCCCTGCCGACAATTGTTCAAAAAAAAATTTGTAAGTAAATTACGTCCAATTTTTGAAAGTAGGTACAACTTCTTTGAATTAGGGGAATACTTAAAAAAAAGGTTTGTCGAGTTCTTTTAATCGATTGCGAAACAAAAACTTTAAAAAACAGTTTGCAAAACAATTTGACCGATTATCTCTAATTTTTCTATACATGCTGCTTCTTGACAATTTGGTGCTCCTTGACGATATAGTTGAGGATAGTAGGTTTCCGGTGAACAATGTTAACTGAATTAAAATGTCTATAGGTCAAAAGGGGATTTTCTTGAATTGCCAACGCTTGAATAAAATATAGTCGATGGTTTAGAAAAGGTTTAAAAATTCGCTTTTCAACTTATATTTTGATTAGTACTCACCTGAAAGTTGTAATACGCTCTTCCTCGTTTTTTTATGATTTTATGAGAGAAATGTAGGCTTATTTTTTGGAAAAACTGTTTTAAAATACTATGTATTTAAGCATTATATATAACAAATTGAATTTTTTGATTTTTAAATTTCATTTGAAGAAAACTGAAAATTTCATTGAATCTTTGTTCAAAACGCACAAACAGGTCAAAACCAAATTAACCCTGTGGGTTTTAATTAAAATGCTGGTACAAAATTTTCAATAAAATACTTTTAATCGTGTAAGAAAATAAAATATATAGAAAACTTCATAGCGTCGTCGTGGAAAATGGGTTAATCGAACTTAACTAAAACTTTTTGCAGCCTCTCTTTTAGACTATAAAATCAACCTGTAAAATTGGACACAAATCGAAAACACAAAATTTTTTGAAAGTCCGCCAGGCCGAAATAGGTTAATTTATTCCAACCAAATTTATACAACTAAATGCGGTTGCTAAGAGGAACATTTGTGCAAAATTTCAAGTCAATCGGTCAAACAGTTTTGACTCGACATCAAAAACATTGAAAAAGCTTCTTTGCACTCTCGTGCCCAAACGGGTTAACCGAACTCAACAAAAATTTGTCCCAGACTTTATTTTCGACTGCGAAACCACCTTGTAAAATTGGACACAAATCGGAAATACAAAATATTTTGGAAGCCCGCCACGTCGAAATGGGTTAAATTATTCCAACCAAATTTATACAACTAATTGCGGTTGCTAAGAGGAACATTTGTGCAAAATTTCAAGTCAATCGGTAAACCGTTTTGACTCGACATCAAAAACATTGAAAAAGCTTCATTGGCCCTCGTGCCCAAACGGGTTAACCGAACCCAACAAAAATTTGTGCCAGCCTTTCTTTTCGACTGCAAAACCACCCTTGTAAAATTGGATACAAATCGAAAACACAAAATTTTTTGAAAGTCCGCCAGGCCGAAATGGGTTAAATTATTCCAACCAAATTTATACAACTAATTTCGGTTGCTAAGAGGAACATTTGTGCAAAATATCAAGTCAATTTGTCAAACGGTTTTGACTCGAAATCAAACAAATTGAAAAAGCTTCTTTGCGCCCTCGTGCCCAAACGGGTTAACCGAACTCAACAAAAATTTGTGCCAGACTCTATTGTCGACTGCGAAACCACCTTGTAAAATTGGACACAAATCGGAAATACAAAATATTTTGGAAGCCCGCCACGTCGAAATGGGTTAAATTATTCCAACCAAATTTATACAACTAATTGCGGTTGCTAAGAGGAACATTTGTGCAAAATTTCAAGTCAATCGGTAAACCGTTTTGACTCGACATCAAAAACATTGAAAAAGCTTCATTGGCCCTCGTGCCCAAACGGGTTAACCGAACCCAACAAAAATTTGTGCCAGCCTTTCTTTTCGACTGCAAAACCACCCTGTAAAATTGGACACAAATCGGAAACAAATAATTTTTGGAAGCCCGCCGGGCCGAAATGGGTTAATATTTTCGAACCATCTTTATACAACTAATTCCGTTTGCTAAGAGAAAAATTTGTGCAAAATTTCAAGTCAATCGGTCAAACTGTTTCGGCAGGACATCAAAAACATTGAAAAAGCTTCATTGCGCCCTCGTGCCCAAACGGGTTAACCGAACCCAACAAAAATTTGTGCCAGCTTCTCTATTTGACTGCAAAACCACCCTGTAAAATTGGACACAAATCGGAAACACAAAATTTTTTGGAAGCCCGCCGGACCGAAAGGGGTTAATTTATTCCAACCAGATTTATACCATTAATTCCGTGTAATAAGAAGAACATTCGTGCAAAATTTCAAGTGAATCGGTCAAACCGTTCCGACTCGACATCAAAAAAACGAAAAAGCTTAAAACGGCTCTGGAGCCGCAACCTGCTGACTTATAAAAATGCGACATAGCCTATGTCACCCCCCGGACTCCCAAAATTATTCCTCTAAAATTTGGTGTCAATCGGACCAGTGGTTTTCACGTGAATCCTGGACAAACAAACAAACAAACAAACAAATAAACAAACAAATTTTCTTCTTTATATATTAGATTACATACTGAGTTTAACTTTGGAAATATTTACTTGGAAATAGTTACTGCTTACTTATAAAATTTATTGCTAACAGTACAGTTTCTATTTTAAAGTTGTTATAGCCCTTCAATGGGGAAGGTTGCCAAGTTTCTCAAGGATCTAATTTCATCTAACCCTCCTCCCCTCCGTCCCCCTTTATTTTCTCAGGTTCTAGGAATTAAATTATGAACAAAAATTTGGAATTTTACTTAGAATTATACTATCTAAGCAAAAGTGGGTAAAACTGAGAGACACTTTCTTCAATTTAAGGAACCGCTTTTAAATTTAAGAAAAACCTTTAACATATGTTAAAATATAATGTTGGGCCTTTAAATTTTGTATATTAATAAAAAAAAAATTGGACTTGTATTCAAGTTACAGGTGCTTAAAAATAGCTTAATTTCAATTTTCGAGCTCTTATAGCTCCTAAACAGGGGACTTGACAAAAAAATTTTGCTAACTGACTCCTACTGATATTTGAGGATCCAACTTCTCCCAAAATTGAGCCGTTCCAAAGATATGTGTGACCAAAAATTTTGCAATATGGAAGAAGCTATAGGGAGTACCTTGAGTCTTTTTAAAGACTTAAATGTCTCGAATTTCTTCTACACTGCAATAAAGTGAATGTTGTAAAGGTTTCGATGTTTCCAAAAAATTGTTATTCAATAATCGATTTTATCGAATCAAAAAAAAATTTATTTAAAATTTCAGAATTTTTTCAGTTATTTAAGACTTTACACTTTCCAGTTCAGCTCAATTTGACTTAACTTTTAACAAACTTTTTACAGTCAACGAGTATATTTACAGTTTCACCTTTTAAAGTTAAATCTAAGGATTATAATATTAACTACTTAATATTTAAAGTTAATATAAATTTTGAATATACATAACTTTGTTTTGAAATATTGACTTTGATTGGCTATAGGTACTTAGAATTAATTCTAAATAAATATAAACTAGGTTACTAATTTATTACCATTAAAGTATTAAAAAATATTATTTTTATATAATAATTCTCTGGAAATCTTTAAATCACGTCGTGTACATATAGTTATATTTAGAATTTTAATTTATCGTGCAGGAAATACCGTTATTCTACAATATTATTATAACTGAAAATCGCGTTTTTTTCTAATAAATCACAAATAAAATTAAATTCTTTTAAAAGAATATTTATGTATTATTTTATTTCGTTTAAAACACTCTGACCTGCTGTTTAATAAAACAATATTTTTATTTAATATATATATAGATTTTTTTAACTCTTAAGAGCTTACACAATACAAATTACTTATTAATTATTTACTATTACTTATAAAATTGACCACGCAATAAATATAACCATATTAATTTCGTTTTTTTCTTATATTTCTATTTTTTTTCAATTGGGTTTTTTGACACGAATTGGGGTTTTTTGTATTCCAAATACAAAATTTTTTTTTGGAATTTTACAGTTCGTGCAAAACTGTAAATGTAAATTTTATATATATATATATATATATAAAACAAATAAATTTACATAATTTACATAAAATACAATATTACAAAAAGATTATGCCAATTTGCACATATAGATATTATTACAATAATAGTGTGCCAACAAAAATTCCCTGTTTTTTGAATTCCCTGTCACGATATCATGATCACCAATCCTCATCATCATCATCATGTATTATTACATCCGAATCCTTTTTTTTATAGTCATCATTATAATATTGTTGCAATTAATTATACCCTTGTTAAAAAATACAAAATAATAAAAAACTTTAAAACAACACCTAATTTTATTATTACCTAATCAAATATTTAATAATTCATAAATGTATATTAAAAAAATTGGTATACCGGAAAATTTGTCAGTTTTTCTTTTATTTCGTCTAATTTCACAATAATTTGTGTATGCAACTTCCAAGTACAGGATGTTTCCAAAATTTCCGCCTTCTTCCTTTTAGAACTGTACTTACGATTAGATCTTGGACACAAAATGAATATGGTTTGATTTTGGAGATTAAGATGGGGAAACGAAGCTTGTGGCTTTATTATGACTTAAGTAACGGTTGTTTCTTTTTTGAATTAATGAACTTTAAATTGAAATAAAACAAATGTAAATAAAGATTGAAGCAAAATTTTTTTTACATTTGAAAGAAAAATTTATGTTTAAAAAATAAATTCTGGTATATGTCCACCAAGACTAATTCTGAGGAACTAGCATTTGATGAGTCCAATTTTTCGACCACTTTTTAGAGTAATTCAGATCTTATTTCATCAATAAATAATATGTTGACTTCCAGTAGAGCGTCAATTGTTTCAGGTTTATCGGTAAAAACCAATGACTTCACGTGACCCCAAAGAAAATAATCCAATCATTTTTTATGCCGGATGATCGAGGAGGCCAAGTAATTGGATCGATTTTCAATTTAATTTTTGCATTAGCAGTATGAGGTTTAGCACTATCTTTGAAACAAAACGCTTCTAAATATATACAATTAAAATTTGGGAACAAAAAATCATTGATCATTAATCTGTAAAGATTACCACCCTAACATTATATAACATTTGGGGGTTATAGTTGAAGGCATTAACTGTATTATTTCTTTGGAAATAAAGTTGGTCTTTCACTCGAAGTCTGTTAGAATCACAATATCAATTTCTTTACATTCATTAATTAATGTTTCTAATTCATGAATTTTATTTCTTAAGCTGCATATATTTAGATACAAAATTTTTAATTTACCCGTTTCTAAAGTATTTGTGGATTGGACTGCCATTACGGTCTAACAATTAAATAATTTTGCGTGGAGTTCCAAATTGTTTGTAAATGTTCTCTGTATTTATTATATGTATGTTGCCTATATGCAGCTAGGTCTATTTGTACTTCTTTGTTAGTGATTCCCCTACTTTCATGAAATTTATAATATAATTCACGTAATTCCTGATAAGTCTTGGCAATGCTTCAATTATCGATCAATACTTTGATATTTGTTTTCGTTATACCTTCATAACAAATATCCTCTTGATTGTGCAAAAAAGACAAAAATAATCTAACGTTATTGTATATTCTGTGGTGTCGTAATCGTGGTAATACATTATATACTATCATCATTTTCAACAGCCTTTCTTGTTAATTTAACAATTGGTGGTTCAATTGGATTTAATAAGTTCTTGTTTACAAGTTGTAGATTTTTAGTAATATGAGAAGCATTTTTCATTTTTTCATTTTGCTAATACAGTGTTTCTCTTTTAATCCAGCTATGGTATTTAGAAGTTAATGCAACTTTATTGGCACTATCGCCAACGCCTACGTTTTCGTAACTATTCTCAATTTCATCTTTACTATTACAGAAATCATCTCTACTATTATCATAAATATTATTAATATTACTGTTAGTCTCTTTATTATTGGTATTATTTTTATCAATTTTGCTATTATTATTATTATTATTATTATAACCAGCACTATTACTATTGTTATTATCATTATTCTTAACATTATTTTTATCATTATCATTATTAGTATTACGTTTATTAATTTTCTTGTCATTTACTAATATTCTATTTTTACCTAATATTCTATAAATTGTTAGTTTATGTACTTATTTGAAAAGCTTATAAACCCAAAATATGCAATAAATGTATTTCTAAAATAAAATTACAAATTTCGAACTTTTCAAATAATTCATTTAAATATAAAAATAAATTTTACATAAATGCAGCACGTACCTTTGAATATAGCTTAAGTATTGTACACAATGTCTTAATTATATATCACCTTTGGTAATAATTCAATAAAATATATGATATAATAAAAATTAAAAAAAAGGAATTTAACCGTTTATTAAAAAATATTTTGTTTTTAATTTATAAAATAATATACAAAATATGTTTTATGGTAAAATTTTTAGCCTTTTAAAAATATAAAAGTGTTAAATAACAAGTGATGAAAAAAACAAAGGGTTTTTAAAAAAAGCACATTTTCAAATTTATATTGTATTACATACTGAGTTTAACTTTGGAAATAGTTACCGCTTACTTATAAAATTTACTGCTAACAGTACAGTTTCTATTTTAAAGTTGTTATAGCCCTTCAATGGGGAAGGTTGCCAAGTTTCTCAAGGATCTAATTTCATCTAACCCTCCTCCCCTCCGTCCCCCTTTATTTTTTCAGGTTCTAGGAATTAAATTATGAACAAAAATTTGGAATTTTACTTAGAATTATACTATCTAAGCAAAAGTGGGTAAAACTGAGAGACACTTTCTTCAATTTAAGGAACCGCTTTTAAATTTAAGAAAAACCTTTAACATATGTTAAAATATAATGTTGGGCCTTTAAATTTTGTATATTAATAAAAAAAAAATTGGACTGGTATTCAAGTTACAGGTGCTTAAAAATAGCTAAATCTCAATTTTCGAGCTCTTAAAGCTCCTAAACAGGGGACTTGACAAAAAAATTTTGTTAACTGAGTCCTACTAATATTTGAGGATCTAACTTCTCCCAAAATTGAGCCGTTCCAAAGATATGTGTGACCAAAAATTTTGCAAAAATTGAGTTTTGTGTCATGTTAAATTTTAGTACCGTATGGCAACCCTAAACATTTTCCTTTTAAATATTTACTAGCAGATTTACCCGGCGTTGCCCGGAAGCTTGCAAATTGTAAAAACGCAAGCTTCAGCCAATTTTTTGAAATACTACTTTGCTTATAAATGAAGCCACAAAAAAATATTTGTGGAGTTCCGTTAACCCATCGTGGCCCAACAGCTTTTTATAGGTTTTTTCGTTGCTTTGTTATATATATTAGAAATGATTTAACCGATTAACTTCAAATTTTGTATATTTGTGCTTCTTTGAAAATTAAGTTCAATTTACTAAGAGACTTGGAAGTTGTTAACCCCTGTCGACCCGACGATTGTTCAAAAAAAAATTTGTAAGTAAATTACGTCCAATTTCTGAAAGTAGGTAAAACTTCTTTAAATTAGGGGAATGCTTAAAAGAATGTTTTGTCGAGTTCTTTTGAACTTTGAACGATTATCTCTAATTTTTCTATACATGGTGCTTCTTGAGAATTTGGTGCTCCTTGACGATAGAGTTGAGGATGTTAGTTTCCCGGCGAATAATGTTAACTGAATTCAAATGACTATTGGTCAAATGGGGATACAAAGTTTGCCATTATGTCATTATACTATGTCAATAGTAGTTATCTTGAATTGCCAACGTTTGAATAAAATATAGTCGATGGTTTAGAAAAGATTTAAAAATTTGCTTTTCAACTTATATTTTGTTTAGTACTCACCTGAAAGTTGTAATACGCTCTTCCTCGTTTTTTTATGATTTGATGAGAGAAATGTAGGCTTATTTTTCGGAAAAACTGTTTTAAAATACTATGTTTTTAAGCATTATATATAAGAAATTGAATTTTTTCATTTTTAGATTTCATTTGAAGAAAACTGAAAATTTCATTGAATCTTTGTTCAAAACGCACAAACAGGTCAAAACCAAATTAACCATGTGGGTTTTAATTAAAATGTTGGTACAAAATTTTCAATAAAATACTTTTAATCGTATAAGAAAATAAAATTTATAGAAAACTTCATGGCGTCGTCGTGGAAAACGGGTTAATCGAATTAACTAAAACTTTTTGCAGCCTCTCTTTAGACTGCAAAATCAACCTGTAAAATTGGACACAAATCGAAAACACAAAATTTTTTGAAAGTCCGCCAGGCCGAAATGGGTATAATTATTCCAACCAAATTTATACAACTAATTGCGGTTGCTAAGAGGAACATTTGTGCAAAATTTCAAATCAATTTGTCAAACGGTTTTGACTCGAAATCAAAAACATTGAAAAAGTTTCTTTGCGCCCTCGTGCCCAAACGGGTTAACCGAACTCAACAAAAATTTGTGCCAGACTCTATTGTCGACTGCGAAACCACCTTGTAAAATTGGACACAAATCGGAAACACAAAATTTTTTGGAAGCCCGCCACGTCGAAATGGGTTAAGTTATTCCAACCAAATTTATACAACTAATTGCGGTTGCTAAGAGGAACATTTGTGCAAAATTTCAAGTCAATCGGTCAAACCGTTTTGACTCGACATCAAAAACATTGAAAAAGCTTCATTGGGCCCTCGTGCCCAAACGGGTTAACCGAACCCAACAAAAATTGGTGTCAGCCTTTCTTTTCGACTGCAAAACCACCCTGTAAAATTGGACACAAATGGGAAACAAATAATTTTTTGGAAGCCCGCCAGGCCGAAATGGGTTAATATTTTCGAACCATCTTTATACAACTAATTCCGTTTGCTAAGAGGAACATTTGTGCAAAATGTCAAGTCAATTTGTCAAACTGTTTCGGCTCGACATCAAAAACATTGAAAAAGCTTCATAGCTCCCTCGTGCCCAAACGGGTTAACCGAACCCAACAAAAATTTGTGCCAGCCTCTCTTTTTGACTGCAAAACCACCCTTTAAAATTGGACACAAATCGGAAACACAAAATTTTTTGGAAGCCCGCCGGGCCGAAAGGGGTTAATTTATTCCAACCAACTTTATACCATTAATTCCGTTTAATAAGAAGAACATTCGTGCAAAATTTCAAGTTAATCGGTCAAACCGTTTCGACTCGACATCAAAAAAACGAAAAAGCTTAAAACGGCTCTGGAGCCGCAACCTGTTGACTTATAAAAATTCGACATAGCCTATGTCACCCCCCGAGCTCCCAGAATTATGCATTTAAAATTTGGTGTCAATCGGACCAGTGGTTTTCACAAACAAACAAACAAACAAATTTTCTTCTTTATATATTAGATAAGGTTTATGAAACCAGCTATCTTTTGCCGTTTTCAGATTGAAAATATATCTAGCAGAATTCTTGTTATAACAATTTAAATATAGGGTTTTTTCCAACTTTGGGGGGCCACAA
Source organism: Dolichopus griseipennis (assembly GCA_963082915.1). Taxonomy (NCBI): domain Eukaryota; kingdom Metazoa; phylum Arthropoda; class Insecta; order Diptera; family Dolichopodidae; genus Dolichopus; species Dolichopus griseipennis. Next base: position 265,297,807 of record OY720441.1, read on the forward strand.
AAAAAAATTCTTCTAAGAAATAATTTTTTTTACAAAAACTACTTATGATTAAAATTTCTTTACTCTATTTCAAACGGTGTAAAAGTTTTTGTAAACATACGGACGGGCGGACGGAGAGAGTGAAGCTATATAGGCACATTTTTACAAAATTTTTTGAAAATGTGCTAAAAACGAAAATAGGAAAGAATCCTCGTGTATCAAATTTAAAGTTTCTATATTCATAAATTTCGAATATAAGCTTTTTAGTTTTGGGATTTCTTAGGAGGCATCTGAACCAATACTACAGTTAAGTCTAAATTTCGGGGACACATAAGAAATAGGAAATATATTTTTTGGCTTCGAAATAATACTTGTTTGGCCTCAAATCGATCAAAAGCTTCTAGGATCCGCCCTCATTGTCCCAACTCGACCAGAACCAATTCCCATGGTATTTTCATTACTAGTAACCTAAAGTTTAAATTTCATCAAAATAGCGGCATTATTTTTTGAGTTATCCTGTTTTTAAGATATATGTTTGTTAGCACTTGAACTTTTCAAAGGTTCAAGAACCCGAAACCATGGTACTATTTTGCCCATATGCAATCCCCGTCATACTTTCAATACTAGTTAACCCTTGTTCACAATTGGAGCGTTCTATCTTAATTTTAAGTTATTATTTATATTAATTTCGATGATAAACTTTTAAACCTTGGGGGGTCTAAGAGAGGTTCTGAACTCAACATGATCCAAAATTAGGGAAACACGCAGGAAATAGTAAAGTGCCAATTAGGGAAACACCAATGTGTCAAATTTGAGGCTTTTACATTAGTTTGAAGTTACTTTCTTTATTAATTTCGAAAATATGCTTTAAGGTCTTTGGAACTGTATGCTGAGGTTTCGGAATTATGCTCGTTTGGCCTAAATTCGATAAAAAAGTTCTAAATTCCGAATCCATCGTCCAATTCTTGCCATATGCTATCGCCACTGTAATTTCATTACCAGCACAAATTTCATGACGATAGCGTCATTTATTGTTGTTAGCCCTTAGACCGATTAAAAGATCTAGAATCCGAACCCATTCGCCCATATACAATCCCCGCCGTAAGTCCTAGTAACCTACAGTTAAAATTTTATCAATATTGCTAAAGTAGTTTTTGGGTTATCGTGCCTATAGACGGACGGACGGACATGGTTATATCGTATCAGGAGGTCACGCTGATCACAAATATATATACTTTTCTAGATCTAGCTTGCTTCGTTTAGGTGGTTACAAACACCACCTTAAGAGTTAATATACCCCTTTACCTATTCTATAGGTGTAGGGTATAATGAATCAGAAATTCTTAACTTAAAACGGAAAAAATTTTTGAAGTGACTAAATTCCATATTCAAATATTTGATCACTATTTCTTACCAAACTATCACGAAAAAAGTTTAAGAAAAAATATTTTATTATGTTGTGTAGAAGCAACAAAGATATCTCAGAAATATTTTACTTGGTTTAATGAGAATGAAAGTTGCTATACGCATAAAATTAAATTTTTAAAATTATTAGTTAATCTTTTACTTAAAAAAAAAACAAAGTGGCTAAATGAAAACTTATTAAATAACGTAAACAAAAAAAAAGATACTACAAAAAGAAAACTTAAAATATTAATTCCTAATTTATAACTCCATTTAGGAGACACCAACATTCTCTTGCAATGGACTTCACTTTTAATAAATAAGTTTTTTATGGGAATGAATTTTGTAAAAAATGTAAATAGTTAAATATCAAATTTATCCAATCTTTTTGTTTCTTATGTTTTTTAATCAGAAAAGTGTTTTGTTTTAAATTTATTTATGTTTTAATTTATTATATTGTTTGTTATTATATCACGTTTCTAGGTTGGGGGCGTTCAGAAGTTTTGTGGGGCTAAAAATTTTGCAAAAATTGAGTTTTGGATAACGCTAAATTTTAGTACCGTAGGGCAACTTAATGAATTTGTTTTTTAAAAATTTTTAAAGCTTAGAAAATCAGCTGTCTATAACGTTTAAAATATAGGGTTTCTTCCGATTTTGAGGAGCTTCAGCTCCGTAACGGGGTTGGTTACCGAAAATAGTTCTTCCATGAAATTATTTTTTTTGCAATACCTACCCGGAGTTTAAATTTTTTCCCTCTATTTCAAACGGTGTAAAAGTTTGTATAAACATACGGACGGACCGACAAATTCAAAATTAAAAAATGCCTTTGACACTGCTTGAAAATTTTGTGTTGGAGCTTTCAATTTTGTATATAAATGAAACAAAATGTTCAAAGGTATTCAATTTACAGGTGTTTGGAAGCAAAATTTATAGCAATATTTCAATTTTCTACCCTTTAAAGCTCCCAAAGTGGAGCCGTGCCAAAAAAATTTTTTTAAATGACCCTTACTTATTTCTCAGAATCTAAGCTAACTCTTGTTTTAACTGTTTATATATAGCGCTTTTGCCGAATTTGAGGAGCTGCAGCTCCATAACAGGGGGAGATACAGAAAAAAGTTTAAACATTAAATTATTTTTATTGCAATACCTATCCGGTGCTGATATTTTTAGTCAGCCTTAGATAAAAAGGGACGGACAGAGTGAAACTATATAGGCACATTTTTACAAAATTTTGAAAAATGTGCTAAAAAAGCGACTAACGAGCAATAGAAGGGGTGTTGGATCGGATAATTTTAACCTGGGTAATCTCAATAAAAGTGTAGTAGCAGGAAACATAAGTAATAGCAGTGATGTAATAGTAAAAAAACTAGATGAAATAATACAAAAGTTAACACTGCATGGTATGCAATTTGAAGAACTACAAAATGAAGTTCCTTATATCAAAAACTTAATGGATAACTTAATTGAAGAAAATATATCACTGAAAAATGATAATAAAGAGTTGAGAGATAAAGTTTAACATAATTCTATTGAAATAGATAAGATGAAACAAAAAAGTTTATGTAAGAAATTGAAAATCACTGGAATAGAGGATATAACTGGCATTTCAACAACTGAGCAAGTCACAACTGTTGGAAAAGTCTTTGTATGAATTTGAAAGCTGGGCATATAAAATATTGCTATAAAAGTAAAAAAAATATATCTAAAAATTCAGGTGAGCCAGAAAAAATGATAAAAAAAATGAAGAAAAATTAAATATGGATATTTTTGAATATTACCAAAAGAAAAATAATGCCAAACCAATATTCATAAATGAAAAATTAACCTCGTATTTCAGTTTTTATACCCTACACCTATAGAATAGGTAAAGGGGTATATTAACTTTGGTATGGTGTTTGTAACCACCTAACGGAAGCGAGCTAGATATGGAAAAGTATATATATTTGTGATCAGCGTGACCACCTTAGTCGATATAGCCATGTCCGTCCGTCCGTCCGTCCGTTCGTCCGTAGGCACGATAACTCAAAAAATAATGGAGCTATCTTGATGAAATTTTAACTATAGGTTACTAGGACTGAAAGTACGGCGGGGATTGCATATGGGCGACATCAGCCCATGGGTTCGGATTCTGGACCTTTTAATCGGTTTCAGGGCTAACGAACAAATATAAAAAATCACGATAACTCAACAACTAATGACGCTATCTTCATCAAATTTGTGCTGTAGGTTACTAGTAATGAAAATACACCGGGAATTGCGTAAGGTCGGGATTGGACCATGGGTTCGGAACCTAGAACTTTTTGATCGAATTTAGGCCAAACGAGCATAATTCCGAAACCAATGAAGATAGAACCTCCAAATTTAGTATCAGGGTGTCCCTTCCTATTTCCTAAAAGTTTGTGAAATTTGGGTCCCATTGGAGTAGTGGGTCGGGGACCAGCCACACATTTCCGAAGACCTTAAAGCATATCTTTAAAATTAATAAAGATAACAACTTGAAGAAATATAGAAGCTTCCAATTTGCCACAAGGGTGCTCTTTACTATCTCTTGCGTGTTCCCCTAATTTGGGATCAATTGGAGTGGTGGTTCTGTACCCCTCTCAGACCTCCCAAGTTTTAAAGGCTTATAATCGAAATTACTAAAAATAGTTACTTAAAATTAGGATAGACCGTTCAAATTGTGTACAAGGGTTAACTAGTACTATAAGTACATCGCGGACTATATAAGGGCGAAATCAGCCCAACGGTTCGGATTCCGGACCTTTTAATCGATGTCAGGGCTAAGAAACATATATAAACAAGTGATGAAAAAAACCAAGGGTTTTTAAAAAAGCACATTTTCAAAATAATATAGTGTTTCATACTGAGTATTTTATCGGAATATAATGTTGAAGCTTCAATGTTAACGTTTAATTTAGGAAATATATACGTTGGTGACTAAGTTACTACTTACTTATAAAAACCGTAATTTTTTTAATTTTTAAGTCCTAATAGCCCCTCTAAGGTTGCCCAATTTTTCAAGGATCCAATCCTCATTACTCCCCTTCCCCCAACTTTTTTAGGTTCAAGAAATTAAATTGTGAATTCTACCAAAATTTGGAATTTTATTTTGAATTTTACTATATAAGCAAAAATGGTTAAAACTGAGAGACACTTTCTTTAATTTAAAGAACCGCTTTTAAATTTAAGAAAATCTTTTAACATATGTTAAAGCATAATGTTTGACCTTAAAATTTTGTATATTAACAAAAAAAAATTTGAACAGGTGTTCAAGTTACAGGTGTTTAAAAATAGCAAAATTTCAATTTTCGAGCTCTTATAGCTGGTAAACAGGGGACGTGACAAAAGGATTTTGTTAACCGACTCCTACTAATTTCTGAAGTTTTAACTTCTCCCAAAATTTCAAAACCCCAGCTGGAACCGTTTAGAAGGTATGTGGTGCCAAAAATTTTACAAAAATTGAGTTTTGCATAATGGTAAATTTTAGTACCGTATGGCAACTCTGTACATTTTAGTGATATATTTTTGTAAAGCCTAAGAATGCAGCTCTCTTTTATCGTTTTTAGATTGAAAATATAGCTAACAGAACTCTTATTATATCAATTTAAATATAGGGCTTTTTTGAAATTTGCGGGGGCTGTAGCTTCGTCAAACTCCAAAATTAAGAAAAACCTTTGACACATGTTAAAATATATTTAAAGAGGATCTATAATATATTTCTAAGGATCTAACTACCCCCAAAATTTCAAGACCCTAGCTTGGCCCGTATAGAAGATATGTGTAGACAAAAACTTTGCAAACATTGAGTTTTGCATAATGGTAAATTTTAGTACCGTATGGCAACCCTAAACATTTGTCTTTAAAAAATTTATAAAGTTTATAAAACCAGCTATCTTTTGCCGTTTTCAGATTGAAAATACACCTAATAGAACTCTTGTTATAACAATTTGAATATAGGGCTTTTCCCAAATTTGGGGGGCTGCAGCTCCGTAACGGGTGGGGCTACAGAAAAAAATTCTTCCACGAAATAATTTTTTTTGTACTACCTACTCGTGGTTAAAATTTCTTTTCTCTACTTCAAACGATGCAAAAGTTTTTGTAAACATACGGACAAACAGACAGACAGACAGACAGACAGACGGACGGACAGAGTGAATCTATATAGGCACATTTTTACAAAATTTTTTGAAAATGTGCTAAAAATCACGATAACTCAACAACTAATGAGGCTATCTTCATGAAATTTGTGCTGTAGGGTATTGGTAATGAAACTACGGCGGTGATTACGTACGGTCAGGATTGGGCAATCGGTTCGGAACTTAGAACTTTTTGATCGAATTTAGGCCAAACGAGCCTAATTCCGAAACCAATGAAGATAGAACCTCCAAATTTGGTATCAGGGTGTCCCTTCCTATTTCGTAAGTGTCTTTGAAATTTGGGCCCCATTGGAGTAGTGGATCGGGGACCAGCCACTCAGTTCTTAGGCCCTTAAAGCATATTTTCGAAATTAATAAAGATAGTTACTTGAAACAAATGTAGAAGCTTCCAATTTGCCACAAGGGTGTTCTTTACTATTTCTTGCGTGCCCCCCTAATTTGGGATCAATTGGAGTGGTGGTTCAGAACCTCTCTTAGACCCCCCAAATGTGTAAAAGCTTATCATCGAAATTAATAAAACTAGTAACTTAAAATTAAGATAGAGCGTTCCAATTGTGTACAAGGGTTAACTAGTATTGATAGTATGACGGGACTGCATATGGGCGAAATCGTACCATAATTTCGGGTCCTGGAACCCTTGAAAAGTTCAAGGACTAACAAACATATATCTTAAAAACACCATAACTCAAAAAATAATGCCGGTATTTGGATGAAATTTAACAGTAGGTTACTAGTAATGAAAGTACCATGGGAATTGGTTGTGGTCGAAGTTTAATTTCGAAGCCAAAGAATATATTTCCTATGTCCTATGTGTCTCCGAAATCTAGACTTAATTGTAGTGGTTCAGCTATGTTCAAAGGTACTTGCTGCATTTATGTAAAATTTATTTTTATATTTAAATGAATTATATGAAAAGGTGTAAATTTTTAATTGTATTTTAGAAATACATTTATTGCATATTTTGCGTTTATAAGTTTTTCTATTAGGTATATAAACTAACCATTTAAAATAATTGCAATTTTTAAAAATTTGGATTATTAAATATATTATGCTTTGATTATCTTTTTATCACAAAATTTAATAATTAGAATTTTTTCATTTTGTAATTGAATTGGAATAAATATATTTTCATTTATTTCAAGTTTGTTTGTTTTTTAATATTTTTAAATAGATAAATTAGTAAGAATTTGTAGTATTTTTTAATAGATAGGGTAATTAGAAAATGTTTTTAGTATTATACAGTTAATTTGGTTAGCTATATCTTACGATGAAATTAATAACAGCTTCTATGGTGTTAAAATGACTTATGGATATGTCCTTAAATTTGAACCAAATAGGTGTAGGGTATTTCTAAGTCGGTTGCACCGACTGACTGTTTCTTTACTTGTTTATTTAAAAACTAAGCATATAAAAAGGGAAAAATAAATAAAGTTTGCATGGATTAAAGAAGGTAAAATATTGATAAGGAAATCAGAAAATAGTAAAATTATCAGAGTTCTGACTACGGCTAATTTAAATGTTAAATAAAAATAATGAAGATTTTATTTTAACATTGCAAATTCGTGTAAAAATGGTTTATAATTACGTATCCCAAATTAATTTTCAAAACAAAAATTCACTCAAAATACTTTATTTAAATCTCAGTTTAAAGAATAAAATGGAAGAAATATCACTTATTTTAGAAAGTTTTTGTGCACTTAATTGTATTAACTGAAACTTGGTTGTCTGAGAATGCTACTAGTTTAGTTAATTTAATTAACTATAATAATGTATTTTCATGCAGAACAACTTGCAAAGAAGGTGGAGCTGCTATATATATATTCACAAAACACATATTTACAAAATACAATATATTTATTCAGATGAACACAACAATATTATTAATATAATTGTTAAATTTAATAAAAATTAAATAATTGTCAGTGCTATATACAGGGTGTACTACAAGACCAACTGAAAGAATTGGGAAAATATAAATAAAATTAGTAAAATATTGGAAAGATATTTTAGTAAAAACTTCTCATTATGCAACTTACATATTTGGAACAGGAATTGGTTAATATTTTTAATGTCAAACAAACACATGTTAATAAAGTAAAACAAAAGTTAAGAGAATGACCAATAGTATTTAAGTCAAATGAGGTGAATGATAAATATAAGAAAGTTTACAACTACAAGTACTTATTAGAGATGGCACATATAGCCAAACAATAAAGAGAACATAATTCAAATATTTAGTAATTCTAATTGCGAGCAAGGTGATGCAGAGTTTTTTAATTTAGACGATTTAAGGGAATATCAAATAGAAAAAAATGGAGTAGAATTAATTAAGGAAAATTAGATCAAAATGATGAGGACTTAACTAATATAGTTATTAATTATTTAGAAGAAAATCAATTCAAAAATTTACAGAATCAACTAGAGAAGGAAAATGTTATTTTGAACAATGCCGAAAGATACATTTACGGTTATGTTATTTATAAATTGATAAAAAAACAAAAAGACGTACCACCATGGTTAAATTTTGAATGTAAGAGAGCAAATAATATAAAAAAACTATTGGCATAGAAAATGTATAAAAAATTATGACAATGAGTATATTAAACAAGAGTTTAAGTTTTGGCGTAATAAATACACTACTGTTAAACGTAATAAACAAAATAATTACGATCAAAATACTTTTCAGAAATCTGAAGAAAATCCCATGAGAATATGGAAAAATATAAAAAAAATAAAAAAAACGTTAAACTCAAATACCAAAATGAATTTTTCCATGAGGAGAATTTGAATCATAAAAATAAATTAACCAAACTTAATGAATTTAATAAATATTGGCATAATAGAACCTGGAAAGAATTTAGCTGAGAAATTTAATATGATATACTTACCAAAAATAAGAACAACATCAAAATTCAAATTTATGTATATATCTAAGTGAAACTAAAAAATTAATAAATAATTTAACTAATAGTTTTTAAGTAGTTTTGATGGAATTCAAACGAAAATTATTAAAAATTGCCAATGAATTATTTTCAAATAAAAAAAATTTAATTAATTCTTCATTAAGTTGTGGAGACGTATCAGAGGGTCTAAAAATAAGCAAAATAATTCCGATTTACAAAGGCGAGGGTAATAAAAATGATAAAAATGAAGTATGTAACTACAGGCCAATATCAATATCGACTATATTAGTAAACTACTTGAAATTGGTTCTTACTTAAACAAATATAAGTTAATGGATAAACAACAATATGGATTTTGAAGTCGCTCCAACACGAAGGCTGCATTGTTTGGATTAAAGGTAAAGCTTTTATTTATGCAGATAACATAGCGTTTGTATGCAGAAATAATAATTACACTGGACTAGAAAAACAAATAAATGAAGATCTAAAAATAGTTAGTAAATTCCATCCATTCATAAGCTCACGGTGAATAACAAAAAAACTAAATTCATGATAAATAAAAAACAACCTTCATCAGTAAAAATAAATATTATTTAGAGTGATGTTGAGATAAAAGAAGTTGCAATATTCAAATATTTAGGAATATACATTAATGCCCAATTTAATTCGAACTACCAAGTGAATGAAATTGCCAAAAAAACAATACGTTTTCAAGTTAGCGCAAAAAAGAATACCCTATGAACAACAAATATCAGCTTAAAAGCAATCAAAAATATCTATAAATTGAAACCACGTTCTTCGACCATAGAAATACACAAGAGAATGATACAATCAATGCAAATTTATTATATGAAAACAAAGAAAATCAAATCAAATATAAATATAAATCAAAATTTGAAATACATAATTACAATACTAGAACATCTAATCGTACACATTCACACAAGCCAGAAACTTATTTATAATATAGTACTAAAGATTTATAATGAATTACCATTAGAGTTAAAAATTAGGAATGATAAAAAAATTAAGACTAAAATGAAAAAAAATTTCTAACTTTTTAATAACATACAAAATGTTTATGTATCTTAATATAGTGTTCTGTTATCTGTAAATCTGTTATTTTAGTATATTTTTTGTTTTAATTTTTATGACTTTGTTTTTTATTTTATTTTTTTTATTTTTGATATTTCAATGTATTTTGGTGAATTAATAGACTAGTAATATGAATTATGATAAATCAATCTTTCAACTTGCTATTACTATGTAAATATAATATTAAATATTTAAATTTTTACTTGTATTTTTAATACATTTTTGTTTGCAACTTTTGTTAAATTTACAACTATATATAAAAAATAAAAAGAAAATAAAAAAATATATATATATAAATTGTATGAGCTGTAAGCTCTTTTAGATAAATGAATTAAATAAACCGCACATAAATCATCTCACCGCTCTTTTTATAGGCATTATATTAAATTTCAGACGACAACTAAAGAAAACCTGGTCGCAATTCTGAAGCAAAAACTTTTCCCAAATGATATAAACGTCATTAAGATTCCAGAAAATTTAATTTCTGTTTTACAAGATCTCTATAAAAAAAATTTCAACAGACCATAAAATCCAAATTACTCAAAAGATAGTGGAAGATGTCGCCAACGAAGAAAGACAATTAACAATTAGACAATTAAATTATGAAATACAATAATATAAAAGGAACATAGAAGAGTGCATCGAAATTGCGTAGAAAATCAAACACTGTTACTAGAAAATTATTACATCTCGAGAATGAGCAACTTGATAAAACGATACACAAAAGTTTGTGAAATTTGCAATATAGGTAAATACGATAGACATCCATCAAAATCAGTGATGCAGGGAACACCAATTTTGAGTTTCCCATCTCAGATACTTCACATAGATAAAATAGAGATACAGGGAGAAATTTTTTAACATACCTAGATAAATTTTTCAAGTAAAGTTTTTTTACATTAAAGATAAATACGTAAGACAAAATAACGAAGGTCCCTTTTGGATACATCTTAGGGACAAAATAACGAAGGTTCTTCATTATTTTACTGCAGCCAAGATCGTCGTAATGGACAACGAAAGCAGTTGCAGAAGTCACATAATACCTAACTTTATTAAAACTTTGGGAATCCGTATATATAATTCATCTTCACAAAAGAGCGAGGTAAATGGAACTGTTGAAAGAGTTCACTCGACCATTTTAGAACTAATACGCTGAAGGTAGGAATATCCTGATCTTACGCAAAAAGAGATTACAATTATTGCTATTGACAGATACAATAACAATCATTTATTATGTAGCAAAGAAGAAACCTGTAAACATATTTTATAAAAGAGTACAAAAGATGAGTTATGAGAGAATAAGTGCTAAAGTAAAAATTAACAATGACTTAACGATACAAATAAGAAAAAATCAGAAAATGAAATTAAGTATAGCTACAAAACCAAAATCTTATATACCACGGCAAGAAATATTCATTTTAAATAAACAAATTAAGGCAAAGCACAAGCTAATATACAAAAAATAAGTATTTTTAGAGAACAATAGAGTAACAGTTAATACAGCATCTGGAAAACGAATTCAAAAAATCACATATTAAAACAACAGACTAATAAACAGATTTTTTATTTTAGGTTACTTTTAGGATAAAAAAAAGCATTACCCAATATATTTGAACGAACAAGCAAAATAGCAACAATCAGACAAGGCATGATCCTAATAATTGATTTGCACAAATATGACGAAATCCTCCAAAAAAAAAAGGTAAATGGAACCAACCCGTTAAAACTTCACCACAAACTGAACCAGATAATGTCAGATCTAAGAAAACAAATAAACCAACCCAAAATAAGGCAGTAGACCTTATAAGTAATGGGGACAAAATTTTATATGTTTTATTCATACAAAAACCAAGTCCTGAAAAATATGACTATACGATAACTAAAGGTACAATAAAAAATAACACTCAAGTGTACTAGGCATTCAACGAACTGTTCATCAAGGATGCAATATTTGAACTAAAACCCAAATATAGTCAATTAAACTAAGTCAAGATTTGCAAAAAACCGAATTAGAAAAATTGCATGAAAATCATTGTATTAGCCAACTTATCAGAGGAGTACATTCCGAAAGCGAGTTTCAAACCCAAAACGAAGAAATCATTGAATCGATTGATGAAAACACCATTTTTCTTACGAATTTCAATGGAAATGTCACTACACAAAACCCAAATTTTGATCTAAAAGGAAGTTTCGTCATCCAACATTACAACCAGACAATTCAAATCAAAAATTTATCAGCAAAGAAACTAGAATACCTTACCAGCCGCAATTCAAGCGAATGCAATAGAAAACAAAATTAAACTTAATTTAAACTATCTTATTATTAATAATTTGCACCAAAGCAATATACACAAAATTAGCAAGCTTCAAAAGAACGACGAGACATCAATCACATTGAACATTGTCAGTGGAATCATCCCATTTGCTCTTCTCACTACAATCACAATAAACAAAATTTGGCAAAAGAAATCCGAAGTAAATCAAGAAATTGCACCAACAACAACAAATCATCAGTTTGAACCAGTCAAGTTAAATTAGAAAAGGAAAGCCGAAATAAATCACGAAATTCAACCAGCACCAAGAACTCATCAGTTAGAACCTGTCAAGGTAAATTTCAATCTGCGTGGCGCCAATCTTTGAAGAGGTAGGAGTTATCACTGATTCTACTTACCGTGAAATACAAACACAAGAACCTTGTCAAAATTTATTTCTCAACTAAAACAACCAAAATTGCAGTGTCCTCAAAATTATGTAAATCATAACTGCAATTAAATTGAAAAATTGAGTCTAAAGGGAGACCTAGAATAAATCAGTCAATTCAAATTATTTTTTACTTATTTTATATAATACTATATTTGTAACTTACATAATATGCTCAAAAGAAGAAAGTAAAATATTCATTAAAATATTTTTTTCTTACATAAACCATAGACTAAATACGCACACACATATTTATTTAAGATTATTATTATATCAATTCCAAAATACAAATAAACTTACATTATATACATTTCTTATGTATATACCTACAATAAGATATATATATATATAATATACATATACTTACATATATTGTATTTGTATTTCAATACCATATACTAAAATAATATCATTCCGCAACCGTTACATATTGTATTACGCAGATTATGCTTCGACTTTAATAGACAAAGGAAAAAAAAAGATGTGTTCTTTTTTGTTCTTGTTGCATCTTAAAAATTTGAAGATAAATAAGGTTAGTAGTTTACTTTTTGTATGTCTTGTATTTTTTAAAATTAAAAGTTCTGTGTTTATTTAAGTACCTATTTTTTTAAGTTTTACATTAATTTATCAATTGGTTTGTTAATAAAAGAAATAAAATTTTAACTAAACAGTGTGATCGACTGAAAACTCAACCCATAGACACAGGCAAGTTAATATAAAAGTATAAAAACAGCTGCAAAGCAGGAGGCGTGGCAAAAAAACTTTCTTAACCGACTCCTGTTGAATCTAACTTCTTTCAAAATTTTAAGCTTCCAGCTTGAGCCATTCAAAAGATATATGGGGACAAAAATTTAGCAAAAAATTAATTTTGCATAACGGTAAATTAGTACCGTATGAAAACCCTATTTAATTGCGTTTCAAAAATTTATAAAGCTTATAAAAGTTGTCTTTTACCGTTTCTAGATTAAAAATATAACTTTTATAAAGAACTACCGTTACAACTGTTTAAATATTGGGCTATTTTTTTATTTTTTTTTTTATTCATTCATTATCTTAACAAAATACAATGTAAAAAAAAAAATTACTTAAAAATAAAATTATGGTATTGGAATTAATATTTAATTAAGAGAAAATAGAAGGACATTCTATTGCCCAAAAGGCAAGTACCGAGTGATCCTGAGCTTACAAACTAATTTTTTATATTAAATTCAACTTATACAATTCATTACATTGTTGGGTAATAACAACTGAACAATTAGGATAAATAACTAAATAAAAATTAAAATGAAAAAAGTCTTAAATAATAATCAAATAAAAAGTTGGCTTATTAAAAGTAGTTGTACAATTAAACTTATTCAACTAATTAAAAGTAAATTTATAATTAAACATAAAAATCCATAGTAATCAATAATAAGAATAATACAAAAATCAATTCCAAAGTAATATAAGAAAAAAAAATATTTAACGTTTTGAAAAGAAATAAGCTTCTAACCGGAAGTATTTTTAAACTAGATTAACGGGTAACAAGATACACGAGCATTTTTTTTTGCATATAATACGAATTGCATGTTTTTGATAGGTCAAAAGAGGGTGTATCTTATTAAAATAAGCACCGCCCAAACAAACCATACCATACTGCAATTTGGACTGAAAAAGTGCGTAATAGACCTTGTAGTGATTTTATATGTACTGTATTTGCTAACATGGTAAAGTTGCCTTATCACCTTATTAAAGTATTTTTTAAGATATTCAGAGTGGTCAGCCCAAGATAGTTTAGAGTCAAAAATGAGACCCAAATATTTAATAGATTCAACACTTTCAATTATGAAACAGTTATTATCGCAGTGATTACTACCGTTTAGGTTAGAAGTTATAAAATTATTATTTAAACGAAATTTGCAGCAGTTTGAAGAATGATATGTAAAGTGAAAGTTAAAGGCTTGATTTCGAGAGCCAAACGACATGAATTTAGTTTTAGAACTCATTACCAGCTTGTGTTTAGCAAGCCAGTGTCTTAAAATATTTAAATCATGATTAACAAAAACATCCAAATCAAAATTATTTTTACATGAATAAGTAAAAGCTGTATCATCAGCAAAAGCGGTTGCAAGGCCTTTAAAAGGCTGTATAAATAAAGAATTTACATAAATAAGAAAAAGGATGGGTCCAAGGACAGATCCTTGAGGGACACCACATAAAATGTTACCAATAGTACTATGTGTGTCCTCTATTAGTACTATTTGTTTTCTATTAATAAGATATGATTTGAGCCATGATAAGATAAAGCCTCGGAAACCAGCATTCTGCAGTTTAAGTAAAAGTATCTCGTGATCAACCAAATCAAAAGCTTTAGTAAGGTCAATGAATAAAGCTGCACAAATTTTACTAGAATTTAATCCCCCAACAATTTCATCACAAAATTTAATCAATGCATCATCTTATTAACTAGTGGACTTACCCCTTTAAAATCCGAATTGATTAATATAAAAAAATTAATTTTTGGTTAAAAATTTAACAATCCTATTTTTCATTACTTTTTCAAACACTTTGGAAAACGAGGATAAAAGGGAAATCGGTCTATAATTATTTTTATCGATTGGGCTACCTGTCTTAAAAAGTGGAATCACTATGGCTGTTTTTAACTTATCAGGGAATACTCCTTTATAAATGCTATAATTAAAAATATATGATAAAATGTCAACAATTTGGTAAGATATTTTTTTAATAACATTACTAGAAACACTATCAGCATATTTCGACGTTGAATTTTTCAATTTAGAAATTTCAATAAAGATTTCATAACTAGTAATAGGTTCAAAAAGGAAACTATTGGTAGAAGATGGCTCATCTGTTAAAGTACCATCTGATATATATGAAACTGAATATAAATTAGAAAGTAGTTGTGGTATATTAATAAAAAAATTGTTAAATTGATCTGCAATGATTTTTGGCTCAGTTATTATTTTATAATTTATATTTAATGTTATACTTTTATCAGATTTGTTTTTGTTTAAAAAGTTATTTATTAGATTCCTCTTTTCAGTTTCCTTTATAATAATCAAATTTTTTTAGATAATACTTTTCCTTACAAATTAAAATGTATTTACTAATTTCACTACATAATTTATTGTAATATTTGCAAGACGTACATTATTAGGATATTTTTTAAAAGATGCGTGCAATTTATTTCGTTTATTAATTTTTTTGACTAAGTTATCCATGGTTTTAACTTCTTGTATTTGTTATAAAAAGAAGTTGAAGTACAAGAGCTTAAGTTAATATGATGTAGCAAAATAGATAGGGAATTATCAAAAGCCTCCGATGGATTACCAGCTGAAATTACTGAGGACCAAGACTCAGTAATTAAATTTTCATTTAAAATATCAAAATTAATCCTATCAAAGTTGTTGCTAATACATTTGGTTTTTGCTAACGGTAACACATTTTTGAACATTAATCCAGTCATACAATGATCTCATAACTTTAAATCAAGTACCAAAGGTTCCAATAGTTGTGTAGAATTTATTTGTGTTCTAACAAATATATGGTCAATACACGTAGCACTATTTTCCGTAATGCGAGTAGGCGTGTTAATGAGTGAAGCGAAACCTAACGAAAACATTAGAAAGATGAAATCGTGTATATCTTTTGCACATTTCATGAACATCTTTCCGCCATTAAAGTTAAATACTATTGACAAAATATTAAATATTCACCTTTATTCGGTATAGAGTAATGTTGATATAAAAGTATGGCAACCAATCGAACCCACTGCAGTAGACCAACCAAATTTTCTACAAACTTTGGCAATATAACCAAACTACTTTTGGCAAAATTTCAGACAACCAGCTTTATTAGAGAAAAGGTAATGCTCATATAAAAGAAGAAGTTGTGTTGCAGGTACTCGAACCCACCGGACCAGCCAAATTAAATTTTAAACAAACTCTGGCCACACAACTAGACTAATCAAAAATTCAAATATTCAGTTTTATCATGTATACGATGAAGAGGGTAGTAGATTAGACTGTGTTAAGTTTGGGACATCCGAATAATATAATAATATAATAATTAAATACAATATTTACATTATAATATCATTCGGTTAATTAGTTTTGACAAATTTTTAAATACACAACTTTTTAGGCTTTCAGTTATGAACAAAAAAAATATAAGTTGTTCTACACCGACTATATTTTATTCAGACGTTGGTCATTAAAGCTAACTACTATTAATAAAAAAATTAAAAAATTCATCTTTATCATGTGAAATATGAAGTTGTTTGGCAACTACTCGAACGCACTGCAGTAAACCAACCAAATTTTGCGAAAACTTTGGCCGTAAAACTAAACTGTTTTTGGCAAATTTCAGACACCCAGTTTAAATAGGTATAGAGTTATGCTCATATTAAAAAAAGAAGTTCAATGGTAGGTACTCGAACCCGTGAACCAAAATAGCTGGCATTTCAATAGCGATGATTGGTAATGCATAAAAACGAATTTGTGAAAATTTCAAAATCGTAGCTCCTTTATTTTTTGAGTTATCGTGCGGACGGACGAACGGACATGCATAGCTAAATCAATTTACTTTTCGATTCCGATCCGATCCATACCTTTGAGTGTATATCTACCATCCCTCCTTCTCTGCATCAAAAACTCAATGGCAAATATAGTACCTATAACCTTTTGATTTATAGTCACACGGGTATAAATATATAATTATACCTTAGTAAATACTTGAATATATTAGGCAAAAATGTAAAAACATAAAATCCCAAAATATATTTAGTAAACAGTTAAATTTAATCAGAAAATGCTATATATGTATAAACATGTACATGGTGTTATGTCTCATAAAAAATAAATATATCATGTTAAATAAAACTTGTTTTTATACCCGTATGACTATAAGCCAAAAGGGTATACTAAATTTGCCATTACGTTTGTGACGCATATAATGAGGAACTCAGATATACACTCAAAGGTATGGATCGGATCAGAATCGAAATTTGTGCAAAATTTAGTTGGGCTGGTGAATTCGAGTGCATGCCATACAAGTTTTTCTTTTATATGAGCATTAATCTATATCCAATTAAGTTGGATGTCTGAAATTTTGACAAAAAATGTTTAGTTATATAACCAAAGGGTGATCACAAGTTGGTTGAACTACGGCAGTGGGTTCAAGTTGCTTTTATACAACTTCTTCTTTTATATAAGCTTTACTCTGTATCTAAAAAGCCGGGTGTTTGAAATTATGCCAAAAAAAGTTTGGTTATGTTACCAAAGTTTTTGCAAAATTTGGTTGGTCTACTGCAGTGAGTTCGACTAATTACCATAAAAGTTCGTCTTTTATATGAACATTAATTACTCTTTACCTAATAAAGGTGGATGTTTGAAATTTTGCCAAAAGTATTTAACTTTAATGGCTCACGTCTAAATAAAATAAAGTTTGTGTAGTGGAAATGGTCCGAAGAGCTGCATTTTAACCTATATTAATTTCTAACCGAATGATATAAAGTCGATAATACGGTCATAGTGTATCCCAAAGTTGACACAGTCTTCTCTACTATACTCTTTCTCGTTTTTATTTATAAAAAATTAACAATATAAATACACAAAAGATAAACAACGTGAATCAAGACTACTTACATACACTTATACATGTATAATAATTACTTTGTAAAATTGAATAAATTTAAGATTTAACTTTCTAATAACATTTAAAACTTGTACCTATGTGCGTTCAATAGTCAATAATTTAAAAACATTCAATAAAAGACTTTGTTCAATTTTGTTTTATTTACGGAAATTTAAGAACACTAATATTCAGTGTTTTATGCATTATAGAAAAAAACATACAACAAGGTAATGGTTGTTATAATATTGGTAAAATACTGAAAAAATTACGACATAAAGTGGGGAGAGTTGGTAGAAATGGCAAAATACTACCTTTTATGAAAGTTTTTTTTGAATGCAATGGTACAATTTCCTATTTCTTAAGCAAATCTTTTAGTTAGTATTTTGGTAACTCTTTTGTTGAAATACCTGAAAAATTAAATTAGTAAAATTCAAAATAATATTGTAAATAAATACACAATTAGTTGTAGAAAAATAATAACATTTAAAACAAAAAATTTACAAATCAATATGTGCCTTTTAGAAAAATATATGTAAAAATTTAATGATACTTTAATGTATAATTAGACAAACACAAAAAAAAAATTGGTTTTTGTATGGTTAAATATTTTTTCCAATTTTTTAAAGTTTATTTAAATAAAAAAATAAAAATAAAATAAATTATATTATATTCAATACTTTTAAATTGGAAATATCAAAATTATCATAATGCTTCTGGTATGTTTATAAATTTCAACTTTTATTTTTTTATAACTTAAACAGTTTATTTTTTTTTTAAATTATTATACATAATATAACGTTTTAGTTTTATTTAACACAATTATTACACAAGTAATTATTAAAATTACAATATCGTAATCATATACATCCTTACTTGAAAATTTTTATGAAAAAATTTTGCTAAACGAAATCTCTCTCATTTATAT
This sequence comes from Dolichopus griseipennis, assembly GCA_963082915.1. Lineage (NCBI taxonomy): Eukaryota > Metazoa > Arthropoda > Insecta > Diptera > Dolichopodidae > Dolichopus > Dolichopus griseipennis. The sequence goes on from OY720441.1 coordinate 265,316,604, forward strand.
TTCAACGCATATTGATACAATTATAGAAATATAAAAACGGTGCGGTAAGTTAAATTTAGCTGAAAAACATCGTAAATTACAATTAAATATGCCTAAATTTTTCCAAAAATGCGTTTAAACATGCAATTTCATAAAAATGGAAACATTATTAAAATGTAATTTTTATTAATATAAAAATTAGCTTGAAAAAATTCTATGCAATATCTAAAACAAATGTACTGCAAACAACGACATTTCTTGGTTCTTAAGCAAATATGTACTTATATGTATATAAATATAGTTAAAAAACGGACCTTAGAGTGGAATAAGACAAAAAGGCCTCCATATATTTCGACTGCAGACAAGAAAGGCATTATGTATTAACAACTTATTATTAATAAAAACTACATTTATATTTATTTAGTAGGTAGGTACTTAAGAAATATTTCCCTTTGGTTTGAATGAATTAATTAAAAATTCTAATAATTTAACCTTTTAAGAAATATAATAAAAAGACAAAAAGTAGTCTTGTTCTAGTAAACCTATGTATGAAACCCATCGAAAAACAAAGCAGGAATAACATCACTCAATCAATTACACCAAAAATATTCACCACTTTGAAAAACAAAAACTAATTATTTAAAAATTACAAACAATTTTGAAAAATACCTACATACATATGTACATAAATTTCTTCGTTAACTGTAAAACCTCTTTTATGCTTTCATAAAACTTTTGAAAATAATAATTCAAATTATGATATCATAAAATTAAAGCTCGAATACTTATTAGAAACAAAATGGCGAAATCTATATATAAATAAAATTATAATATATAATTATGATAATTTACATTATAAAATATCATTTTGCGAAGTTTATGTATGTATATGTAACTCTGATTTTGCAAAGATTATTTATTTTTAGATTATTCACCGAGAGAAAAAGAACCGTATAAAAACATTTCCATTGTTTTATATTTCGTTCCTTGCCATTTACGATTTTAAATTTAAGATAAGTACTCTATTACTTATTAAAAAATAAAAATTTAATTTTAAATGATGTGTTGATTAAAAAGCACTCAAAAAAACTGGTTTTTTTTTTGTCTAATATGATATGAAGAGAGAGCCACCATATTTAATTCTTTATCAACTTTTTTTTCCAATAATCTTTAAGTAAAATATACATATGTATAATCTAAATAATATAAATTTTATAAATGAAAAAACATTCCATTGATAAATTCACACATATTTATTTTTTTCATTAATTTTATATCCTAAAGATATTTTGTATCATATTTGTGAATTGAAATTTAAAATCAGTTTGTTTTTAAAAATAAATTTCAAATGTGTTTTATTTTGTAATAAATCGGTCGCACAGTTTTTATTTTACAAGAAAAAATTCAAGTACTGGCACCATAAAAACTTGACGGTCGTTAGAGAAAATTTTTTAGAAACACTTTCCGTAACAAAAAATTTATATATATACAAAATTTACAATAATTGGCTGATAAACCAAAATTCGCTTTTATATCATAATATTTAATCGGCTTATTTTTTTCCATTCAAACATAAACATCTCTTTTTAGGACAAACCATTTAACCAATTTTAATGAAACAAGAACCAAATGAAAGGTTTTTTCATATTAGGTACAATGATATTTTTATACCCGTGCATACATATATGACATCGGGTATATTAAAATTGCTCCTCCGTTTGTAACGCATCGATCTAAACGAGCTTGATATAGTGTCAAGGGTACGTATCGGCTCAGAATCGAAAAATGAGTCGATCTAGCTATGTGTGTCTGTCCGTCCATCCGTCTGTGTGTCAGCACGATAACTCAAAAACTAAAAGAGCTACAGTTTTGAAATTTTCACAAAATATTTTTCAATCAATTTCTAGGTTTCCTATTTTTTTTGGTTAAGATCGGACCAAAACTTCGGGTAGCTCTCGAACAACTAAACTTTTTAACTCCAATATTTTCATATAAAAATTTGAAATTTTGCTATGCATCTTGTATTTAGCATGAAATTTTATAAATTTTGTTTTTTTTTGTTTTTTGCTTTTTTATTTTTTTTTTAGATAACGATTTCGAGTTACAATTTCATATGATTTAAATGATGCGTAGTTTATTTAAGATAAGCAAAAAAGAACACAAAGATTTCTTTAAAGTATATATTTCGTTTAAATGGCTTCATAAATAATTTATATGTATTCATATAATATGTATATGTGTAATATTTTGCATGCTTTGTATTTTGATATTGATAGATATAATCATTATGAATATGATGATTATTATTTATCATGATGATCATTATATGAATATGATCATATGAAACTTATTTTGCTTAAGTTTAATATATTCGTGAATTAAAAATTAATTATAAGAGATAGAATATAAATATTAGAGATAGAGAAATTCACACAAAACATTTTTTGGACATTTTTGAGGTTCCCTATTCTTTTTGGTTAAGACCAGACCAAGGTTTTGCGGAGCTGCCACACAACTTATTTAAACCAATATGAATTTCTTCAAAAGTAATTATACCAGGAAGATGAAAATTACACACGGCTAGTTTTATAATGAATCAAGAATTTATATGAAGTTTCAAAATGTTACGTCTTCATTTTCGGGGGGCTGCCATACAACTTCTTTGCACCAATATGAATTTCTTGGAAACTGATTATACTACGAGGATGAAAATTACACACTTTAGTTACATATATAATGAATCGAGCACTTATATGAAGTTTCAAAATGTTACGACCCTATTTTCGGGGGGCTGCTATACAGCTTCTTTGCACCAATATGAATTTCTTGGAAACTGATTATACTACGGGGATGAAAATTACACACTGTCAGTTATATAATCAATCGAGCACTTCTATGGAGTTTCAAAATGTTACGGCCCCGTTTTCGGGCAGCTGCCATACAAAGTTGTCAATTCGATAACTATGAATCTAATGAAGCTACGAGGTTAAAATCAAAACTGGGCAGATAAAGTAATAGGGCAAGTTAGTTGGCAAAGTTGGACATCACTCGGACCAACTTTTAGGGTGGGCTATTTTTTTTTTATGGTTATTTTTTTTCTTTTTGTTTTTAAGCAAAAATTTTGGTATAATGAATTAAAAATTTAATTTTTTTTTTAGTTCTTTTGTTTTTTTTAAGCAAAAATTATGGGATAATAAGTTAAAGTTTTTTTTAACTATTTTACTTTCTTATATTTTTTTTGTAGTATTTATAATAGCATAGGGGAAATAAATAACGGTTAGTGGGTATGCACGGGTATCTAAAAGTTGACAAGGGTAACTATAATCTTCCTCGTTTTTTTAGAATATTGCGTTTTTTCAGGTGAAACCCGTGTTTAATTAAACGTAAATTTGAATTTAACGGTCACGCGATTAAAAGTTGAGGCTTGTGACTCTAATATTATGCGCAGGCTTTCTGTGTAAATGTAATTCATTTTCGGTTGTAACTCGCAGCTCAATCAAACTATTATAGGCGCCGACAAAATTTTTTTTTTTTTTCTGTTTAGTTTAAATGTTCAATGAACAAGAAGATTTAAATTTTTTTTAAATTTTTGTTTTGTTTTTGTTTTTTCTTTATCTTAAAAACTGAGTTCTGTTCGAAATGAAAGCAAAACAATTGGTTTATACAGTAGTTTTCATTTATAACGAACTCTGTTCAATTTTAATTATAATAAACCACTTTTTCCCAATGAATTAAATTTTACCTAAAAATGTAAGTTGTTCAGGTGGTTACAAACACCATACCAAAGTTAATATACCCCTTTACCTATTCTATAGGTGTAGGGTATAAAAATTGAGTTCTGTTCGAAATGAAAGCAATACATTTTGTTTATACAGTAGTTTTCATTTATAACGAACTCGGTTCAATTTTAATTATAATAAACTTTACACTTTTTGCTAAAGAATTAAATTTTACCTAAAAATGTAAGTTTTTTATTAGATTGATATTTCTTTTATTTAAACTTATTATGTCTAATTATGTTGCTTGACGATTAATTAAGTGTTTTTTATTTAGTTTTGAATATAAAAAAATATCATAATAACGCATCCAAAATACAAAAAAAATTTCATTAGAAGGAAAACCAGTATACATAGACTTTAGGCTGAAACATCAAATAAAATTGTAGCAAATGAGTTCGAAGTGTCCATTCTAGAATCAGAATATTCTACAATGTTCAAGTCTTATACTAATTTTTCTAAATTCACAGCATTCTTTTAAACCGACATTCGTTTATTACGACGGATATTTTCCGTCCCATCATGGTCATTATAACCGAAGAGTACTGTATTTTATTTTTGTTTGCAATTTATTATAATACAGTACTAAAAACAAGTAAAAACACAGTCAGTCAGTGCAACCGACTTAGAAATACCCTACACCTATTTGGTTCAAATTTAAGGACATATCCATAAGTCATTTTAACACCATAAAAGCTGTTATTAATTTGATCGTAAGACATAGCTAACCAAATTAACTTTATAATACTAAAAACATTTTCTAATTACACTATCTATTAAAAAATGTTACAAATTCTTACTAATTTATCTATTTAAAAATATTAAAAAACAAACAAACTTGAAATAAATGAAAATATAATTATTCCAATTCAATTACAAAATGAAAAAATTCTAATTATTAAATTTTGTGATAAAAAGATAATCAAAGCATAATATATTTAATAATCCAAATTTTTCAAAATTGCAATTATTTTAAATGGTTAGTTTATATACCTAATAGAAAAGCTTATAAACGCAAAATATGCAATAAATGTATTTCTAAAATACAATTACAAATTTAGACCTTTTCATATAATTCATTTAAATATTCAAATAAATTTTACATAAATGCAGAAAGTACCTTTGAACATAGCTGAACCACTACAATTAAGTCTAGATTTCGGAGACACATAGGACATAGGAATTATATTCTTTGGCTTTGAAAGTAAACTCGACCAGAACCAATTAGTAACCTACTGTTAAATTTCATCTAAATACCGGCATTATTTTTTGAGTTATGGTGTTTTTAAGATATGTGTTTTTTAGTCCTTGAACTTGTCAAGGGTTCCAGAACCCGAAACCATGGTACGATTTCGCCCATATGCAGTCCCGTCATACTTTCAATACTAGTTAACCCTTGTATACAATTGGAACGTTCTATCTTAATTTTAAGTTATTGGTTTTATTAATTTCGATGATAAGCTTTTACACATTTGGGGGGTCTAAGAGAGGTCCTGAACCACCAGTCCAAATGATCCCAAATTAGGGGGGCACGGAATAAATAGTAAAGAACACCCTGGGCCAAATTTGAAGCTTCTACATTTGTTTCAAGTTACTATTATTATTAATCTCGAAAATATGCTTCAAGGTCATCGAAACTGAGTGGCTAGTCCCCGACCCACTAGTCCAATGGGGCCCAAATTTCAAAGACACTTACGAAATAGGAAGGGACACCCTGATACCAAATTTGGAGGTTATATCTTTATTGGTTTCGGAATTACGCTAGTTTGGCCTAAATACGATCAAAAGGTTCTCAGTTCCGAACCCATTGTCCAATCCTCACCGTACGTAATCACCGCCGTAGTTTCATTACCAATAACCTACAGCACAAATTTCATGAAGATAGCCTCATTAGTTGTTGAGTTATCGTGATTTTTAATATATGTTCGTTATCCCTGACACCGACTAAAAGGTCCAGAATCCGAACCCATGGGCTGATTTCGCCCTTATACAGCCCGCGCTTTACTTATAGTACTAGTTAACCCTTGTACACAATTTGAACGGTCTATCTTAATTTTAAGTAACTATTTTTAGTAATTTCGATTATAAGCTTTTAAAACTTGGGAGGTCTGAGAGCGGTACTGAAACACCCCTCCAATTGATCCCAAATTAAGGGAACACGCAAGAGATAGTAAAGAACACCCTTGTGGCAAATTGGAAGCTTCTACATTTTTTCAAGTTGTTATCTTTATTAATTTTAAAGATATGCTTTAAGGTCTTCGGAAATGTGTGGCTGGTCGCCGACCCAGTGCTTCAATGGGACCCAAATTTCTAAGACACTTAGGAAATAGGAAGGGACACCCTGATACCAAATTTGGAGGTTCTATCTTTATTGGTTTCGGAATTATGCTCGTTTGGCCTAAATTCGATCAAAAAGTTCTAGGTTCCGAACCCATGGTCCAATCCCGACCTTACGCAATCCCCGAAGTAGTTTTATTACTAATAACCTACAGCACAAATTTGATGCAGATAGCGTCATTAGTTGTTGAGTTATCGTGATTTTTGATATATGTTCGTTAGCCCGTCGATCGATTAAAAGGTCCAGAATCCGAACCCATGGGCCGATTTCGCCCATATGCAATCCCCGCCGTACTTTCAGTCCTAGTAATCTACAGTTAAAATTTCATCAAGATAGCTCCATTATTTTTTGAGTTATCGTGCCTACGGACGGACGGACGGACGGACATGGCTATATCGACTCAGGCGGTCACGCTGATCACAAATATATATATTTTTCCATATCTAGCTCGCTTCCTTTAGTTGGTTACAAACACCATACCAAAGTTAATATACCCCTTTACCTATTCTATAGGTGTAGGGTATAAAAAAATTGTTTGTAAATCGTAAATTGTTGTTTTTTTTGTTAAGTTTTTCGTACAATAAAAAACCGACTTCTGAAATATATTCTGTAGTTGCCATTACGTTTGAAAGTAATGATATTAAAATATATAAATATTTGCAAAACAGTTAAAAAAAAAACAAATAATCTTTCTTAAAAAAATAATTTGTAATTTAAATGATTTGTTACTTAGGGCCTAACATACACGTACGGTGTATAATTTCTGGAAATTTCTAGAAAATTTTTAAATAAATAGTTAGGTACACGAATTTACATGTGAGCAATCGAAATACGCGACGTACTGGTACCTCGGATTTTAAAAAATGACAAAGCAAAAAATAAAAATAGAAACTTTAAAATAATATCTTTGTAAAATATTTGTTTATTAAAAAATACCTATAATATGTTTGTAGAAACTTAAAAAAAAATAATATTTTTTAAGAAAAATGATTTGTTTCTTATGGATCAGCCAAAATCAGCATGTACGGCATTCAGTTTCTGTCAAAAAATTTTGAAATAATTAGTTATGTAAAAAAATTTACATGAAAGCATACGCGACGTACTGTACCTCAGAGTTTTAAAATTTAAAAATTGACAAAGTGTATAAAAATTCATATTGAAATTGTTTTTTCTTATGCTGCTGCGATTAAATTTTAAAAATAAAATATTTTAAAATAACATTTTTTTTTAAATAATTTAGTTTAAAACATACAAATATTCAAATAAATTGAAAATACCTACAATACAATATGTTTGCAAAAATAAAAAATTTACTTTCTCAAAAAAAGTTATTTGTTCCTTAGGTCCTAACCTAAATAAAAGCGTACAGCGTATAATTTCTGTCAAAAAATTGAGAAATAAATAGGTACGTAAATTTACATTAGAGCAGCGAAAATACGCGTAACGCAATGTACTGTATCTCGGATTTTTAAAATTTACAAATATTGGCCAAATGTATAAAATAATATTATTGGATTTTCTTTTTATAATAATTAATTGTCAGATTAATTGTCATATATATTTGACATTTTAAAACTACCTGGCATTTAATTATATTTAATAGTATTTAAATATTAATAAAGTGAAAAAATTAAGGTTTATTGCGGATATAAATATAAAGAATATTTTTTAAAATGGAAGGGGGTAAGTGCTTATTGGTTATCAAATAAAAAATATGATTTAACATAATTCAAGAGAATTTTAATTAAAGCAATCTGCAGGAAATTATTTATCTACTCTGTTATATACTCTTTTACAAGTGTTGGAGTAGCTGGCAATAGTTGAGAGTAGAAAATAGTTTACTCCTCATAAAGGAATGAGAGCAATAATATTTATTTGTTTAAAGAAACTTATAAGTCATGGCTCATGACCATATATAGAAATATATTTTTGTCAATAAAAAACTTACGAAAAATTAAATAAACAAACTAGACAAAAAGGTATAAAGTAAACTAAGGAATCAGAATCATTTTTCGCATGTTTTCAGAACTTTAAATAGGCATATATTTGTAGTAAAAATTTACCTGTAGCTATTAAATTTAAAAATTAAAAAAGGGTAGGAAAAATTTATTCTTTGATTTATTGAAAAACTTTTTTTTTTATTCTATAAATCTTAAGATTGAGATTTAAAAAAAGACTTCGGTCAACTTGACTATTGTACTTCTGACAGCTTCAATATAACATAATACTAAATATTAAACTAATGAATTATGATATGTTTAATTTTGTTGTACATATTATGTATTCATAGAGTTTTTTAATTAGGGTACAGAATACGTACAACATAGTTCATATCGTACTAAAATGTTTAGAAAAAAGTACAGTTTGCTATATGAAGGACAGCATTAACTCGAATTTTGGGTTCTTGACTTCAATAAATACATGTATATGTTTAGAAATATGTATTTATTAGAATCATATTTATATGTATTTAGAATTTTACTTTAATTTAACTGTACCAATTTATCCTCTCTTTAAATCGGCTTAAGCTATAGAAATAAAACTCAAAAATAGGTACTTAACAATGTTTTAATAATTTAGAAAAATTACAAATTTTTTTTAAGCAAATTTCAAGCGAAAGAATTGTTGACAACACTGTTGGCATAATTTTTATTATGTATAAGTAGTCTAATATAATTTACACAAAACGAATTTTATATGTTAACTTAAAGTCAAAAATAGCTCGAATTTAGAGCACAGGGCGATACTAGTAATAAATAAAATGAATAACGTTCAATTCGTCATAAAAAACCCTTTAAAAAAATGAAATTAAAAAAATTATAAACATGTAGCTACTATGTTGCATAAAACTATAAGAATAAAGCAAACGTAAAACTATAATTCTAGTGAAACATAACCAAATTAAATATGTAATAAAATAAACAAAAATAAATTATTTAATATATTTCATTCTTTAACAAAAGCTGATCCACCTGTTCCACTTCAAGATTCAATGCTCTGGTGACAAGTTGAAGGATGTGGAAAAAAAAGATAAATTAGTAATTTTTAAACATTTTAAATTAATAAAAAGATAAATTAGAGTAAAATTTTAATTTTATGGCTCTGTATAAAGTAGTAAAATAAAAGATAAATTAGAAATTTTTAAACATTTAATGAATAAAAAGATAAATTAGAGTAAAATTTTAATTTTATGGCTCTGTATAAAGTATTGAAAACCTAATCTACTAAAAATTTGTTGAGAAATTAATAATTTATTAGTTAAAATTTATGAAAATAAAACGACAACTTACTGCTCAAATTTGAATTTTTCTTTTATATCTTGTTGGCTTTAACTTTTTAACCCCTTTGAAACTAGCAACCGCAATTTAATAGGTAATTTCACTATGAAGCGACAAACCACCAAGAGTTAAAATATAAAATCCCAGCCATTGAAAATAAATCTATGAAAAAATTACCTACACCATCTTCCAGAGTTTTTTTAAAATATAAAATCATATTAAAATATTAACACATAAGTAAATAAGCATAAACATACATTTCAATACACTTGATTTGATGACCACGTCTATTGATCATATCATCATAATATTTAATCGGCTTATTTTTTCCCATAAAAACATAAACATCCCTTTTTAGGACAAACTATTTGACCAATTTCAATGAAACAAAACCCAAAAGAATGGTTTTTTTTGTTTTCATAGGACAATGATATTTTTTTTTTAGAAAATTGCGTCTTTTCAGGTGAAAACCCTTAACGTAAATTTGAATTTAACGGTCACGCTGTTAAAAGTTAAGGCTTATGACTCTAATATTATGCGCCGACTTTCTGGATAAAAGTAATTCATTTTCGGTTGTAACTCGCAGCTCAATCAAACTATTATATGGCGCCGACTTATGTCTTTCTTTTTTTTGTTTAGTTCAAATGTTCAATGAACAAAGAGATTGAAACTTTTTAAAAATTTTTTTTTTTTGTTTTTGTTTTTTTTATTCTTTATCTCTCTAAAATTCCGGTAAAATGAGTTCTGTTCGAAATGAAAGCAATACATTTGGTTTATACAGTAGTTTTCATTTATAACGAACTCTTTTCAATTTTAATTATAATACACGTTACACTTTTTGCCAAAGAATTAAATTTTACCTAAAAATGTAAGTTGTTTATTCCATTCATATTTCTTTTATTTAAACTTATTATATCTAATAATGTTGCTTGGTGATTATTTTAGTATTTTTATATATATTTTTGAATATAAAAAAAAATCATAATAACGCATCAAAAATACAAAAAACATTTCATTAGAAGAAAAAGCAGTATACATAGGGGTGAGGCTGACACATCAAATAAAAATCTAGCAAATAAGTTCAAAGTGCCCATTCTAGAATAAGCACATTCTACAATGTTCAATTCTTATCCTAATTTTTCAAAATTTACATCATTCTTTTAAAACGACATTTGTTTATTACGACGAATATTTTCTTTCTCTTCATGGTCGTTATAAGCGAGCTTTACTGTATGTATTTTTATTTTGGTATAAAAAATTATTGCTACTTTGTATATTGTTGTTACTTTTTTTGTGAAGTTTTTTGTAAAAATAAAAAAAACCCACTTTTGAAATATATTCTGTAGTTGCCATTACGTTTGAGAGATGTATAACAAAAGTTGTTATAAAATTTGTTTGTTAAAAATTAAAAATCTTTCTTAAAAAAATAATCTGTAATTTAAATGATTTGTTCCTTAGGGCCTAACCAAAATCAACGCTTATGGTGTATAATTGCTAAGAAAAAGTTGTAAGTTAGTAGTTAAGTACATTATATTACAAAATTTTGAAATAAGTAGGTATGTTATGTACTATACCTACTTCGGAATTTAAAATTTTAAAATTTGACAAAGCGTATAAAAATATTGTAATTGTTTTTTCTGATGTTGCTACGATTAAGTTTTCAAAATAAAATATTTTAAAATAATATTTTTTTTTAAAAAAACATACATTCAAAATAATTGAAAATAAGTACCTATAATGTGTTTGCAAAAAAAAACTAAAAAATAATCTTCAACTTAAATTAAAGTTGACGTATAATTTCTGTCAAATAAATAGGTACATGAATTTACATGAGAGCAACCAAAATACGCGTAACTGTAATGATGTACTGTAATCGGATTTTTAAAATTTACAAATTGAAAAATGGTTTTTTATATTTCTAAGATTATGTTTTAAAAAATATCTTATAGTGAAAAAAGTTTTAAATATACCTATTATATGAAATTAATAAAATTTTTTGTACTAAATTAAAACATTCAAATAAATATTTTTGTGTGTATGCGCGTATCAATTTACTGATACATAGATAGACATATTGACGTACTGCCGTATAAAAATTGTACGTCGTATGCTTTAATTTAGATAAAATAAATATTAATTATCTACTCCTTTCATCTACTCTTTATCAAGAGGCGATGTGGTGTAGCTGTAAAAAGAGTAGTTTACTCTTAGACAAATAGGTATAATATAAAGTAAAGTAAAGAATTCAGAACCATTTTTGTATATGTACCTACATACATTTGTGGTAAAAATTTCAGATTTTATTATTGAAATGTAGTGCTTATTTGCCTATGTAGCTACTAAATTTAAAAATTGAATAAGGGGAGGAAAAATTTATCAATTTTTTAATTGATTAGTTATTTTTTTTAATATCTTTGTAGATATGTTATAAATCTTAAAATTGTGATTTTAAAAAAAATCTCGACTTCTGTCAACTAAACTATTATTTTGTATTTTGGCAGCTCCAATATAATATAATACTAAGTACTTAACTTATTTACTTATGAATTATGATAGGTATGTTAAATTTTGTTTTACATATTATGCTCTATGAATAAGCTTTTTAATAGTAAGACAGCATTAACTCGAATTTTGGCTACTTGACTTCAGTAAATATGTATACATATGTATTTGTTTAGAAAAATCATCAAATTTTCAGAACATTATATATTAGAACACAATTTATATTTAGAATGTAAATATCTTTTTTTGTGTAATAAGTGTACAAAATTATACTCTCTTTATAGCGCGTTTAGCTACAGGAATAAAATTCAAAAATACTTAAAAACGTTTTTATAATTGAAAAAATTATAATTTTTTTTTTCAAGCAAATTTCAAACGAATGAATTTTTGACAACATTGTTGCCATACATTTTATTATGGAGAGGAAAAAAAAAATTAGTTTCGTGTAATATTAGTCTAATATAAATTACACAAAACGGATTTTTTAAATAAATTTTAGAGCACAAAAAGCTCGAATTTCGAGCAAATTGCGATACTAGTTGTATATTAGAACCCTATATAGTTTGTGGTGCTACCATACTGAAAGACTAATGTAATTTACCCTGATTTTTCAACATATAAGATTTTAAAAACTTACATATTAAAACTTTAATGAATTAGTTTTTCTAAAAGTTATGTAAGATTTGGGAATTTTGTATTTAATTTAAAATATAAAATATTAATACAACAACAAAAATTATTTGTTAAAATTTCTAAAATCAGTTATAAATTTATAAAATATTTTTATAATTTTATTTTATGATTTGGTAAATTATTAATTTTTATTTTAAAAAAACGAGTAGTTTCCTGTTAATTCAACCAAATTAGCTTAACTTAACAGATACGAGTATTTCGTTATAATTTCTGATTTCGTCTACTACTTGCAGACTTCTTCAGTGTTTGTACTCGAGTAATCAGTTGTACTAATCAGTTTTAAATTTCAAAAAAATTATAATTTAAATACCTATGAATGTTTTTAAAACTTAAATTAAAAAAAAAAATAAAAATTTTAATTATGCAAATGATATGACAATATTGTATTCATTTACATACACATCTTCTTTAAAAAAAAAAAAAATTAACTCAAATATTGTACGAGTATATATTAATAATTTGATCCTTGGTTAAATGGTTTGATACAGTCGGCAAATTCAAAATTCTATATTAGGTATAAGAAATTATATCTAGTATATAATTTTTATTTGAAAAAATAAAAAAAAAAAATAAAAGAAACAGAGATTATTATTAAAATTTTTCTATATAAGCTTGTATTTTGTCATTACAGTTTAATAATCGTATTATTTTTATATTTGATACATATTCCACATATTTTTAGATACCTAGAAAAACTATAAAGGCAAACTCTATGAATAGTGGAAGAAAGCATTAGTGAGAAAGAGATGGGGCGATGGTTTTAAGAAAAAATTAATAGAATTTTTATTGACATTTTTTGTTCTGCTTGCTTTATCTATATATTAATTAGGATACAGAATACGTAGTAGTTCAAATCGTACTAAAATGTTTAGAAAAAAGTACAGTTCGATATATGAAGGACATTAACTCGAATTTTGGGTTCTTGCCTTCAATAAATATATGTATATGTTTAGAAATATGTATAATCAAATTTTCAGAACATTAGAATAATATTTATATGTATTTAGAATTTAAATTTATTTTAACTGTATCAATTTATCCTCTCTTTAAAACGGCTTAAGCTATAGGAATAAAACTCAAAAATAGTTACTTAACAACCTTTCAATAATAGAGAATTATTTTTTTTTTTTTTTTTTGCAAATTTCAAGCGCAAGAATTGTTGACAACATTGTTGGCATAATTTTTATTACGTATAGGAAAAAAAAATAATTTGTCGTGTAATATTGGTCTAATATAATTTACACAAAAAGAATTTTATATTCGTGTAATATTAGTCGTGTAATATTAGTCTAACTAGTATCTCCCTGTGCTCGAAATTCGAGCTATTTTTTCTTTTAACATATAAAATTCGTTTTGTGTAAATTACATTAGACTATATATAATAAAAATTATGCTAACAGTGTTGTCAACAATTCTTGCGTCGTACGTATTCTGTATCCTAATTAAAAAACTCTATGAATACATAATAGTACAACAAAATTTAACATATCATAATTCATAAGTTTAATGTTTAGTATTATATTATATTGAAGCTGCCAGAAGTACAAATAATAGTCAAGTTAACCGAAGTCTTTTTTTAAATCTCAATCTTATGATTTATAGCAAAAAAAAAGTTTTTCAATAAATCAAAGAATAAATTTTTCCTACCCTTTTTTCATTTTTAAATTTAATAGCTGCATAGGTAAATTTTTACTACAAATGTATGCCTATTTAAAGTTCTGAAAACATGCGAAAAATGATTCTGAATTCCTTAGTTACTTTATACCTTTTTGTCTAGTTTATTTATTTAATATTTCCTAAGTTTTTTATTGACAAAAATATATTTCTATACATGGTCATGAGCCATGACTCATAAGTAAATATACAAATAAATATTATTGCTTTTATTCCTTTATGAGAAGTAAACTCTTTTCTACTCTCAACTATTGCCAGCTACTTCAGCCCTTGTAAAAGAGTATATGACAGAGTAGATAAATAATTTCCGGCAGATGGCTTTAATTAAAATTCTCTTGAATAGGTTATGTTAAATCATATTTTTAATTTGATAACCAATAAGCACTTACCCCATTCCATTTTAAAAAATATTCTTTATATTTATATCAGCAATGAACCTTAATTTTTTCACTTTATTAATATTTAAATACTATTAAATACAATTAACTTCTCAAATGACAGGTAGTTTTAAAATGTCAAATATATATATGATGATATTCTGACAATTATGCACTCCTGAAACAAAAATTAGCGTTCCATTTACAAACTACGCCTATCTAATCTTCATATACACTTTTGATATATAAAATTCGTTCGTTTTGTCAATGTAAAACTAAAAATATTTTTTTAATTATAAAAAAACATTATTCGATGTTGAAAGTGTGAAATAATTTTTTCAATTATTAGAATGAAATCAAAACATACGATGTACAATTTTTATACGGCAGTACATATTCATTATCGGTAAATCGATACGCGCGTACAATATTTAATGTATCAAAAATATTTATTTGAATGTTTTAATTTAGTACCTACAAAAAATATTTTTAATTTCATATTATAGGTATTTTGAATATCAGATATTTTTTAATAAAAATTATTGTAAAAAAATATTATTTTTTAAAACATAATATTAGAAATATAAGAAAAACCAATAATAATATTTTTATACATTTTGTCAATATTTATAAATTTTAAAAATTCGAGAAACAGTACATTGCGTTACGCGTATTTTCGCTGCTCTAATGTAAATTTATGTACCTATTTATTTCTCAATTTTTTGACAGAAATTATACGCTGCACGCTTTTATTTAGGTTTGGACGTAAGGGACAAAAAACTTTTTTTGAAAAAGATAATTTTTTTAGTTTTGCAAACATATTGTACTGTAGATATTTTCAATTTATTTGAATATTTGTATGTTTTAAACTAAATTATTTAAAAAAAATGTTATTTTAAAATATTTTATTTTTAAAATTTAATCGCAGCAGCATAAGAAAAAACAAAAATTTTTTTTTTAGTACCTACCTACTGTATTATTATGGTTCAAAAAAATGGTTCTGAATTCTTTACTTTACTTTATATTATACCTATTTGTATAGGAGTGAACCCCTCTTTTTACAGCTACACCACCCACCTCTTGAAGAATAGTAGATGAAAGGAGTAGATAATTAAATATTTATTTTATATAAATTAAAGCATACGACGTACAACTTTTATACGGCAGTACGTCAATATGTCTACCTATATATCCGTAAATTGATACGCTCGTACACACAAAAATATTTATTTGAATGTTTTAATTTACAACAAAAAATTTTATTAATTTCATATAATAGGTATATTTAGAATTTTTTTCAATATAAGATATTTTTTAAAACACAATCTTAGAAATATGAGAAAAACCAAAAACCATTTGTCAATTTATAAATTTTAAAAACCCGATTACAGTACATCACGTTACGCGTATTTTGGTTGCTCTCATGAAAATTCATGTACCTATTTATTTGTAAACTTTTTGATAGAAATTATACGTCAACTTTTATTTAAGTTTAAGATTATTTTTTAGTTTTTTTTTCGCGAACATTTTATAGGTATTTTCAATTATTTTGAATGTATGTTTTTTAAAAAAAAAAATATTATTTTAAAATATTTTATTTTGAAATCTAAATCGTAGTAACATCAGCAAAAATAATTACAATATTATTATACGCTTTGTCAAATTTTAAAATTTTAAATTCCGAAGTACAGTACACAAAATACCTACTTATTTCAACATTTTTTGACAGAAACTGCATGCCGGACGCGTTTATTCTGGTTGATCTGTAAAGAACACATAATGTTTCTTAAGAAATGTTATTTTTTGTTTCTGCAAACATACTATAGGTATTTCAATTATTTTGAATATATATAAAGTATTTTTTAAAAAAATATAGGTATTTTTAAAAACAATATTATTTTAAAATATTTTATTTTTATAACAATAACAACATAAAAAAAAACAATAACTTTTTTGTATGCTTTGTCAATGTTTAAATTTTAAAAATTCGAGGTAAGTAAGTTATTCTCACGTAATATCATGTGCTTAACTACTAATTTAAAACACCATAAGCGTTGATTTTGGTTAGGCCCAAAGGAACACATTTAAATTGCATATTATGTTTTTAAGAAAGATTTTTCGTTTTCAATTATTTTGAATATACCTATGTATGTTTTAAAAAAAATTATTTTAAAAATATTTTATTTTAAAATATTTTATTTTTAAAATTTAATCGTAGCAACATAAGAAAAAACAAATACAATATTTTTTTACGCTTTGTCAATTTTTAAATTTTAAAACTTCGAGTACCTCGCGTATGCTTTCATGTAAATTTATTTTCATAACAAATTATTTCAAAATTTTTTGACAGAAACTGAACGCCGTACACGCTGAATTTGGTTGATCCATAAGTAACAAATCATTTTTCTTAAGAAATATTATTTAACAGAAGTCGGTTTCTTATTTTACAAAAAACTTAACAAAAAACAACAACAATATACGATTTAAAAAAAAAAAATTTTTAAGCAAACGAAAACAAAGTACAGTACTTTTCGGTTATAACAACCATGATGGGACGGAAAATATTCGTCGTAATAAACGAATGTCGTTTTAAAAGAATGCTGTGAATTTTGAATAATTAGTATAAAACTTGAACATTGTAGAATGTGCGGATTCTAGAATGGACAATTCGAACTCATTTGCTAATTTTTATTTGATGTGTCAGCCTCAAGCCTATGTATAGTGCTTTTTCTTCTAAAGAAATATTTTTTGTATTTTTGATGCGTTATTGTGATTTTTTTTATATTCAAAAATAAATAAAAAATACTAAATTAATCACCAAGCAACAAAATTAGATATAATAATTTTAAATAAAAGAAATATCATTGTAATAAAACACTTTCATTTTTAGGTAAAATTTAATTCTTTGGCAAAAAGCGTAAAGTTTATTAAAATTAAAATTGCACCGAGTTCGTTATAAATGAAAACTACTGTATAAACTAAATGTATTGCTTTCATTTCGAAGAGACTTCTTTTTTTTCGTTCACTTTTTAAGATAAAGAAAAAACAAAAACAAAAAAAAAAATTTTAAAAAATTTAAATCTCCTTGTTCATTGAATATTGAACTAAACAAAAAAAAGAAAGATATACATAAGTCGGCGCCTATAATATATAATTTGATTGAGCTGCAAATACAACCGAAAATGCATTATTTTTACACAGAAAGTCGGCGCATAATATTAGAGTCATAAGCCTTAACTTTTAACAGCGTGACCGTTAAATTCAAATTTATGTTAATTTAAAGACGGGTTTTCACCTGAAAAAACGCAATCTTCTAAAAAAAAAATATCATTGTCCTATGAAAACAAAAAAAACCTTTCTTTTGGTTGTTGTTTCATTAAAATTGGTCAAATAGTTTGTCGTAAAAAAGGATGTTTATATTTGTATGGGAAAAAATAAGCCGATTAAATATTATGATATAATTTACACAAAAAAAATTTTATATGTTTATTTAAAAGCAAAAGTAGCTCGAATTTTGAGCACAGGGCGATACTAATATATACTAGATTGGCCTGTACGTGTAGTCGACTGCGCGATAATTAATACCAAAGTAGTAAATATCGATACCTACGTTACCAATTATTATTAATATATTTGTCTAGAATGAGGTGTAACAAACGCATTCAATTAAATATGGTTTGTTGGATGTGTTCAATTATAAAAAAAAAAAAATATTAATGTTTTGTTGGATGTGTTTTATTTTAGAAAATAAAATATCCAAAATTATCATAAGCAGACCAAAAAATATTTTATTTATTTTTAATAAAAAAAAAATTTTTTTGATGAAATAAAAATCAGTTATAAATTTATAAAATATATTTATAATTTTATTTTATGATTTGGTAAATTATTAATTTTTATTTTAAAAAAACGAGTAGTTTCCTGTTAATTCAACCAAATTAGCTTAACTTAACAGATACGAGTATTTCGTTATAATTTCTGATTTCGTCTACTACTTGCAGACTTCTTCAGTGTTTGTACTCGAGTAATCAGTGGTACTAATCAGTTTTAAATTTCAAAAAAATTATCAATTTACCAATTATTATTAATATATTTGTCTAGAATGAGGTGTAACAAACGCATTCAATTAAATATGTTTTGTTGGATGTGTTTAATTATAAAAAAAAAAAAATATTAATGTTTTGTTGGATGTGCTTTATTTTAGAAAATAAAATATCCAAAATTATCATAAGCAGACCAAAAAATAATTTATTTATTTTTAATAAAAAAAAAAAAATTTTGATGAAATAAAATTTATTTATTAGAATATGAATAAATTCATTTCAGCTTTAAAAATCACAGATGATTTTCTGGAAATTTTAATTAAATAGTAAAACATTTTGTACATTTTTCACATGAATATTTGTGTAGAAAGTCTTAATAATTCGCTTTGATGCATTGCTTGCTTTGCTTAAGCAAATAAACCAAGCAATGTGACAAATTAATTTCAAAGTTTCCCACATCTCGCTCTTAACTCTCCCTCATCTATCTCCCATCCCTTCATGTTTCCTTCATAATCTTTTAAATATTTTGCAATTTACAAAAAGTTAAAAATGGAAGAAAATCGTGTTAAGTTTGGGCTGGCTTCGGGTATACAATACCTGAGCTCAATGCACCATAGAAGCCAAACAAAATAAATTGTTTTTAAAGTGAATTAGGTATATTGAAAAAATTCCAAATAAAATTTATAATTTGAATTTGATAATGCAAAATTTGATTCAAATTTCAACATTTATTTAATACAATTTTACGTACATATAAATTATTGATACATTATTAAGCATATTAAGTTAAGGATGTACATTATAGAATGTTAGCAACAAACAAGGATTTCGATTTGAATCTAAACAAAGGAAACAATATAGAATGTATAGCAACATTTTTTAAAAATTTATATACAAAACATTAATAGATGGAGAAATAGATCATTATTGAAACAGAATAAACTTATTAAAAAATTTAAAATCTTTTACTAATTTATTTAATTTAAGCACGTACGCACTTAAATAAAAAAACAAGTAAAGAAACAGTCAGTCGGTGCAACCGACTTAGAAATACCCTACACCTATTTGGTTCAAATTTAATTACATATCCATAAGTCATTTTAACGCCATAAAAGCTGTTATTAATTAGATTGTAAGACATAGCTAACCAAATTAATTTTATAATACTAAAAACATTTTCTAATTACACTATCTATTAAAAAATATTACAAATTCTTACTAATTTATCTATTTATAAATATTAGAAAACAAACAAACTTGAAATAAATGAAAATATATTTATTCCAATTCAATTACAAAATGAAAAAATTCTAATTATTAAATTTTGTGATAAAAAGATAATCAAAGCATAATATATTTAATAATCCAAATTTTTAAAAATTGCAATTATTTTAAATGGTTAGTTTATATACCTAATAGAAAAGCTTATAAACGCAAAATATGCAACAAATGTACTTCTAAAATACAATTACAAATTTTGAATTTTTCATATAATTCATTTAAAAATTCAAATTTTACATAAATGCAGCAAGTACCTTTGAACATGGCTCAACCACTACAATTTAGTCTAGATTTCGGAGACACATAGGACATAGATAATATATTCTTTGGCTTTGAAATTAAACTCGACCAGAACCAATTCGCATGGTACTTTCATTCTAGTAACCTAGAGTTTAAATTTCATCAAAATACCGGCATTATTTTTTGAGTTATGGTGTTTTTAAGATATATGTTTTTTAGTCCTTGAACTTGTCAAGGGTTCCAGAACCCGAAACCATGGTACGATTTCGCCCATATGCAGTCCCGTCATACTTTCAATACTAGTTAACCCTTGTATACAATTGGAACGTTCTATTTTAATTTTAAGTTACTAGTTTTATTAATTTCGATGATAAGCTTTTACACATTTGGGGGTCTAAGAGAGGTCCTGAACCACCACTCCAAATGATCCCAAATTAGGGGAGCACGGAAGAAATAGTAAAGAACACCCTTGTGGCAATTTGGAAGCTTCTACAGTTTTTCAAGTTGTTATCTTTATTAATTTTAAAGATATGCTTTAAGGTCTTCGGAAATGTGTGGCTGGTCCCCGACCCACTACTCCAATGGGGCCCAAATTCCCAAGACACTTAGGAAATAGGAAAGGACACCCTGATACCAAATTTGGAGGTTCCATCTTCATTGGTTTCGGAATTATGCTCGTTTGGCCTAAATTTGATCAAAAAGTTCCAGGTTCCGAACCCATGGTCCAATCCCGACCTTACGCAATCCCCGAAGTAGTTTCATTACTAGTAACCTACACCACAAATTTGATGAAGATAGCGTCATTAGTTGTTGAGTTATCGTGATTTTTTATATATGTTCGTTAGCCCTTCGATCGATTAAAAGGTCCAAAATCCGAACCCATGGGCCGATTTCGCCCATATGCAATCCCCGCCGTACTTTCAGTCCTAGTAATCTACAGTTAAAATTTCATCAAGGTAGCTTCATTATTTTTTGAGTTATCGTGCCTACGGACGGACGGACGGACGGACATGGCTATATCGACTAAGGCTGTCACGCTGATCACAAATATATATACTTTTCCATATCTAGCTCGCTTCCTTTAGGTGGTTACAAACACCATACCAAAGTTAATATACCCCTTTACCTATTCTATAGGTGTAGGGTATAAAAAATATTAATTAAAATTAAAAACAAGTAAAGAAACAGTCAGTCGGTGCAACCGACTTAGAAATACCCTACACCTATTTGGTTCAAATTTAAGGACATATCCATAAGTCATTTTAACACCATAGAAGCTGTTATTAATTTGATCGTAAGACATAGCTAACCAAATTAACTGTATAATACTAAAAACATTTTCTAATTACCCTATCTATTAAAAAATACTACAAATTCTTACTAATTTATCTATTCAAAAATATTAAAAAACAAACAAACTTGAAATAAATGAAAATATATTTATTCCAATTCAATTACAAAATGAAAAAATTCTAATTATTAAATTTTGTGATAAAAAGATAATCAAAGCATAATATATTTAATAATCCAAATTTTTAAAAATTGCAATTATTTTGAATGGTTAGTCTATATACCTAATAGAAAAAGCTTATAAACGCAAAATATGCAATAAATGTATTTCTAAAATACAATTAAAAATTTACACCTTTTCATATAATTCATTTAGATATAAAAATAAATTTTACATAAATGCAGCAAGTACTTTTGAACATAGCTGAACCACTACAATTAAGTCTAGATTTCGGAGACACATAGGACATAGGAAATATATTCTTTGGCTTCGAAATTAAACTCGACCACAACCAATTCCCATGGTACTTTCATTACTAGTAACCTACTGTTAAATTTCATCAAAATACCGGCATTAATTTTTGAGTTATGGTGTTTGTAAGATATATGTTTGTTAGTCCTTGAACTTTTCAAGGGCTCCAGGACCCGAAATTATGGCACGATTTCGCCCATATGCAGTCCCGTCATACTTTCAATACTAGTTAACCCTTGTACACAATTGGAACGCTCTATCTTAATTTTAAGTTACTAGTTTTATTAATTTCGATGATAAGCTTTTACACATTGGGGGGTCTAAGAGAGGTTCTGAACCACCACTCCAATTGATCATAAATTAGGGGGGCACGCAAGAAATAGTAAAGAACACCCTTGTGGCAAATTGGAAGCTTCTACATTTGTTTCAAGTTACTATCTTTATTAATTTCGAAAATATGCTTTAAGGGCCTAAGAACTGAGTGGCTGGTCCCCGATCCACTACTCCAATGGGGCCCAAATTTCAAAGACACTTACGAAATAGGAAGGGACACCCTGATACCAAATTTGGAGGTTCTATCTTCATTGGTTTCGGAATTATGCTCGTTTGGCCTAAATTCGATCAAAAAGTTCTAAGTTCCGAACCCATTGTCCAATCCTCACCGTACGTAATCACCGCCGTAGTTTCGCTGCCAGTAACCTACAGCACAAATTTCATGAAGATAGCGTCATTAGTTGTTGAGTTATCGTGATTTTTTATATATGTTCGCTAGCCCTGAAACCGATTAAAAGGTCCAGAATCCGAACCCATGGGCCGATTTCGCCCATATGCAATCCCCGCCGTACTTTCAGTCCTAGTAACCAGAACGCAATGGAAACAAATGATTTTAAAATAAATTTGAACATTATTATATTAATTATGCGCATTATTTGATTAAAAATTTTTATGTTCAACTACAAAATAATCAGCTTATTTTTTATACCCTACACCTATAGAATAGGTAAAGGGGTATATTAACTTTGGTATGGTGTTTGTAACCACCTAAAGGAAGCGAGCTAGATATGGAAAAGTATATATATTTGTGATCAGCGTGACCGCCTTAGTCGATATAGCCATGTCCGTCCGTCCGTCCGTCCGTCCGTAGGCACGATAACTCAAAAAATAATGGAGCTATCTTGATGAAATTTTAACTGTAGGTTACTAGGACTGAAAGTACGGCGGGGATTGCATATGGGCGAAATCGGCCCATGGGTTCGGATTCTGGACCTTTTTATCGATCGAAGGGCTAACGAACATATATAAGAAATCACGATAACTCCACAACTAATGACGCTTTCTTCATCAAATTGGTGCTGTAGGTAACTAGTAATGAAACTACTTCGGGGATTCCGTAAGGTCGGGATTGGACCATGCGTTCGGAACCTAGAACTTTTTGATCGAATTTAGGCCAAACGAGCATAATTCCGAAACCAATGAAGATAGAATTCCAAATTTGGTATCAGGGTGTCCCCTCCTATCTCCTAAGTGTCTTGAGAATTTGGGTCCCATTGGACTACTGGGTCGGGGACCAGCCACACATTTCCGAAGACCTTAAAACATATCTTTAAAATTAATAAAGATAACAACTTGAAAAAATGTAGAAGCTTCCAATTTGCCACAAGGGTGTTCTTTACTATCTCTTGCGTGTTCCCTTAATTTGGGATCAATTGGAGTGGTGGTTCAGTACCCCTCTCAGACCTCCCAAGTTTTAAAAGCTTATAATCGAAATTACTAAAAATAGTTACTTAAAATTAAGATAGATCGTTTAAATTGTGTACAAGGATTAACTAGTACTATAAGTAAAGCGCGGGCTGTATAAGGGCGAAATCAGCCCATGGGTTCGGATTCTGGACCTTTTAGTCGGTGTCAGGGATAACGAACTTATATTAAAAATCACGATAACTCAACAACTAATGAGGCTATCTTCATGAAATTTGTGCTGTAGGTTATTGGTAATGAAACTACGGCGGTGATTACGTACGGTGAGGATTGGACAATGGGTTCGGAACTGAGAACTTTTTTATCGAATTTAGGCCAAACTAGCGTAATTCCGAAACCAATGAAGATATAACCTCCAAATTTGGTATCAGGGTGTCCCTTCCTATTGCATAAGTGTCTTTGAAATTTGGACCCCATTGGACTAGTGGGTCGGGGACCAGGCACTCAGTTCCGAGGACCTTAAAGCATATTTTCGAAATTAATAAAAATAGTAACTTGAAACAAATGTAGAAGCTTCAAATTTGGCCCAGGGTGTTCTTTACTATTTCTTCCATGCCCCCCTAATTTGGGATCATTTGGAGTGGTGGTTCAGGACCTCTCTTAGACCCCCAAATGTGTAAAAGCTTATCATCGAAATTAATAAAACTAGTAACTTAAAATTAAGGTAGAACGTTCCAATTGTATACAAGGGTTAACTAGTATTGAAAGTATGACGGGACTGCATATGGGCGAAATCGTACCATGGTTTGGGGTTCTGGAACCCTTGACAAGTTCAAGGACTAACAAACATATATCTTAAAACACCAGAACTCAAAAAATAATGCCGGTATTTTGATGAAATTTAAACTCTAGGTTACTAGTAATGAAAGTACCATGGGAATTGGTTCTGGTTGAGTTTAATTTCAAAGCCAAAGAATATATTTCCTATGTCCTATGTGTCTCCGAAATCTAGACTTAATTGTAGTGGTTCAGCTATATTCAAAGGTACTTGCTGCATTTATGTAAAATTTATTTGAATATTTAAATGAATTATATGAAAAGGTCTAATTTTGTAATTGTATTTTAGAAATACATTTATTGCATATTTTGCGCTTATAAGCTTTTCTATTAGGTATATAAACTAACCATTTAAAATAATTGCAATTTTTAAAAATCTGAATTATTAAATATATTATGCTTTGATTATCTTTTTATCACAAAATTTAATAATTAGAATTTTTTTCATTTAGTAATTGAATTGGAATAAATATATTTTCATTTATTTCAAGTTTGTTCGTTTTTTAATATTTTTAAATTGGTAAGAATTTGTAATATTTTTTAATAGATAGTGTAATTAGAAAATGTTTTTAGTATTATAAAGTTAATTTGGTTAGCTATGTCTTACGATCAAATTAATAACAGCTTTTATGGTGTTAAAATGACTTATGGATATGTCCTTAAATTTGAACCAAATAGGTGTAGGGTATTTCTAAGTCGGTTGCACCGACTGACTGTTTCTTTACTTGTTTTTAATTTACTTCTAGCTAACAAACATACTACTACTACTACTAATTTCTATAGCTCCTAGTGGAGCAAAGAGCCTTAACAAAATCCTTCCATTCAGTACGGTTCTGTGTGATCATTTTTATTTCACCCCATGTTTTTCTTGATTTGGTAATTTCGGAATGAATTGTTCTTTTCCACGAGTTTTCCGGACGCCCGCGTTTTCTTGCACCTTGCGGGTTCCAATCAAGCGCTTGCCTGCAGATTTCGGACTGATCTTTTCTGAGTGTATGACCAATCCATTTTTATTTTCTTGTCAAAATCTCCTCTGCTATAGGTACTCGGTTGCATCTGGCATGTAATTCCTCGTTTCTAATTCTGTTTGGCCACCATATTTTCAGAATTCGACGGAGACAGGTGTTAACGAAGCTTTGAATTTTGCTGGTAAGTTCCTCATTTACTAACCACGTTTCGCAACCGTATAACAGAACAGATTTGACGTTTGAATTAAATATTTTAATTTTTGTTTCCTTAGAGATGATTGCAGACTTCCAGGTTTTTCGAAGTTGTACAAACACTTGTTTAGCTTTATTTATTCTACCGGTCATATCTGCTTTTGCTCCTCCATCAGGCGTTATTACGCTACCAAGGTAACAAAAGTTGGTAACATTAGATATTTCTTCATCATATAACATCAAATTGTTTACATTAGGTGAGTTTACTTTAATTGCTTTTGTTTTCTTTACATTGACTTTTAGTCCGCGCAGTTCAGACTCTTGTGCCAAATCGTTCAATTTTTCCTGCAGATCGGTATTTCTAGTTGATAGTAGGCATATATCGTCCGCATAGTCAAGATCTTCTAGATGTTCCCCGAAATTCCAAAATATGCCTCTGTTTAAATCGTCAATGGCAGCACTTAGTATGTCATCGAGCACAATTAAAAATAGAATTGGTGACAGCAGGCAACCTTGTCTGACTCCACAATCAATATTTATCGGCTCAGATAGTTGACCTTGATGTAGAATTCTGCATTTAAATCCTTCGTACTGTGCTCGGATAAGCCGTATCAACTTCATTGGCACTCCTCTAATTTTAAGCGAGTCCCATATATATTCTTGATGTATAGTATCAAATGCAGACTTGAAGTATACGAAAGCTAGTTTTAATGTGGATTGCCATTCATTCACCTGTTCTATGATTATTCGGAGTGTATTGATTTGATCCACGCATGATCTATTAGGGCGAAATCCAGATTGTTGTTTTCGGATTGTTTCATCTAGTTTAGTGTTGATTCTGTTCAACAGTATTTTTGAGAGAACTTTCGATGGAATAGATAGTAGTGTTATCCCTCTATAGTTATCACAGATGGATAGGTTACCTTTTTTAGGTAATTTTATTAAAATTCCTTCAAGCCAGTCTTTAGGTACCGACTCTGTTTGCCATATTTTTTGAAAAATTGGATGTAGCATACGTGCTGTTAGATTTGGGTCTGCCTTTAACATTTCTGCGGTAATTTGATCAAAACCTGGTGATTTATTGGATTTCATCGTTTTCACTGCTGTTTTTATTTCTTCAATATTGGGAGGGTATATATTTAAATTTGATCCCCTTTCTGCTGCTGTTAATATTTCATTATTATTTTCAGAGAATGCCAATTGACTGTGAGATTTATAGCACTCACTGAAGTGTTAATGCCATCTTTGCAACTGTTCTGTTTGATTTGTGATACTAATTCCATTTTTACTTAGTATTGGACGGTTATTACTTAATTTAGCTCCTGATAGTTTACGATTGGTATCGTATAGTAGCTTAATATTATTTGTTGCAGCTGCTTTTTCGGCTTGGTTAGCTAGTTCGTTTACCCAATTTCACTTGTCTCTTCTGCAGGACTTTTTCACTTCAGTGTTATATTTACTATAGATTTTAACAGCATTTTCTTTTTGTTTCCGTGTTTTGGCGTTGTTTTTAATATGCTTTGCATTTTTTCTTTCTTCTATTAATTTCCAGGTAACTTCCGATAACCATTCTTTTTTCTCTTTTGGTCTATGACCTAGGATTTTTTCACTTGTTGTTAACATTATTGATTTAAAAGCATTCCAGTTTTCTTCAATAGTCATTTGTTGTTGGTTATTAGTTTCATCGTAGCATTTGTTTAATTCTGATGTGAAACACTATTCACTGCTGGATCTTTTAATTTTCCTAAATCAAACTTCTTTGGTATAGTTTTGGCTTTTTGTACAATTGCAGCTATTTTGATACGAATTTTGGCTACTACAATGTGATGGTCAGATCCAATGTCTGCATCTCTTTTAGCTCGTACATCTAATAGATTACTTCTCCAAAGTTTATTGATACATATATGATCTATTTGATTTTCAGTTTTATTATCGGGGACACCCAGGTGGCCTTGTGACATGGTTTATGAATAAAGAGTGTCCCACCAATGACGAGTTCTGACGTCATACATGTTTCGATCAAATATTCTCCATTTTCATTCATAGATCCGATTCCGTGTTTACCCATAACATTTTCCAGCCCTTTATTGTCTGCTCCTACATTGGCGTTGAAATCACCCATAAGAATAACTATGTTTTTCTTCTTGATTTCAGACAACGTTGTTGAGAGTTGATGGTAAAAATCCTCTCTAGCTTCTTTATTGGAAACTTCGGTTGGAGCATATACTTGTACCATAACGATGTTCCTAGCTCTACCTTGTAGTTTGACGTATATAACTCTTTCACTTACAGGTTTCTATTCAATTAGTGCTTTGGAAGCCTTCTTGTTAAGTAGAAATCCAACTCCATCTCGGTGAATATCGTTTTCTGCGCGACCGGAATACAAAAATATTTCGCCACTGGCCAGTTGGTGTTCGCCTGAGCCATTCCATCTGCATTCGCTCATACCCAGAATATCCAATTTAATTTTATTTAACTCTCGGGCTGCTTGATGTATTTTCCCCGTTTCAAAATGTGTTCGCACATTCCAAGTACCAATTTTCGTACTGTACTTCATAATAAATAAAGGTATTTTTGCTTTGGTTTCATTTATAGATGAAATATTGTTGAAATTACATGAATTCTGCACCTCCAAATCCGATGTGCATGCCGCTAGTGCGGGAGGGTTCCCAGCGTTTCTCTGGTAACCTCTTGGAGACTTATTTTCTTTCGTTTTTAAAACCATGTTTATTCATCAATCTTTCGGTTTGTAGCGTTCCATCGATTGGTTATAAGCCAAAAGTTGGGTCTGGCAGGTGCTGCTTTCCTTTCGGGATGACCAGACTCATCGCTAGAGGGAAGGCCGCTCCTAACATGGAATACAGTCGGCTTTGGCGGCCGCTTCTTTGAAGTACAGACGCTGCGGTATTTATTTGGTTCTTCCGCCTGCTACGCCGTTGGAATATTTAGATATTCTCTTTCGCAGCATCAACCGTTGACCGCTTTTCACGTGTAACCCTCGCCAGGGGCCCTAACGAGGTACTATCAGTCGGGCCAACTGAACCAAGGTTTTTTAACGAGGTTGGTACTCCTCCCCCTCCTCCTTTTGCATTCGGGCTTGGGACCGACATTGCGGAGAAATGTAAATAATATTTTAAAATTTGTGATATAAACAAAATAGTGGTGCATCTAGATTTACCTAATATATAGCAAATCTACTTGTATATTAAATATTTTTTTAAATTTAGTTATATAAATTTTTTAAATTTAGTAAATGTATATTTTGTGTGAAAGTGATTTTCAGTTGGTTTTATTTATTTCGAAAATAAATTTACCATTTTGTAGTGTCATTTAATTGGTGCCTTGGAAGTAAAGTAGAGATTGTACCAATAAAGGGAATTAAATTAATTCCTCAATGTAAGAATTGTCAAGGATTTGGACACACTCAAAGATATTGTCGTAAAGAATCAAGATGTGTCAAATGCACCGGTAAACACTTAACGAAAGATTGCAATAAAGACAATAAACAAACTGCTAAATGTGTCAATTGTGGTGAAGGACATCCTGCCAACTATAGAGGTTGTCTTGTTGCTAAACAACTACAAAAAATTAAAAACAAAAAAACTGGACACCCTGTTCAAAATAAAAAATCTACAAGCAGCGTAGCTGTACAAAAAGAAGATAAAAATACAAAAGTAAAAATACAAAATAAACCTAGTTATTCTTCTGTTGCTGCATCAGGAGCTGAACTACAAAATACTAGTAATGATAAACAAAATAAAAAGGATGAAAACGATATAAACAAAAATCTTCAACTTCTTATTAAAGAAATAGCTAACTTATCCGAAAGAGTTAAAAAACTTGAAAGTAGAAATATAAAATCTGCTTCTAAATCTAAAAAAAAATAAGTGAAATGGCTAACATATTAAAAATAATGACATGGAATGCAAACGGATTACTTAAACACAAAAATGAACTGGAAGCAGTCCTTGATATAAATAATATTGACGTGTGTTTAATATCAGAAACGCATTTTACAAAGCAATCCTTTATTAAACTTAAAGGATATAAAGTTTACCACACAATACATCCAGAAAATGCAGCAAAGGGTGGAAGTGCAGTAATAGTTAAAGAAAATATCTCCCACTACGAAGAAAACAAATTCTGTTCGGAAGATATACAGGCGACGGCAGTTAGTGTTAAAACCAAAAATTATAGTATCTTAGTAACTAGCTTATATAGTCCTCCAAAACATAATATCAAGTCAGAAAGGTATGAAGAATTCTTCAATAATAAAACGATTTATCATTGGTGGTGATTTCAATGCAAAGCACACCCACTGGGGATCGAGACTTGTTACAACGAAAGGTAGAGAGTTGTTAAAAGCTGTTCAGAAATATGGATGTGAGACTATCTCAACAGGCAAACCTACGTACTGTCCTACAGATCCAAATAAGATTCCTGACCTAATAGACTTTTTTGTCATTAAAAATATATCCAGTAATTATATACAGATTGAAGAAAACTTTGAGCTCAATTCAGATCACGTTCCGATTATATTGTTACTTAGCGAACACATTATCTCTAAACCAACTAATCCCAGCCTGGTTAATAAAAGAACTGATTGGGCATGCTTTAAAAAAACATTAGAAGACCGAATTGATCTAAATATACCACTGAGAAATGAGGAGCAACTGGACTTTGAGGTAGAAAAGCTAATCAATGATATCCAGTTATCAGCATGGAAAAGTACACCTTTAATAACAAGAAAATTGAAAGGTAATAATTATCCCAAAGAAATATTAGAGCTAGTTTCTGAAAAAAGAAAAATGAGAAAGAAATGGCAACAGACCAGAGCACCACAATATAAAACCAAATTAAATAATCTTACAGCTCAGTTGAGACATGAAATTAAACAATTAAAGAACGACACAATGAGTGAATTTCTGCAGAACCTAAATAACGATTCTAGTACTGAATACTCTCTTTGGAAAGCTACCAAGAATTTTAAAAGACCAATCACACAAACGCCTCCAATAAAAAATGGTGATGGTAGTTGGTCCAAAAATAACAGACAAAAAGCATTTACTTTTGCTGATCACCTAGAAAACACTTTCCAACCTAATTCTACAGAAAACCTTGAATTACTTCCAGAGGTTTTATGGCAGGAAAACAATAATATTCCATCTGTTACATTGGCTGAAGTTAGAAATGAAATATTAACAAATATAAAACCAAAAAAAGCTCCTGGGTTCGATCTAATAACCGGTCAAATTTTGAAAGAACTTCCTGAAAAAGCACTAATAATATTAACTTACCTGATTAATGCATCGTTTCGAATGCACTATGTGCCACAGCTATGGAAAATAGCTGAAGTTATAATGATACCCAAACCTGGAAAACCGCCACATGAAGTTGCATCGTATCGACCGATTTCATTATTACCGGTAATGTCAAAATTATTCGAAAAACTTCTCCTAAAAAGGCTAAATCCAATCATTGAAGAAAAACAACTGATCCCGAATCACCAGTTCGGCTTCCGAAATCAACACTCAACTATTGACCAGGTACACCGCATTGTCAATGTCATTGAAAATACTTTAGAAGAAAAGAAAGTTTGTTCTGCATTATTTTTAGATGTTGCACAGGCTTTTGATAAAGTTTGGCAAGAAGGGCTAAAGCATAAGTTAAATTTATTTCTTCCGAGCCAATATGCAAAAATATTACAGTCATATTTAACAGAACGATATTTCAGAGTCAAACAGGAAGATACTTACTCTGAATTGAAGGAAATCCGGGCAGGTGTACCACAAGGTAGTGTATTGGGACCAATCCTTTACCTCCTATACACAAGTGATCTGCCGATATTTGAGGAAAACATTATTGCAACATTTGCTGATGACACTGCAATATTGGCTATTGGAAATAATAGTACTGAAGCAACAACCAAACTACAGGCAGCTATCACCGAGGTGCAAAGCTGGACTGATAAATGGCGCATTAAACTAAATGAAACAAAATCTGTACATGTTGATTTTACATATAAACGTACAATTCATAAACCAGTGTATATCAATGAAAAGATAGTTCGGTTCGAAAATACAGCTAAATATCTTGGTATGACCTTAGACGCAAAGCTGAAGTGGAAACCTCATGTGAAAAAAAAGCAAGAAGAACTAAACTTAAAGTACCGAAAAATGTACTGGCTTTTAGGCCGAAATTCTACCCTGTCAACATACAACAAGCTTCTGTTGTATCAACAAGTCCTGAAACCAATATGGACGTATGGTATACAACTTTGGGGTTGTACCAGTCAAAATAACAGAAAAATTATACAAAGATTCCAAAATAAAGTACTTCGAGGCATAGTCGACGCACCATGGTATATACGAAATATCAATCTACACAAGGACTTAGAAGTAGAAATGATAGATAACGTCATCAAAAAGTATGCACAAAGTCACCAAAAACGACTAGAACAACACATCAATGTCGAGGCTCTTCAACTCCTAGATAATGATGGTATAACTAGAAGGTTAAAACGAATAAAACCGTTTGAACTTTTGTAAAAATTGATATTTCATAATTATAAACGAAAAGCAATTATCATAGGATAAATACTTTGTAAACTTTTAAACGTAGCAAATTAGTATGATAAAATCAAATAACTTATTAGTGTTAATTTACTAGATTGTTATATAATAAATACACCAATTGGTGCTTTTATAAAAAAAAAAAAAAAAAAAAAAAATTTAATTGGTGCCGATCATGTTATTTTAAACATTATCTCGTAATTCATATTGGTGCAAAAAAGTTGTATGGCAGCTCCCCGAAGCCTTAGTCCGATTTTAACTAAAAAACAATAGGGAACCTAGAAATTGTCTAAAAATTACTTTGTGTGAATTTCAAAATTCTAGCCATTTTAGTTTTTGAGTTATCGTGTTGAAACCCGGACGGACGGACGAACGGACAGACACACATACTTAGATCGATTTACTTTTCGATGCTTATTCGATACGTACCCTTGGCACTATATCTAGCTCGTTTAGATAGATGCGGTACAAACGGAGAAGCAATTTGAATATACCCTATGTCGTATATGTTGGCCTTAAAAAAAATAAAATATAAAAAAAAAACAAAGAAAAAAGGAGCGTCCACCCTAAAAGTTGGTCTAATGCACATTTTCCCAAGTAACTTTCCCTATTACTTAAATTTCCCAGTTTTAATTTTAAACTCGTAGCTTTATTAAACTCACAGTTATCAAATTGATAACTTTATATGGCAGCTCCCCGAAAATGAAGCTGTTACGTTGTAATTTTCATCTTTCTAGTATAATTAGTGTTGAAGAAATTCTATTGTTGCACAGAAATTGTATGACAACTACTCAAAAATAAAGCCTTAACATTTTAAACTACATATAGGTGCTTGTTCTGTTATATAACTAAACGTGGGTAATTTACAATCTCCTAGTATAATCAGTTTTGAAGAAATTCATATAAGTGTAAAGAAGTTGTATGGCAGATCCCCGATAATGAAGCCCTAACATTTTAGAACTTCATATAAGTGCTTGTTCTATTATATAACTAACCGTGTTTAATTTTCACTCTACTAGTATAATTAGTTTTGATGAAATTCATATTGGTGCAAGAAGTTGTATGGCAGCTCCCCGAAAATGAAGCCGTAACATATTGAAACTTCATATAGATGCTTCTTCTATTATATAACTAATCGTATGTGATTTTCATCCTCTTAGTATAATTGTATAGCAGCTCTCCGAAGTCTTTGTCCGATTTTAACCAAAACAAATAGGGAACCTAGAAATTGTCTAAAAATGACTTTCTGTAAGTTTCAAAGCTCTAATCCTTTTGGTTTTTTCGTTATCGTGTCTACACATGGACGGACGTACAGACACACATAGCTAGATCGATTTACTTTTCGATGTCGATCCGATACGTACCTTTGACAACGGTAGGAATATATGAAAATTAAAATCCTAAAATATTTTTTATGTACCAAGTTTTCTAAAATTCAAAACTAGTAAATTCCTTTCAAAATTGGCAAGTAGCAAAATGCGATTTACTTTTTTTTTATGTTCAATGACCAATAATTTGTTTAAGTCTATCTTCTAATAACTAACTTGTAGAAAACACTTCAAATTAATTTTGTATATGCCGATGTTACGCTAAAAATCTTAACGCTTTTAAAAATTTTAGTGTCTGGTGAGAATTTATCATTAGTATTGATAAAAGTAAAAAAATCTTAAAAATTTTAAAAACAAAAACATTCTTTCTTTAAAATTTCGTTACATTTTCTAAAATTTAAAGGAAAATACCTGCAAAACAAATAATGTATTTCTTTCTACAGAAGGTAATTAGACTGAAAAATTTTATTTTTTGGCGTAGAACCATAGAGTAAATATAATCATAAAGAAATCATATACATAGAGTATTCATCTCGAACAAAAAAGTTAGTCAATTTTGTTAATTTGAAATCACCCCAATACGGTATTTGAAATCACTCCATTATCGTAAAAAGATGACCGTATTTTTGGTATACATAGTAAAATCAAATTGAGATTATTTCTTTGCTTTATTTTTATTTTTCTTTTTATTTTATTTGTTTGTCAATCGATGTATGTACAATTGTTTATATTAACTTATCAAGTTGGACAATTTCTTTTTAAAAAATTTTATTTAATATTTTTATTGTTGTTTTTTTTTTTGTATGTTAATCGATGTATGTATGTACATTTGTGTATTTTGTATATATGTATTTCTTTATACAATTTGGAAGGTTTCTTTTTTTTAGAATACAGAGAACCTTTGAAAATAAATAATAATTATTCAAGCACTAAATGCTATTCTAACAAAAATGTAAGAAATTTGAATGTACTTTTTGAAAATTTTTAAACTGTCTCGTCAAATGAAAAAAGTTGTTTTTACAGGCATTGTTTGAAATTCTAGAGGAGAGCATGTTTTTAAATTAAAAAAGTATTCGACAGTTCTTAAAAGGTTAGCTTTTTTTAAGAAACAAAATTTAATTTAAAAAAAAAAAATTATTTACTTAAAAAATCAAAATAAAAAGTTAAGGCAAAAATTAAAAAAAGAAAAACCGGATTTATCTTTATGTAGCATTATTAATAGGCAGTTTCAATTGCGTAGCGAAGCCAAACAATTTTTAAAAATTAATTTTAAAAGTGTTAGTAAATGGTCCGCAGATGAAAAAAACGTAGCAATAAATATTCATTTTAATTCACCCAAGGGGTTATAAATTTTTTAAAAATGGAGTAAAGCTTAATTTGCCCCATTTTAGTTCCCTTAATAGATGGATCCCCATTAAACATTTAAATATAGGTTTTCACGACTAAAATATTCTCAGAAAAAGATTTAATTGAAAGGTTGGCTGTTTGGTATTCGATGAAATAGCCATTAGAAGGCTATACTATAATAGTGCACTGGATGGCAGAACAAAAGACATCGAAAAATACATACATACATGTTGAATTTAAAAACACAATTTGGATTTATTTTTTAAAATTCAATGCAATTTATTTAAGTTCGATTTAAGTAAAAATTAATAATTGGAATATTATTGTTTAAAAAGTTATTAACAAACAAAATTATATATTATTTAAAATAATTACACGATCTTGAATTCATATTTTATGATATAATATATTATTTAAACTATATGGTATTAAATTTAATTATTATGTTCTGCAATGTTCTACGTCCACCGATAAACTAACCTTTTTTTAAATATTTTCTACCTCTCGATAAAAATAAACATTTAAATAACACATTTATTGTTAGGGGAAAATATCGAATTCCTACATTCGGCCATCTTGCTCATTCATTTGCCTCAAATGAATTAGAATTAATTTCTTCATCGCTTACTTCCTCTATCTCGCTATCGTCGCTTTCAACCCAGGGTTTCATTTTGTCCGCACAAGATTCTGTTGATTTAGGCCCTTCAGAATCACCAACTTGTTCTATCTTATATCGGTCAAATCCTTTAATTTTAATTACTTTGTAAGGACCTAGGAATTTTGGACGTATTTTTAATCCAACACCAAATTGTGTTCTCTCGATTGCCACTAAATCATTAATAGCGTATTTCTGAGCCTGTTTTCTTCTTCGATTGTATTGTTTCTTGCTTTCCTCTTGTATTTTCGCTATTTCTTCTTTCGCTTTCTGTCTCTGTTCATATCTTTCTTCTTCGAACTGTAGTCTTACTTCTTCTTCAATGATCTCCATAATTTTATGATCTTGATCGGTATTCATTTTTACCCCTACTAATAGTTGTATTGGCGTAGTCTTTATGGCTCGGTGGTATGTTGAGTTTAAAATACACTGAAGTGATTTTGTATGAGTATACCATTTATCCGGATCATCAATTAATAATTTAGTTAGAGCTGCTATAACAGTTCTATGAACCCGCTCTATCTGACCATTAGAACGTGGTACGCCTGGAGTTATAAAATGTAATTTGATAGCATGCTGCTTACAATAATCCTGAAAATAGTTAGAAACGAATGCGCCTCCCCGGTCTGTAATAATTCTGCAAGGGTATCCAAATGTTTCGGAAACAATCTCGACCTTTTTAACAACTTCATCCGAATTTAGAGTTTTTGTTGCGAATAACCAAGTAAATTTAGTGAATGCATCAATTATGGCCAGAATATATTTATAATTCTTCCTGGTATTCTGTAACGGCCCCAGATGATCTAGATGAAACGTGTCCAAGGGACGATCTCCCTTAGGAAGAGGATAAAGTAGACCTTCTGATTTTCCCGCTTTTCTCTCTGATAAAATGCATTTTAAACATCCACCTATGCATCTTTCAATTCGTCGTCTTAAATCGCTTATGTAATATTCCTTGTTTAATATCTCCATCATTTTTTTTGCATGAAAATGTCCCCTTTCGTGAGTCTCCCTAATAAGGTTGGCTTTCATACAATCTGGAACGACATATAAAATATTGTTATTATAATTTTTACATAAATACCATTATTTATTGTGTAATCTTGATATGATTCCTTCTTTAACAACTCAATGATTGCGTTAAGTCTCTCATCTCGTAGTTGTGATGCTGCTAATTTTTTCAAAAATGTGTTGTCTTCGATATTTACGCACAGTGCTACTGCATTGCGGCCTAATGCGTCCACATGTTGCATACGAGTTCCAGGCCTATGCTCCACTTCATAATCAAACTCTTCCAAGAGTAGTGCCCATCTGGCAACTCGGGTAGTAAGATCTTTTTTGCGAATTGTACACTGGAATGCTTGGCAATCGGTGATGATCTTAAACTTTTGTCCTAGAAGGTAAATTCTAAATTTCGTTACTGCTTCAATTATTGCCAACACCTCTAGTTCGTAACTGCTATAATTTCTTTCCGCGTCGCTGGTTTTCTTACTCATAAAGTATACTGGATGTAATGCCGAATCCTCTTAATCTTTTTGTAATAATACTGCACCATACCCGTCGATGCTCGCATCGGTGTGCAGTTCCGTTGGTAAACCGTATTTGAATATTTTCAAAACTGGGCTGGACGTTAATGATTCTTTTAATTTTTTCATCGCTACAAGTTGCTGATCCCCAATTTGAAATTTCGAATTCTTCTTTAAAATATCGCTCAACGGTCTTGCAATTAGAGCGAAATCGCGGATGAACTTCCTGAAGTAGCCAGCTAGTCCTAAAAAACTTTGTAGCTGCTTAACGGTGCGTTTTACTAGTACAATCTGACTGGCGTAATCTGATGTACTTTCCCGTATAATATCCTTCTCCATCCATTCTTTAATTTGCTTGTCGATTATGTCTCTTTCTACTGGAGGGAATCTTCTTGGGGTTCGTGCAACCGGCTCTTCATCTATAGGCAATATTTTCATTTGAATTGGTGATACAGGTGGATTAACAGTTGAATAATTAATCACAAGACTACGTATTTCTTCTTGTAATTTTTTATTTGTTATATTTAAAATTTCTGGTGCATTTTCTTCATCATAAAATGTCTCAGGTTTAATTTGAGCTAAATAACAGTCAGATGCATCTGGCTGAATTTTTTCTGAATCCGCTTCCTCTTCATTTTTATTTTGGTATTTTTTCTCAATTGTGATTTCTCTTCCTTCTATTTTAACGACCGCTTTCGACAATAAGTTCATGCCAATTAACACGTCTGGTTTCATGCAAGAATTGTGAACCAAATGTACCGTAATGTTTCTGAAGGTAACATTGTTCAGAGCAATATCAACCACACAAGCACCTTTAGTTTGCACAGTGGCCCCTAAACCACTTACTGAAATTTTTTGATTGCTAAAAATAGATTTGGGATTAATTAATTTAATTAAAGATTCTTTTATTATACAAATGTTGCTTCCTGTATCGATTAAACCTTTTAAAACCATATTATTAATTTTCACCGGACAGTAGAGTTCTTCAGTTTGCGCAATATGTGAAATCTGTAATTTCTTTTGACATTCAGTACGTTTATGGCCAAACTCATCACAGTTAAAGCATTTTGGGCCACTACCTTTACTTGGACATGCGTGAGCTTCATGTTGAAATTGAAGCAGTATTTTTTCCTTTCGGCCGGTCTGGGTGGTCTTTCAAATCTTCCAGATGAACTTGGTTTCTGAAATTTTTCACCGTTGCTAAATTTTTCAGCTGTTGTTCCCTTTTCATCCTTTTTTATTTTTTCATATATGAGGAGTTTTTCTTTGAGAACTTCGAGACTTGTTGCTCCATACAAGATAATTTTACTACTTGAGGAATCTTTTATTCCTTCGACAATATAATTTATTATTAATGACTCATCCATTTCTATCTGAGAGGCTATACCCACCATATGATACAGATATTCCCTGAACGACTCGTCATGCTTTCTCCTTCTTTCTCGTAACGACTTATGAATCTCTGCACTATTAAGTTTTGACGCAAATTCTCTTAAAAGTGATGTTTTTAGCTGGTAAAACGACACTGGTTTTGCTTCGCATTCTATAAAAAGTTTTGCTGCTCCGACCAAAGATTTTTTACAAAAAATAAAACGCTGTAATCCGTTCCATTTGAACGTTTCTGCATACTGCTCTAATTCGTCCATCCACCTGTTAACATTAACTGTCTCATCACCTGAATATTTCTTGATTAAATTTTCAAAGTCAGCAAAATTTAGTTTTACACCACTATCAACATTGCTATCACATGACTCATGACGTATTCCAGTGGAATTACCACATGTTCCGACATCAAATGCTACAGTAGAGTCACTTCTGCCTCTGGACCTATTATTCCTACCCATAATATAATAAAAGTTTAAATAACCTCTACAAAGAAAATAATTTGTATACAATGCTTTATTTTTATCTTATTTATTTTTTTTTTAATCTTTATTATTTTTATTTTATTTTTCGTTTCAAAAATATTTGTTGATTATTTATAACTGGCTGTATATTAAACCTGTAGTTCAATTTCTTTGATTTACTTTACCGTAATAACCTTTCGATGCTTCGTTAGACCTTCCGTTAGCTCTATAAAGAATAAGCACGTGATATAGATACTCCAACTTTCTTCTGTCTTCGTTTTATGGCAACATATATATTTTAAAACTGACGATCCTCCACGTTTATTATTTAATTTTTATATTTTCGTATTACATTTGTATTTAGACAAATGATTTGTAATTTGCAAAAAAATAAATTATGTTCTGCAATGTTCTACGTCCACCGATAAACTAACCTTTTTTTAAATATTTTCTACCTCTCGATAAAAATAAACATTTAAATAACACATTTATTGTTAGGGGAAAGTATCGAATTCCTACATACATATGTATATTTTATAATGTGTATTTAGATACTTAAAGGATTTTTTATGCCGAATGGAATATGAATTTTGAAAGCTTATTTATATACCTTTTCCATAATATATTTTAGCCGGCTTTTTCCCTTTTAGAATTCTAAATTAAAAAATAAAATAGTAAAACAAATTTTCAATAAGATAAACAAAAATTTTTAATTATATTTTTTTAGTAGTTAAAAACCTAAAAATTATAAAAAAATTTTACATTCCTACATTAGAAGACAATTCATGGAATTATTATCTAACGATTTGAAAGATTTGGAATAATGCAAGTAGAAAAATATAAGCAAAAAAAAAGAAATTTCAATCTTCTTTTTCTATCAATATTTTTTTATTTTGTAATCAAAATATACACAAACTGAGTACATACATGATACAGCAATTGATATGATATACATACAAAAAAAAAAAATTAAAAATTAAAATAAAAATAAACTAAAATACGATAAACTTGATTTTACGAAATAAAAAAACTTGTCTAACTTAGAAAAAAAAAGTGAATACTCTATGTGTATAGTTACTGTATGATATCTATATATATAAAAGCGAAAGTTTGTTTATTTGTTTGTTTGTTTGTAGCGAATAGACTTCTAAACTGCCCAGCCGATTTTAATGAAAATTTGTATATGGAGGTTTTTGGGTACGGAAAGAAATCGTGGCACAAAAATTTTGCTCTAACGAACTGCCAAGTTGGGGCTGTGGTGCAAGTATTTAAACTTCTTTTTTCTAAAATGAAAACGGTTTGACCGATTGACTTCAAATTTTGTAGACGTGATGTTCTATGAGAATTGAGTTGACACTATTTGCACTAACAGTTTTGGAATTTGTTAACCCATGTCGTGCCGACGGGTGTACAAAAAAAATTTTGGGTCCAAATTTTGTCCGATTTTACGAAATTCTGCTTTGGCTTAAAAGAAAACCCCAAAAAAAAAAAAAGTTGAGTTCTATTAACCCTTTGCGGCCCAACAGCTTTTTATAGGTTTTTGAAATACTTTACTCTAAATTCA
Source organism: Dolichopus griseipennis (assembly GCA_963082915.1). Lineage (NCBI taxonomy): Eukaryota > Metazoa > Arthropoda > Insecta > Diptera > Dolichopodidae > Dolichopus > Dolichopus griseipennis. The sequence continues at coordinate 265,357,081 of OY720441.1, forward strand.
AAACGATTTGACCAATTGACTTAAAATTTTGTATACGTGATGCTCCTTGAGAATTGAGCTGATACTATTAACGATTTTGGAATTTGTTAACCCATGTCGGGCCGACGGTTGGTCAAAAAAAATTTTGGGTCCAAATTTTGTCCGATTTTACGAAATTGTGCTTTGGCTAAAAAGAAAGCCCCATAAAAAAATATTGTTGAGTTCCATTAACCCATTGCGGCCCAACAGATTTAATAGGTTTTTTCAATATACTTTACTCTAAATTCGAAACGGTTTGACCAATTTGACTTCAAATTTTGTATACGTGATGCTCTTTGAGAATTGAGTTGACACTATTAAAAGTTTTGGAATTTGTTAACCGATGCCCGGCCGATGGTTGGTCAAAAAAAATTTTGGGTCCAAATTTTGTACGATTTTATGAAATTCAGCTTTGGCTAAAAAGAAAGCCCCAAAAAAAATTTTATTGAGTTGCATTAACCCATGCCGGCCCGACGATTGACAAAAAAAAGATTTGGAAGCAAATTACGTCCAATTTTGCGCAATACTGCTTTGCCCAAAGAGAAAGTGTAGGTCCGTTAACCCATTTGTGCATAGTGGCTTTTTATAGATTTTTGCGTTACTTAACTCTCAATTAGAAACGATTTGACCGGTTGACCTCAAATTTTATATGTGTGAAGCAACTTGAAAATGGAGTTGAGAAGTAAATAACGTCAAATTTTGGAAAGTAGTTTGTACTGCTTTGAATTACAGCAAGTTTCAAAAATTACTAGAATAATCCTAGAGAAATCGTTTTAAAAAGACTGCTTTCATATATTTTAAAATTTACCTGTGTAAACCGTGTGTAATTTTTGTGTTAACTTTTTGCACTAACATCAACTTCAATTAAACCTCAATTGAGAGTCGCAGCAACGCGCACCGGGTATTAGCTAGTAATACATATAGTGTAATCATGTAGAAAAATTATGGTCCACCTTTTTTGAATTTTTTTTTATTTATATTACTAATACATTCACACAAATAACTCAAAAGAGGTATATACACAAATACTTTTTATTTGATTCTATACCATTATACAAGTTACCGATTTTGCACCAATCCCCATTATTACTAAATATTATTATTACTAAATTTTGCTTATCCGTCAAATTTTATTCATTCAACTTTGTATTACTTTCTATTTCATTCAATTTTGTATTACTTTTGTTATGAAATTTTAAATTAATGAAATCGATTGGCTTGCAGTTTTATGTTAACAGAATTGTAAACAACGAAAGGAAATATGAAATAAAGAATATGCTGGGTATGCAATTGGGGAACGATTTATTGATTATTGAAATATTATTGATTCATTTTTATTTCAGAATTCTTTTGTAAAAGGTCTAAAATTAATCTTGAAATAAATTATTTGTTAAATTTAAAAATAAAATATTCTTTCATTTTAAATAATTAAGAAAGAACCCTTTATTTTTAACAATAACTTAACTTACATTCTATAAAAATCTACAGTAATACTATTGTAATTATATATAGTTGTTTAAATGAGATATTATGCAAGTACAATATGAATTTATATTATACTAGATTGTCTTGTATGCGTAACCGCTTAATCAACTATGTAATCATTGTGCCAACAGTAATTACTTCTTCCTTTGATTTAAAAAAAAAATCATTAACATAAAACTTCGCGTTAAATTATATTTTGTATAATATCCCACATGCTGCTTAAACTAGATTGGCTTGTACGCGTAATCTCGTAATCAACTGTGTAATCATTGCGCAAACAGTAATTACTCCTTCCTCTGAAATGTAAAAAATCATTAACATAAAACTTTGCGATAAAGTATATTTTGTATAATACTCCACATGCTGTTTAAATTGACCTTATAAATGACCTTTGGTAATTTTAAACTCCCACATTTCGCAGATTTGGCTCTACTAAATGTTACGTATAGTTGCCAATGGGTGAATACAGATTGAGATAAAAAATTCCCAATTTTGTTAAAAGTTTGTGCATGTGCTTTATTTATCTTCATCGCATAAGCTAATCTAATAGGGAACTGCTTTTTTTTTTAAAGTGAATAGCATATTTCATAGTACAAATTAACTCTATTCGAGGAAGAAAACCAACTTTACCAAAGGAATTTCCTGTGACAATTTCTAATTTTAAAGAGTTTTCTAACGTATCTCGAACATATAATCGAATTCAACAATGATTTATTATTGAGCCAGTACAAATAAATTCAGCGGATAGTTTAATAATCTCGTCACTCAATTTAATTGCAACCGATATAAAACAACTGAAATTTTTTAAAAATTTTAGATAGGCAAAAATTTTTGTTTGCACATCAATTCAGTTGTCAGTTATGGAAACGTCAGTTTTTACCTAAATTTTTGCCTTCCGAAATTTATTCTAACTCGAATTCTATTTAGTAAACCAAAACTTATATATATTCATATTCCTAATTAGAATGACTACAGACCCTTTTTTTAATTTTAAGCAATGAAAGGGTAATCCTGGGGTTGCCAAAAAATTAATGTATTCTATCGACAAAACAATGTTATCGGCTTAATCTGACATGACGGAATTCACACTATAATAACATTTTTCAGGTCCGACAATTAGTTTTCAAATCTCTTCATTTATTTTAAAACAACTCTTATTTAAAGGGCACATAATAACATTTGAAGCAATATTCTGAAAATCATCAATCATTTTCTCAAAAACATGATTTATTATTGAGCCAGTACAAATAAATTCATCGGATATTTTAATAATCTCTTCACTCAATTTAATTGCAACCGATATAAAACAACTGAAATTTTTTAAAAATTTTAGATAGGCAAAAATTTTTGTTTGCACATCAATTCACTTGTCAGTTATGGAAACGTCAGTTTTTACCTAAATTTTTGCCTTCCGAAATTTATTCTAACTCGAACTAGTGTATTTTAAATTTCAAATAAACTTTTATATTAATAATGTAAAACTTAAAAATATAAAATATTCACCTTAAAAGGAAGATTAGAATTTACTTCTGATCTAATTCTACAGAACTTTTATATAATTATAAGATAAGTTGTAATTTTCTTAAGATAAGATAAGTTCATTACACAAGGTTATGTAATGAATTTAGGTCAATAAATATGATTCCAACTGAAGCAAAAGTCCTTGAAACAAGTAATGATAAAAAACCAAGGGTTTTTGAAAAAGCACATTTTCAAAATAATATAGTGTTTCATAGTAAGTATTTTATCGGAATATAATGTTCAAGCTTCAATATTAACGTTTAAGGAAATATATACGTTGGTGACTAAGTTACTGCTTACTTATAAAAAAAGTAAATATTTTATTTGAAAGTTCTAATAGCCCTTCAATGGGGAAGGTTGCCAAATTTCTCAAGGACCTAACTTCATCTAACCCCCCCCTCCCTCCCTCTCCATTTTTGTAGTTTCTAGGAATTAAACCAAAATTTGCAATTTTACTTAGAATTTTATTATCTAAGAAAAAATGGGTAAAACTGAAAGACACTTTCTTCAATTTAAGGAACCGCTTTTAAATTTAAGAAAAACCTTTAACATATGTTAAAATATAATGTTGGACAACATTATATTTTATACAAGTGCTTAAAAATATTTAAAATTTAAATATTCATAGCTTTAAATATTCTATTTTTAAGCACCTACAGGTGCTTAAAAATAGCAAAATTTCAATTTTCGAGCCCTTATAGCTTCTAAACAGGGGGCTTGACAAAAAAATTTTGTTAACCGACTCCTACTTACTTTTAAGGATCTAACTTCTCCCAAAATTTCAAGACCCTATCTAAAACCGTTTAAGAGATATGAAGAACCAAAAATTTTACAAAAATTGGGTTTTATATAATGCTAAATTTTAGTACCGTATGGCAACCCTATATATTTAATCGACCAATTTTTGTTAAGTCTATAAAAGCAGCTCTCTTATGCCGTTTTTTGATTGAAAATAAACCTAGCAGAACTCATGTTATATCATTTTAAATATAGGGCTTTTTTGGAATTTGCCGGGGCTGTAGTTTCGTAACCCTTCAAAATTAAGAAAAACCTTTGACACATGTTGAAATATAATTATAGAGCTTTAAATTTTGTATATCACTAAAAAAAAATTTGGACAGGTATTCAAGTTACAGGTGTTTAAATATAGCAAAATTTCAATTTTCGAGCCCTTATAGCTCCTAAATAGGGGGCTTGACAAAAAAATTTTGTTAACCGACTCCTACTAATTTCTGATTATCTAACGTCTCCTAAAATTTCAAGATCGTAGCTTGAACCGTTGAGAAGATATGTGTGGTCAAAAATTTTGCAAAAATGGAGTTTTGTGTAATGTTAAATTTTAGTACCGTCTGGTAACCCTAAACATTTACCTGCAAAAAATTTATAAATTTTATGAAACCAGCTATCGTTTGCCGTTTTCAGATTGAAAATATATTTAACAGAACTCTTGTTATAACAATTTAAATAAAGGGCTTTTTCCAACATTGGGGGGCTGTAGCCCCGTAATAGGTGGGGCTACAGAAAAAAATTCTTCTACGAAATTATTTTTTTTGCAAAAACTACTCATGGTTAAAATTTCTTTACTCTATTTCAAACGGTGTAAAAGTTTTTGTAAACATACGGACGGACGGACGGACGGACGGACAGAGTGAAGCTATATAGGCACATTTTTACAAAATTTTTTGAAAATGTGCTAAAAATAGTTAACATTCAACTTAAAAATTTTTTTGAAAGAAATGGTTTAATAACGGAAAATCAATCAGGTTTTAGAGAAAAACATAATTGTGAAGCACTATTAAACTTAGTCTTAAATAGCTGGAGAATAGACAGCTATTCGTGGAATGGAGTACAGGTGGTTTAGTTCTTTTCTACAAAGTAGAACTCAGCGGACAAAGATTAATAACACAATTTCATATAGCGCAAAATATTCCAATCGGTGTACCAGAAGAATCAGTGCTCGGAGTTCTTTTGTTCTTGTTGTACATTAATGATATTGAAAAAACTGTGGACTTGCATTATTCGCAGATGATGCTTTAGTGTATGTAACAGAAGACAGTATCGATGAATGCAGTAGTAAAATAAATTCTGATTTGGAGAAATTAAATAACTGGTGTAAAATAAATAAAGTCAAACTCAACCAAACTAAGGCAAAAGCAATGATAATAAATAAAAACATAAACGGTGATATAAAAATAGAAAAATACAAATTAGAAATAGTTATCGAATTGAAAAATTTAGGTTTTTTTTATAGATAACTAGCAGATTTACCCGGCGTTGCCCGGAAGCTTGAAAATTGTAAAAAAGCAAGTTTCAGCCAATTTTTTGAGATACTACTTTGCCTATAAATGCCACAAAAAAATATTTGTGGAGTTCCGTTAACCCATCGTGGCCCAACAGCTTTTTATAGGTTTTTTCGTTGCTTTGCTATATATTAGAAATGATTTAACAGATTAACTTCAAATTTCGTATATGTGTTCTTCTTTGAAAATGAAGTTCAATTTACTAACAGACTTGAAAGTTTTTAACCCCTGCCGACAATTGTTCAAAAAAAAATTTGTAAGTAAATTACGTCCAATTTTTGAAAGTAGGTACAACTTCTTTGAATTAGGGGAATACTTAAAAAAAAGGTTTGTCGAGTTCTTTTAATCGATTGCGAAACAAAAACTTTAAAAAACAGTTTGCAAAACAATTTGACCGATTATCTCTAATTTTTCTATACATGCTGCTTCTTGACAATTTGGTGCTCCTTGACGATATAGTTGAGGATAGTAGGTTTCCGGTGAACAATGTTAACTGAATTAAAATGACTATAGGTCAAAAGGGGATATTCTTGAATTGCCAACGCTTGAATAAAATATAGTCGATGGTTTAGAAAAGGTTTAAAAATTCGCTTTTCAACTTATATTTTGTTTAGTACTCACCTGAAAGTTGTAATACGCTCTTCCTCGTTTTTTTATGATTTTATGAGAGAAATGTAGGCTTATTTTTTGGAAAAACTGTTTTAAAATACTATGTATTTAAGCATTATATATAACAAATTGAATTTTTTGATTTTTAAATTTCATTTGAAGAAAACTGAAAATTTCATTGAATCTTTGTTCAAAACGCACAAACAGGTCAAAACCAAATTAACCCTGTGGGTTTTAATTAAAATGCTGGTACAAAATTTTCAATAAAATACTTTTAATCGTGTAAGAAAATAAAATATATAGAAAACTTCATAGCGTCGTCGTGGAAAATGGGTTAATCGAACTTAACTAAAACTTTTTGCAGCCTCTCTTTTAGACTACAAAATCAACCTGTAAAATTGGACACAAATCGAAAACACAAAATTTTTTGAAAGTCCGCCAGGCCGAAATAGGTTAATTTATTCCAACCAAATTTATACAACTAAATGCGGTTGCTAAGAGGAACATTTGTGCAAAATTTCAAGTCAATCGGTCAAACAGTTTTGACTCGACATCAAAAACATTGAAAAAGCTTCTTTGCACTCTCGTGCCCAAACGGGTTAACCGAACTCAACAAAAATTTGTCCCAGACTACTGCGAAACCACCTTGTAAAATTGGACACAAATCGGAAATACAAAATATTTTGGAAGCCCGCCACGTCGAAATGGGTTAAATTATTCCAACCAAATTTATACAACTAATTGCGGTTGCTAAGAGGAACATTTGTGCAAAATTTCAAGTCAATCGGTAAACCGTTTTGACTCGACATCAAAAACATTGAAAAAGCTTCATTGGCCCTCGTGCCCAAACGGGTTAACCGAACCCAACAAAAATTTGTGCCAGCCTTTCTTTTCGACTGCAAAACCACCCTGTAAAATTGGACACAAATCGAAAACACAAAATTTTTTGAAAGTCCGCCAGGCCGAAATGGGTTAAATTATTCCAACCAAATTTATACAACTAATTTCGGTTGCTAAGAGGAACATTTGTGCAAAATATCAAGTCAATTTGTCAAACGGTTTTGACTCGAAATCAAACACATTGAAAAAGCTTCTTTGCGCCCTCGTGCCCAAACAGGTTAACCGAACTCAACAAAAATTTGTGCCAGACTCTATTGTCGACTGCGAAACCACCTAGTAAAATTGGACACAAATCGAAAATACAAAATATTTTGGAAGCCCGCCACGTCGAAATGGGTTAAATTATTCCAACCAAATTTATACAACTAATTGCGGTTACTAAGAGGAACATTTGTGCAAAATTTCAAGTCAATCGGTAAACCGTTTTGACTCGACATCAAAAACATTGAAAAAGCTTCATTGGCCCTCGTGCCCAAACGGGTTAACCGAACCCAACAAAAATTTGTGCCAGCCTTTCTTTTCGACTGCAAAACCACCCTGTAAAATTGGACACAAATCGGAAACAAATAATTTTTGGAAGCCCGCCGGGCCGAAATGGGTTAATATTTTCGAACCATCTTTATACAACTAATTCCGTTTGCTAAGAGAAAAATTTGTGCAAAATTTCAAGTCAATCGGTCAAACTGTTTCGGCAGGACATCAAAAACATTGAAAAAGCTTCATTGCGCCCTCGTGCCCAAACGGGTTAACCGAACCCAACAAAAATTTGTGCCAGCTTCTCTATTTGACTGCAAAACCACCCTGTAAAATTGGACACAAATCGGAAACACAAAATTTTTTGGAAGCCCGCCGGACCGAAAGGGGTTAATTTATTCCAACCAGATTTATACCATTAATTCCGTGTAATAAGAAGAACATTCGTGCAAAATTTCAAGTGAATCGGTCAAACCGTTTCGACTCGACATCAAAAAAACGAAAAAGCTTAAAACGGCTCTGGAGCCGCAACCTGCTGACTTATAAAAATGCGACATAGCCTATGTCACCCCCCGGACTCCCAAAATTATTCCTCTAAAATTTGGTGTCAATCGGACCAGTGGTTTTCACGTGAATCCTGGACAAACAAACAAACAAATAAACAAACAAATTTTCTTCTTTATATATTAGATAAGTTAAAGTTTAAGAATCATGAAGAATATATGTGCAAGAAGATTGGTAAAAAATTGAATTATTTTTATAGAATAAGAAATAAACTGTCAACTAGTGCAGCAATAAAGGTGTATAATACAATGATTAAACCGCACTTCGAGTATTGTTCGACCTTAATGGCTTTCAGCAATAATGATACTTTGGAAAGACTACAAAAATTACAAATTAGGGAAATGAGAATAATATTAAAATGTGGAAGATATACACAAATTATTAGAATGTTGGCATCCCTTAAATGGCTAAATATTAAGCAGAGATATAAATTGAATGTGTTGGTATTTGTTTTTAAAATGAAAAATAAGTTACTGCCAAATTATTTAAGCTCCAGTTTAATATATGTTCAGGATGTACAGCATTATCACTTAAGAAATGTATTTAACTTCAGACTCAACTTTTTTAGAAGTGAAGCACCAAAAACATAAAAAAACAGTCTTATTCAAGGGCCTGGAAATGTACAACGAGCTACTAAATGGGAAATTAAATCATTTAGTAGGATTTAAAAATTTAAGAAAAAAATAATATAATTTTTAAAAACAAGTTGATTCAAAACAATTTTTTTTCTTTGAGCCCTTCATTGCATTTTATTGCATTTTATTTTAAAAAATACATTTTTTTGAATACATTGTTATACTATATTTCATTTTTAGCACATTTTCAAAAAATTTTGTAAAAATGTGCCTATATAGTTTCACTCTGTCGGTCCGTCTATCCGTCTGTCCGTCTGTCCGTCTGTCCGTCTGTCGGTATGTTTACCAAAACTTTTACATCGTTTGAAATAGAAAAAAGAAATTTTAAATAAGAGTAGGTATTACAAAAAAAATAATTTCGTAGAAGAATTTTTTTCTGTAGCCCCACCCGTTACGGAGCTGCAGCCACCCAAAGTCGGAAAAAGCCCTATATTCAAATTGTTATAACAAGAGTTCTATTAGGTGTATTTTCAATCTGAAAACGGCAAAAGATAGCTGGTTTTATAAAATTTTTAAAAGACAAATGTTTATCGTTGCCATACGGTACTAAAATTTACAATTATGCAAAACTCAATTTTTGCAAAATTTTTGGCTACACATATCTTCTAAACGGGCCAAGTCAGGGTCTTGAAATTTTGGGAGTAGGTAGATCCTCAGAAATAAGTAGAAGTCGGTTAACAAAATTTTTTTGTCACGTCCCCTGTTTTGCAGCTATAAGGGCTCGAAAATAGAAATTTTGCTATTTTTAAACACCTGTAACTTGAATACCTGTTCAAATTTTTTTTTGTTAATATACAAAATTTGAAGGTCCAACATTATACTTTAATATATGTTAAAAGATTTTCTTAAAGCGGTTCTTTAAGTTGAAGAAAGTATCTCTCAGTTTTAACCATTTTTGCTTAAATAGTAAAATTCTAAGTAAAATTCCAAATTTTGGTAGAATTCATAATTAAATTCCTTGAACCTAAAAAAGTTGGGGAAGGGGAGTAGTGAGGATTAGATCTTTGAGAAATTGGGCAACCTTCCCCTATTGAGGGGCTATTAGGACTTAAAAATTAAAAAATTTAAGGTTTCTATAAGTAAGTAGTAACTTAGTCACCAACGAATATATTTCGTTTATTAAACGTTAACATTGAAGCTTCAACATTATATTCCGATAAAATACTCAGTATGAAACACTATATTATTTTGAAAATGTGCCTTTTTAAAAACCCTTGTTTTTTTTCATCACTTGTTTGTATGAATTTCAGTATAAAATTTTTTTTTTTTTACCTTAAATATTTCTTTTAATTAATTTATCATAATATTTAATCGGCTTATTTTTTCCCATACAAATATAAACATCACTTTTTAGAACAAACTATTTGACAAATTTTAAATGAAACAACAACAGTGATATTTTTTTTAGAATATTGTGTTTTTTCAGGTGAAAACCTGTCTTTAATTTAACGTAAATTTGAATTTAACGGTCACGCTGTTAAAAGTTAAGGCTTATGAATCTAATATTATGCGCCGACTTTCTGGGTAAAAGAAATTCATTTTCGGTTGTAACTCGCAGCTCAATAAAACTATTATATGCGCCGACTTATGTCTTTCTTTTTTTTGTTTAGTTCAAATGTTCAATGAACAAGGAGATTGAAATTTTTTTAAACTTTTGTCTTGTTTTTGTTTTTTTTCTTTTCTTAATTTCTTAAAAACAAGTGAAGAAACAGTCAGTCGGTGCAACCGACTTAGAAATACCCTACACCTATTTGGTTCAAATTGAATGGGAAGTTAATAAGTCATTTTAAAACCATAAAAGATTAGTTTGATCTTAAGACATGGCTAACCAAAATAACTTTATAGTACTAAAAAACATTTTCTGATTTCTTTATCTATTTAAAAATATTACAAATTCTTACTAATTTATCTATTTAAAAATATTAAAAAACAAAATAACTTGAAATAAATCAAAATATATTTATTTCGATTCAATTACAAAAGTTAAAAAATTTGAATTATTAAATTTTGTGATAAACAGCTAATCAAAGCATAATATATTTAAAAATTCAAAGTTTTCAAATCGATCAAAAGCTTCTATAATCCGAACTCATTAACCAAACTCGACCAGAACCAATTCTCATGATACTTTCATTACTAGTAACTAACAGTTTAAATTTCTTTAAAATAGTGGCATAATTTTTTGAGTAATGCTATTTTTAAGATATATGTTTGTTAACCCTTGAACTTTTCAAAGGTTCCAGAACCCGAAACCATGGTACGATTTCGCCCATATGCAGTCCGCGCTGTATTTTAAATACCAGTGAACTCTTGTACACAATTGGAACGTTCTATCTTAATTTTAAGTTACTATTTTTAATAATTTCGATTATAAGCTTTTAAACCTTGGTAGATCTAAGAGGGGTACTGAACCACCACTCCAATTGATCCCAATTTAGAGGGCCACACAAATAGTAGAGAACATCTTTATGCCAAATTTGAAGCTTCTACATTTGTTTTAAGTTGCTATCTTTATTAATTTTATAGATATGCTTTAAGGTCTTCGGAAATGTGTGGCTGGTCCCCGACCCACTACTCCAAAAATTAAGTCCAAAAATCAAGGATACTAAAGAAATAGGAATGGACACCTTGATACCAAGTTTGGGGGTGCTATCTTCATTGGTTTCGGAATAATGCTCGTTTGGCCTAAATTCGATCAAAAAGTTCTAGGTTCCGAACTCATGGTCGAATCTCCCAGTATACCTACATGACCCTTACCGACCCAGTATACCTACTTTATTCTTTATTCTTAATGAAACAAAATGAAGACTATCATAAAAATTTTTATTTACAGCAAGTAGAAAATCTGCTAATGCAAAAAGTATTAGAAAGCGTAAAAGGCATTCTGAATTGTGTACAAACCTTAACTAGTATTAAAGGTATGGCGGGGACTACACATTGTCGAAATCGCGGCATGGTTTCCGCATCAATTCAATTACAAAAGTGAAAAAATTTGAATTATTAAATTTTGTGACGAAAAGCTAATCAAAGCATAATATATTTATTATTTAATAATTCAAACTTTTCAAAATTGCAATTATTTTAAATTGTTAGTTTATGCACCTATTAGAAAAGCTTATAAACGCAAAATATGCTATAAATAAATTTCTAAAGTACAATTACAATTTTAGAACTTTTCATATAATTCATTTAAATATAAAAATAAATTTACATAAATGCAGCAAGTACCTTTGAATATAGCTTAAGTATTGTACACAATGTCTTAATTATAAATCATCTTTGGTAATAATTCAATAAAATATATGATATGATTAACATTAAAAAAAAGGAATTTAACCGTTTATAAAAAAAATATTTTGTTTTTAATTTATAAAATATTATACAAAATATGTTTTATAATAAAATTCTTAGCCTTTCAAAAATATATAAGTGTTAAATATAAATGGAAATAGGAAAGAACTCTCGTGTATCAAACTTAAAGTTTCTATCTTCTTGAATTTCGAAGATAAGCTTTTTAGTTTTGGGATTTCTTAGGAGGCATCTGAACCAATACTACAGCTATGTCTAAATTTTAGGGACCCATAAGAAATAGGAAATATATTCTTTGGCTTCAAAATTATACTCGTTTGGCCTCAGATCGATCAAAAGCTTCTAGAATCCGAACTCATTGTCCGAACTCGACCAGAACCAATTTCCATGGTACTTTCATTATTAGTATCCTAGAGTTTAAATTTCATCAAAATAGCGGCATTATTTTTTGAGTTATACTGCTTTTAAGATATATGTTCGTTAGCGTTTGAACTTTGAAATGTTCCAGAACCCGAAACCATGGTACGATTTCGCCAATATGCAGTCCCCGTCATACTTTCAATACTAGCTAACCCTTGTACACAATTGGAACATTCTATCTTAATTTTAAGTTAATATTTTTATTAATTTCGATGATGCTTTTAAACTTTGGAGGGTGTAAGAGAGGTACTGAACCATCATTTTGATTGATCCAAAATTAGGAGAACGCGCAGGAAATAGTAAAGAATTACCACACACACTTCTGACCATGAAAACACAAGTTGACTTTGCACAGACATTAGACCTTTTATTGCCCCCATAATCAACAAAGCCTTCGATTAGGTTCTTTCATTTATTATAAGTCAAATTGGCCTGTACTCCCATTTCGTCAAAAACAAGGACAACTTCCTTTTCCTTAGGTGTTAGATTTGAAGTTATTTCCTTTATTTTGCTAAATACATTTGTATCCATACCAGGTGATAAAGTTTTGATTTTTATCCATCTGTATAGGGAGGAAGGATGTGGTAAGTTTTTTTAAACTTGGTTTTTTTAAATAAGTAATATTCGCTTTTGAAAGATCGAAAATCAAATTATTATCATCTTCGTAATGTGGTATAATTGTATTTTGTCTTAAAAATAATTTCGGTATAGCATTTTTATTTAAATATTTTTTCCCTGTTTCAATTTTTCAAATACATAACGTTCATATATTACATTACATATGTACGTATAGAATTGTAATTATTAAAATTATATTTTAAAATTAAAAATATAACATTACCAACCTAGGTATATCATTTTCCTCAAAGTGCTTACTACATATAAAAGGTTTCTTATGAGAAACTATAATTTCACGGGATTCCGGTATAATCTCTAGCCATTTCTTGTATTTTTCCGTTTTTTTATTTGGGATCTTAAAAAATTTTCGATTTGGAAAATTTTTTAAATTGCTCCACAATATAAAACATGACATTTTGTTCTTTTCCAAGACATTTTTTCATTAAATTATTTTAATTCAAAGTAAAACAATATTACTTATTCGATAATTAAATTATCAATAAATGCAAAAATAAGAATAGTTCAATTTCAGTTATGATCAGTAATGCATACAATTACATACATACTATTCAAATTCAAACACACAAATAATTATTCTTTATATGTAAGTAGTTACATATGTAAAAACAAAAATAATGAAAGCTAAAAAGAAAAATAAAAATAAGGTATTTGTTTTTATATTTTTCTTCTAAAGCTTTTGTTTATTTTGGTTTTTATTTTTTGTGAACTTTAACCGTGGAACATCAATTTTTTATATAGGAATGAGACATCTGTATATATTTATCTGTGATTATATATTAGAACACTATTTATATTTAGAATGTAAATAGCTTTTTTTGTGTAATAAGTGTACAAAATTATACTCTCTTTATTTTTTATTTAGGAATAAAATTCAAAAATACTTAAAAACGTTTTTATAATTGAAAAAATTATAAATTTTTTTTTTAAGCAAATTTCAAACGCAAGAATTGTTGACAACATTGTTGCCATACATTTTATTATGTATAGGAAAAAAAATTAGTTTCGTGTAATATTTGTCTAATATAAATTACACAAAACGGATTTTTTATGTTAATTTAAAAGCACAAAAAGCTCGAGTTTTGAGCAAAGGGCGATACTAGTTATAGTAATAAGGGAACGAACAAATAAATATTGTAAAACTAAATAGTATAAAATACTAAATAAATGAATAATAATAATTAAATTTTTTATTCAAGTTTATTCAAAAATTTAAATTTTTTAAATCCATTCAAAAAAGTGACAGGTATTAATTTATTTGGTATTTATATTTATTCATGTTGGTTCACAAAACTTAACCGGCAGAACGCAACCCATCAATGAAAAAAATATTATTTCAAACTAACCTTGAACATTGAGTTCATTTCGCGCTAAGTTGAAAATATGCAGGTTTTTTTTTAATTCAAAAATGTTTTAAAACAAATTTTTTTCATTTCATATCAGTCATTTTAGTTTTTGTTAAAAATATTCTTTTATTTAATTATAATTATAAATTTTATTTCGTTAAAAAACTTATATTTTTAGAACTTAGGAATAAGAATAAATTTCGATTTACTTCTTCCTCAAATCTTAAAGTCTAAAATTGTTCTTAAAAAAAACTGAAATCATTATTCAATTCAAAGTTATTTTTATCAGATAAAAACAAAGTAGGTTTGTAATAAAATATTTAGCCAAAAAAAGAGGAAGAGTGTAGTAGAGTAGGCTGTGTCCCGTATGGCCGTTATATAAACATTATATCATCCTGTTAATTACTTTTGGCAAAATTTTAAATACACAACTTATTAGGATTTCAGTTATAAAGAAAAAATAATTTGAAAGGCAGCTCAACTACTTCCACTACACCAACTTATTTTATTCAGACGTTCAAACATTCAGCTTTATTATGTATAAAGTAATGCTCATGTGAAATATGAAGTTGTGTAACAACTACTCGAACCCACTGCAGTAAATCAACCAAATTTTGCAGAAACTTTGGCCATAAAACTAAACTATTTTTAGCAAATTTTCAAATACCTAGCTTTATTAAGCGTAGAGTAATGCTCATACAAAAGATAAAGTTGTATGGCAGCTACTAGAACCCACTGCAGTAGAAAAACCAAATTTTGCAGAAATTTTGGCCATAACACTAAACTATTTTTGGCAAAATTTCAGGCTTCTAGCTTCACTAGGTATAGAGTAATGCTCGTATAAAAAAGTTTTATGGCAGGTACTCGAACTCGTGGACCAAAATGGTTGGATTTCAGTAGCGATGACGGCTATTGCATAAAAACGAATTACTGAAAATTTCAAAATCCTAACTAGATAACTCAAAAAGTAAAGGAGCTAGGATTATGAAATTTTCACAAATTCGTTTTTATGCAAAAACCGGAACCGCTATTTAAATCCAGCCATTTTAGTCCACGGGTTCGAGTACCTGCCATACAACTTCTAATTTTATATGAGCATTACTCTATACCTATGGAAGCTGTGTGTCTGAAATTTTGCTAAAAATAGTTTAGTGTAATGACCAAAGTTACTGCAAAATTTGGTTGGTCTACTGCAAAGGGTTCGAGTAGCTGCCATACAACTCCTTATTTTATATGAGCATTACTCTACACCTAATAAAGCTGAATGTTTGAAATTTTGTCAAAAGTAAATAACCGGATGATAAAATGTATATGTTACGGTCATGCGGGTATCCCAGAGTTGACACAGCCTACTCTACTACACTCTTCCTCGTCTTATCTATATTTGCATTCTATAATTTTTCAATAACTTATATAAGTGTATGTGAATATAAAAATTTTGAGAAAAAACTCATATCCTTACCAAGTGTTTCGCATATGTGATACAATTTTCAAATAATCGAGTTATCGTTATGTTTTATATCGATATTTCTAACTATGCCGATGTCCAAAAACTGAACGCTTTTCAAAAATGTCTATTTTCTTATAAATATTTTTCTTTAGTATCGACAAAAATAAAAAAATCTTAAAAATATTTAAAAAGAAAATAATTTTTACATAAAGTTTTGTTATATTTTCTAAAATTTAACAGAAAATACGGATACCTAGAAAACGGTTTATGAAACTCGGTCTAAGAAAAATTTCAGTTTAAAAATTTATATCCTTTCGTTTTTAGTAGTTAAAAATACCACTGATCGACAGAGCATTTCCAATTTTGGTAAAGAAATTATTTCCATTTCATTATTTATTAATCAGCTAAATATTTCATGCTTGTTTACGAAACTGATAAAATTATTTCTGTTGCATTATTTATTACTAGCAGATTTACCCGGCGTTGCCCGGGAGCGTGCAAATTGTAAAAAAGCAAGTTTCAGCCAATTTTTTGAAGTACTACTTTGGTTAAAATGAAAGACTCAAAAAAATATTTGTGGAGTTGCGTTAATTCATTGTGGCCAAGCAGTTTTTTATAGGTTTTTTCGTTACTTTGCTATAAATTAGAAATGGTTTAACCTATCGACTTCAAATTTTGTATATGTGTTTCTCGTTGAGAATGGAGTTCACGCTATTGGAATTTGTTAACCAATGCCGAACCGACGATTGTTTAAAAAAAAATTTGTAAGTAAACTACGTCCAATTTTTGAAAGTAGGTAAGACTTCTTTGAATTAGAGGAATGCTTAAAAAAATGTTTTGTGGAGCTTTTTTAACCGATTACGCAATTTGCCATTATGTCATTATACTATGTCAATAGCAGTTTTCTTGAATTGCCGTTTGAATAAAATATAGTCGATGATTTAGAAAAGGTTTTAAAATCTTCTTTTCAACTATTTTGTTTTGTACGTACCTGCAAGTTCTACTACGCTCTTCCTTGTCTTTTTATGATTTTGTAAGAGAAACGTAGGCTTCTTTTTTGGAAAAACTGTTTTAAAATACTATGTATATAAGCATAATATATACGAAATTATTTTTTGATTTTTAGATTGCATTTAAAGAAAACTGCAATTTTACACTGAAATCTATTTTTAAATAACAACAACTGAAAAGTAGATAAAAAACAAAGACTTACGAAAAAAATGTAGAGAAGGAAAATGTTGTTATTTAAATTTAAAGATATTATTATTCGGATTCTTTATTAGCTTTATTTTTATTATTATTAATATTATCTCATTTAGTTTTTGCACTATTTCAGACTATTTGAGAGGGAAAAAAATAGTCTTATTTAATTAGGTGAGCTTTTGGAATAAAGATGAACTTACCGTTAATACCAAAAATTCGAAAATTTCATTGAATCTTTGTTCAAAACGCATAAACAGGTCAAAACCAAATTAACCCTGTGGGATTTTATAATAAAAATGTTGGTACGAAATTTTCAATAAAATTCTTTTAATAAAACTAATAGAAAACTTCATTGACATTGCAAAAGCTTCATTGTACCCTCGGCCCAAACGGGTTAACCGAACTCAACAAAAATTTGTCTCAGCCTCTCTTTTTGAGGGCAAAATCACCCTTTAAAATAGGACCCAAATAAGAAACACAAAATTTTTTGGAAGCCAGCCAAGCCGAAATGGGTTAATTTATTGAAACCAATTTTATACAACTATTTCCGGTTGCTAAGGGCAACATTTGTACAAAATTTCAAGTCAATTGGTCAAACCGTTTTGACTCGACATCAAAAACATTGAAAAAGCTTCATTGCACCCTCGTGCCCAAACGGGTAAACCGAACTCAACAAAAATTTCTGTTAGCCTCTTTTTTCGACTGCGAAACCACCCTGCAAAATTGGACACAAACCAGAAACACAAAAACTTTTAGAAGCCCGCCAGGCCGAAATGGGTTAATTCATGCCAACCAAATCTATACAATTAATTCCGGTTGCTAAGGGGAAAATTTGTGCGAAATTTCAAGTTAATCGGTCAAACCGTTTTGACTCGACATTAAAAAAACGAAAAAGCTTAAAACGGCTTTGGAGCCGCAACCTGTTGCCTCTTAAAAATGTGGCATAGCCTATGTCACCACCGAAGCTCTCGGAAATATTCCTTTGAAATTTTGTGACATTCGGACCAGTGGTTTTCACGTGAATCCTGGACAAACAAACAAACAAACAAATAAACAAACAAAAAAACAAACAAATTTCGTTTTTTATATATTAGACTAGCAGATTTACCCGGCGTTGCCCGAAAGCTTGCAAATTGTAAAAAAGCAAGTTTCAGCCAATTTTTTGAAATACTACTTTGCCTATAAATGCCACAAAAAAATATTTGTGGAGTTCCGTTAACCCATCGTGGCACAACAGCTTTTTATAGGTTTTATAGGTTTGCTATATATTAGAAATGATTTAACAGATTAACTTCAAATTTCGTATATGTGTTCTTCTTTGAAATTGAAGTTCAATTTACTAAAAGACTTGAAAGTTGTTAACTCCTGCCGACCCGACGATTGTTCAAAAAAAAATTTGTAAGTAAATTACGTCCAATTTTTGAAAGTAGGTACAACTTCTTTGAATTAGGGGAATACTTAAAAAAAAGGTTTGTCGAGTTCTTTTAATCGAATGAGAAACAAAAACTTTAAAAAACAGGTTGCAAAACAATTTGAACGATTATCTCTAATTTTTCTATACATGGTGCTTCTTGACAATTTGGTGCTCCTTGACGATATAATTGAGGATGGTAGGTTTCCGGTGAATAATGTTAACTGAATTAAAATGACTATAGGTCAAAAGAGAATTTTCTTGAATATCCAACGTTTGAATAAAATATAGTCGATGGTTTAGAAAAGGTTTAAAAATTTACTTTTCAACTTATATTTTGTTTAGTCCTGAAAGTTGTAAAACGCTCTTCCTCGTTTTTTTATGATTTTATGAGAGAAATGTAGGCTTATTTTTTGGAAAAACTGTTTTAAAATACTATGTATTTAAGCATTATATATAACAAATTGAATTTTTTGATTTTTAAATTTCATTTGAAGAAAACTGAAAATTTCATTGAATCTTTGTTCAAAACCCACAAACAGGTCAAAACCAAATTAACACTGTGGGTTTTAATTAAAATCCTGGTACAAAATTTTCAATAAAATACTTTTAATCGTATAAGAAAATAAAATATATAGAAAATTTCATAGCGTCGTCGTGGAAAATTGGTTAATCGAACTTAACTTAAACTTTTTGCAGCCTCTCTTTTAGACTACAAAATCAACCTGAAAAATTGGACACAAACCGAAAACACAAAATTTTTTGAAAGTCCGCCAGACCGAAATGGGTTAATTTATTCCAACCAAATTTATACAACTAAATGCGGTTGCTAAGTGGAACATTTGTGCAAAATTTCAAGTCAATCGGTCAAACAGTTTTGACTCGACATCAAAAACATTGAAAAAGCTTCTTTGCACCCTCGTGCCCAAACGGGTTAACCGAACTCAACAAAAATTTGTGCCAGACTTTATTTTCGACTGCGAAACCACCTTGTAAAATTGGACACAAATCGGAAACACAAAATTTTTTGGAAGCCCACCAGGCCGAAATGGGTTAAATTATTCCAACCAAATTTATGCAACTAATTGCGGTTGCTAAGAGAAACATTTGTGCAAAATTTCAAGTCAATCGGTCAAACTGTTTCGGCTCGACATCAAAAACATTGAAAAAGCTTCATTGGCCCTCGTGCCCAAACGGGTTAACCGAACCCAACAAAAATTTGTGCCAGCCTCTCTTTTTGACTGCAAAACCACTCTGTAAAATTGAACACAAATCGGAAACACAAAATTTTTTGGAAGCCCGCCGGGCCGAAAGGGGTTAATTTATTCCAACCAGTTTTATACCATTAATTCCGTGTAATAAGAAGAACATTCGTGCAAAATTTCAAGTGAATCGGTCAAACCGTTTCGACTCGACATCAAAAAAACGAAAAAGCTTAAAACGGCTCTGGAGCCGCAACCTGCTGACTTATAAAAATGCGACATAGTCTATGTCACCCCCCGGACTCCCAAAATTATTCCTCTAAAATTTGGTGTCAATCGGAACAGTGGTTTTCACGTGAATCCTGGACAAACAAACAAACAAACAAACAAACAAATAAACAAACAAACAAATAAACAAACAAATTTTCGTTTTTATATATTAGATTAGAAATTTGCATTCAAAACCTTTTAGAAAATTACAAATAGATATGAGTTAAAAGTTTTAAAAATATTGTTTTCGACCGTTAGGCAGGCCAACAAAAACTTAAAAAAAATACATTAGGTCCAAACGGGTTAATAGAGCGCAATCATGTTTTTTGGTGAGCTTGTGAAATAATGCAATGTTTGCGTTAACTTTAAACTGTGTTAGTCGAACAATTGTTTTTTTTTTAACATATTGATTAAACCTTTTCAACAGAAGAACAAATTTATATTAAAGATTGAACTCTTTAAGGAGATCAAATTTAATGAACCCTTGTGACAAAAGGGGTTAAATGATAAAAATCAAATTAACCCTGTGAGCTTTGCTAATAAAGATTAGCTGAAAAATGTGTTCAAGATTAGCTGAAAAAAGTGTTCGTTTAAGCTCAACAACAAAAACATTGAAAAAGCTTCATTGCGCTCTCTTGCCCAAACGGCCAAAAAAAATATTGAAAGGCCGCCAGGCCGAAATGGGTTAATATATTCCAAGCAACTGTATAAAACTAATTCCGTTTGCTAAGAGGAAGATTTGTGCAAAATTTCAAGTCAATCGGTCAAACTGTTTCGGCTCGACATCAAAAACATTGAAAAAGCTTCATTGCGCCCTCGTGCCCAAACGGGTTAACCGAACCCAACAAAAATTTGTGCCAGCCTTTCTTTTCGACTGCAAAACCACCCTGTAAAATTGGACACAAATCGGAAACAAATAATTTTTTGGAAGCCAGCCGGGCCGAAATGGGTTAATATTTTCGAACCATCTTTATACAACTAATTCCGTTTGCTAAGAGGAAGATTTGTGCAAAATTTCAAGTCAATCGGTCAAACTGTTTCGGCTCGACATCAAAAACATTGAAAAAGCTTCATTGCGCCCTCGTGCCCAAACGGGTTAACCGAACCCAACAAAAATTTGTGCCAGCCTCTCTTTTTGACTGCAAAACTACCCTGTAAAATTGGACACAAATCGGAAACACAAAATTTTTTGGAAGCCCGCCGGGCCGAAAGGGGTTAATTTATTTCAACCAACTTTATACCATTAATTCCGTTTAATAAGAAGAACATTCGTGCAAAATTTCAAGTGAATCGGTCAAACCGTTTCAGCTCGACATCAAAAAAACGAAAAAGCTTAAAACGGCTCTGGAGCCGCAACCTGCTGACTTATAAAAATGCGACATAGCGTATGTCACCCCCCGGGCTCCCAAAATTATTCCTCTAAAATTTGGTGTCAATCGGACCAGTGGTTTTCACGTGAATCCTGGACAAACAAACAAACAAACAAACAAACAAACAAACAAACAAATAAACAAACAAATTTTCTTCTTTATATATTAGATTATCTCTTATAACTTACTATTTGAGACTATTTGAGAGGAAAACAAGTAAAGAAACAGTCAGTCGGTGCAACCGACTTAGAAATACCCTACACCTATTTGGTTTAAATTTAAGGACATATCCATAAGTCGTTTTAACACCATAAGAGCTGTTATTAATTTAATGGTAAGACATAGCTCACCAAATTAACTTTATAATACTAAAAACATTTTCTAATTAGACTATCTATAAAAAAATATTACAAATTCTTACTAATTTATCTATTTAAAAATATTAAAACAAAAAAACTTGAAATAAATGAAAATATATTTATTCCAATTCAATTACTAAATGAAAAAATTTGAATTATTAAATTTTGTGATAAAAAGCTAATATATTTAATAATTAAAATTTTTCAAAATTGCAAATTATTTTAAATGGCTTGTTTATGTACCTATTAGAAAAGCTTATAAACGCAAAATATGCAATAAATGTATTTCTAAAATACATATACAAATTTAGACCTTTTCATATAATTAATTTAAATATAAAAATAAATTTTACATAAATGCAGCAAGTACCTTTGAACATAGCTGAACCACTACAATTAAGTAAAAATTTCGGGGACACATAGGAAATAGGAAATATATTCTTTGGCTTCGAAATTAAACTCGACCAGAACCAATTCCCATGGTAATTTCATTACTAGTAACCTCCAGTTTAAATTTCATCAAAATAGCGGCATTAATTTTTGAGTTATGGTGTTTTAAGATATATGTTTGTTAGCCCTTGAGCTTTTCAAGGGTTTCAGAACTCAAAACCATGGTACGATTTCGCCCATATGCAGTACCCGTCATACTTTCAATACTAGTTAACCCTTGTACACAATTGGAACGTTCTATCTTAATTTTAAGTTACTAGTTTCATTAATTTCGATGATAAGCTTTTACACATTGTGGGGTTTGAGAGAGGTACTGAACCACCACTCCAATTGATCCCAAATTAGGGGGGCACGCAAGAAATAGTAAAGAACACCCTTGTGGCAAATTGGAAGCTTCTACATTTTTTCAAGTTGTTATCTTTATTAATTTTAAAGATTTGCTCAAAGGTCTTCGGAAATGTGTAGCTGGTCCCCGACTCACTACTCCACTTGGGCTCGAATTCCCAAGACCCTTAGGAAATAGGAAGGGACACCCTGATACCAAATTTGGAGGTTCTATCTTCATTGGTTTCGGTATTATGCTAGTTTGACCTGAATTCGATCAAAAAGTTCTAAGTTCCGAACCCATTGTGTAAACCTCACCTTACAGCACAAATTTCATGAAGATAGCCTCATTAGTTGTTGAGTTATCGTGATTTTTTATATATGTTCGTTAGCCCTGACACTGATTAAAAGGTCCAGAATCCGAACCATTGGGCTGATTTCGCCCTTATACAGTCCGCGCTGTACTTATAGTACTTGTTAACCCTTGTATACAATTGGAACGGTCTATCTTAATTTTAAGCAACTATTTTTAGTAATTTCGATTATAAGCCTTTAAAACTTGGGAGGTCTGAGAGGGGTACTGAACAACCACTCCAATTGATCCCAAATTAGGAGAACACGCAAGTGATAGTAAAGAACACCCTTGTGGCAAATTGGAAGCTTCTACATTTTTTCAAGTTGTTATCTTTATTAATTGTAAAGATATGCTTAAAGGTTTTCGGAAATGTGTGGCTGGTCCCCGACTCACTTCTCCAATGGGGCTCAAATTCCCAAGACACTTAGGAAATAGGAGGGGACACCCTGAAACAAAATTTGGAGGTTCTATCTTCATTGGTTTCGGAATTATGCTCGTTTAGCCTAAATTCAATCAAAAAAATCTAAGTTCCGAACCCACTGTCTAATCCTACCGTACGGAATCACCGCCGTAGTTTCATTACCAATAACCTACAGCACAAATTTGATGAAGATAGCCTCATTAGTTGTTGAGTAATCGTGATTATACCCGTATGACTATATAGGCAAAGGGTATAATAAATTTGCCATTACGTTTGTGACGCAGAGAAGGAGGGGGGGGTAGATATAGACTCAAGTGTATGGATCGGATCAGAATCGAAAAATAAATCGATTTAGCTATGTATGTCCGTCCGTCCGTCCGTCAGTCCGTTCGTCCGTCATCACGATAACTCAAAAAGTAAAGGAGCTAGGATTATGAAATTTTCACAAATTCGTTTTTATGCAAAAAACGGAATCGAGTTTTAAATTCAGCCATTTTGGTCCACGGGTTCGAGTACCTGCCATACAACTTCTAATTTTATATGAGCATTACTCTATACCTATGGAAGCTGCGTGTCTGAAATTTTGCCAAAAGTATTTTAGTATAATGGCCAAAGTTACTGCAAAATTTGGTTGGTCTACTGCAGAGGGTTCGAGTAGCTGCCCTACAACTCCTTCTTTTATTTGAGCTTTACACTACACCTGATGAAGCTGGGTGTCTGAAATTTTGCAAAAAATAGTTTAGTGTAATGGCCAAAGTTACTGCAAAATTTGGTTGGTCTACTGCAAAGGGTTCGAGTAGCTGCCATACAACTCCTTCTTTTATATGAGCATTACTCTATACCAATGAAGCTGTGTGTCTGAAATTTTGCTAAAAATAGTTTAGTGTAATGGCCAAAGTTACTGCAAAATTTGGTTGGTCTACTGCAAAGGGTTCGAGTAGCTGCCATACAACTCCTTCTTTTATATGCACATTACTCTATACCTATTGAAGCTGTGTGTCTGAAATTTTGCTAAAAATAGTTTAGTGTAATGGCCAAAGTTACTGCAAAATTTGGTTGGTCTACTGCAAAGGGTTCGAGTAGCTGCCATACAACTCCTTCTTTTATATGAGCATTACTCTACACCTAATAAAGCTGAATGTTTGAAATTTTGCCAAAAGTAATTAGCCGGATGATATAATGTATATGTTACGGTCATACGGGTATCCCAGAGTTGACACAGTCTACTCTACTGCACTCTTCCTCGTTTTTTATATATGTTCGTTAGCCCTGACACCGATTAAAAGGTCCAGAATCCGAACTTTTGGGCTGAATTCGCCCTTATACAGTCCGCGCTGTACTTATAGTACTAGTTAACCCTTGTACACAATTTGAACGGTCTATCTTAATTTTAAGTAACTATTTTTAGTAATTTCGATTATAAGCCTTTAAAACTTGGGAGGTCTGAGAAGGGTACTGAACCCCCACTCCAATTGATCCCAAATTAGGGGAACACGCAAGTTATGTATGAACTTCCTAATATAACGTTAACTGAGTCAACTTAAAGTTCTACACCTGAAGTTGTTATAGAAGCTAAAACAATAGCAACAAAAAAAAGTATATTTTGATTTTCATTTTTATTTTTTCTTATTTCAAAATTTAACTTAAAATTAAAAATTTACATTCATATATAAAAATCCGTAAATATATGTAAAAATGCTGAATTTGCATTATTTTTGTTTTTTTGTTTTTTAAATGACAAAAACCTTGAACTCTTCAAGTTCAATGTTGTTTAAATGAATAATTTTATATTAGAAACTTAATTAATAAGAAATGCTTAGTCTTAGTTTTTTTAAGTTTAGTTTAATTACAAAAAACCGTAATATAAATTAAGTTTTAGTTGGTTATAACTGTTCAAACGTAATATAATTAAAACTAATTAATATATAAAATTTTTTTGTTTTATTTTTATAATTAAATATAATAAAACCTTTTTTTATAAAAAATATATTTGGCGCAGTCGGTAGGATCTCTATCAAAAGAAAAGAGATCTAGTGAAACGAATTTAATTAGCATTATTTAAAATAATATTACAAAAACATTTTTTTAAAGTGGGCAACAAAGTAAGCCAAAGCAAAATTTAGTGGTTTATGTAGAAACGAACACAATAAAAAAAAAAAAAAAAACAAAAAAAAAAAAATATAATATAATATATAAATAAATAAATCAAAATTGATCGTCAAATAAACAGAAGCAATTTATTTGATCAATACCGTAATATTATGGCAAATGAACAAAATGACATTCGTATTGAACAGTGCTTAGTAGCTCTAACTCAGCTATTAGTGCAAAACAACCAACTACAAAATTGGAGATCACAAATTGAAAAGGAAATTCAATTTATTCCAGCTTTTAATGGTGAGCCAGGTACTTTACCATCTTTCATCGATTCAGTGACCAGAGTATTAGCTGATCATGTGGCGGAAGCTAACCAGGTTTTCAACATTATTTACAACATCAAAATTCAGGGAAGTGCAAAAAATTTACTTAATGTCAGCCCTCCAGCAAATTGGGATGATTGCAAAATAAAATTAAAACAACATTATAGAGCATCAAAAGACCAAATGGCAATCACAAGAGAAATTGGAGCACTAAAAGTAAGTAGCATTAAAGATTTAGATAATAAGTTAAGATTAGTGATAGAAGATATAACAGAATATGCGGCTTTTATTGAAGATAGCCAAACAGTAATTGATATATTTAGTGGAATGTTAGTTCAGAAAATTAAAGAACTTTCTTCAGGATCGTTAGCTTATGCAATAATATCGAAAAATAATTTGACTGAAATTAGAAATACAGTAAGGAGTTTTATAGGTTTAGACGAGGGTAATCTTAATTTATCTCACAAAAATTTTAATAAAAATAGTGATAGTAAAAATTTTTTTAGGAATGATAATAAAAATAATTACAATTATAATAATAAAAAAAATTTTTTTAGTAATAAAAATTATGGAAGTAGAAATATGTTTAACAACAACAGTGTTAATAACAATTCAAATTCGAATTTTAAAAATAATAATAATAATTTCCAATTTCGAGCAAACGATAATTTTTATCAAAATAGAAATAGGCCTTCTCAGTTTAACCGAAATTATAATAGATACAATGACAGGCAAGAAAGTAAACAGACCAGACCAATGGAAGTTGATCCAAGTAGACAAACTCGATCAATGGATGTTGATAATTTAAGTAAAAAAAATGAAACTAATACAATTGAAGAAACTTTTTTTATAAATTAGCCTCGGACCCAAATAAAATTTTTACAATTTTAACAATTCAAGAAAAAAAATATTCAGCCTTGTTAGATACAGGCTCAACAATAAGCATTTTAAATAAAAATAAATTTTGTAGTTCTAAGTTTACTGTAATAAATTCAACTTCAATATCTATCAATACAATTCAAGGAGAGGTAAGCAAACCTAATAGAACAGTTGCTACCTTATCTCCAGCAGAATTTAAATATCCTGAAAATGCAAGAATGAAATGGATTGCAATGAAATTAAACAAGCCATATGACTTATTATTAGGTATGGATTGGATAAAAAAAAATGTGAAAGATATCAACGTAGAAAATCAACAAATTAATATGACCAATGGAGTGAGTCTTCCATTCTTAACTAAAACTATTCAAGAAGAAGTTAATGTATTAGAAGTAAGTGAAGTTCAAACTCTACAATTGGATCATTTAAATGAAAAAGAAAAACATATAATTGAAAAATTAGTTTCAAAATTCAATAAGCTATTATATAAAGAAGGTGATATTTTGACCAGTACAAATACAGTGGTACATGAAATTAAAACAACAACAAGCGAACAAATTAATTCAAAACTTTATCGATATCCACCTAAACATGAAACTGAAGTGAGACGTCAAATGGAAGAAATGGAAAAACAGGGCATAATTAGAAAAAGTAAAAGTCGATATAGTTCTCCGATTATAGTAGTACCCAAAAGAAAAGATAATTCTGGAGTACAAAAATTTAGAATAGTTGTGGATTATAGAAGATTAAATCAGGTCACAATCGACGATAAATACCCTTTACCTAATATGGATAGCATTCTGGACAAATTGGGAAAAGCCCAATATTTCAGCACGTTAGATTTAGCCAAAGGTTACCATCAGATATTAGTAGCTGAAAAAGATATTGAAAAAACTGCTTTTGTTACTCCAGCAGGTCTATATGAATATGTACGTATGCCATTTGGATTGAAGAACGCACCGGCAACGTTTCAAAGATTGATGAACGAAATTCTTCGAGAATATATCAATCAAATTTGCGTCGTATATCTTGATGATATATTAATTTTTTCGACAACATTAGAAGAACACGAAAATTCATTAACAAAAATATTTAAAAGATTACAGGAACACAATTTGAAAATTCAAGTAGATAAATGTAGTTTTCTTAAAAGAAATACAGAATTTCTAGGACATATTTTGACAAAGGATGGGATAAAACCTAACCCTGAAAAAATAAAAAATATTCAAGAGTTACAAATTCCAAAAACTGAAAAACAATTAAAAGGTTTCTTAGGAGCAACTGGATTTTATAGAAAATTCATCAAAGATTATTCTAAGGTTGCATATCCTATGATTAAATATTTAAAAAAAGATAACAAAATTAATATAAATGACCCACAGTATATAGCAGCATTTGAAAACTTAAAAAGCTTGATAACTTCACATCCAATTTTAAAATTTCCAGAATACGATAAACCGTTTGTTGTAACTACAGATGCAAGTGATCATGCTATAGGTGCAGTGTTGTCTCAACAAGGTCATCCAATTTGTTATGTTTCGAGAACGCTAAACAACCATGAAAAAAATTATTGTACTACAGATAAAGAGTTTTTGGCAATTATGTATGCAGTAAATTATTTCAGACCTTATCTATATGGTAATAAGTTTAAAATCATAACAGACCATGTGCCAATTAAATATTTAAACAACAAATACAAAGGAAAGGAATTTTCACAAAGACACCAAAGATGGTTGCTAAAACTTCAAGAATATAATTATGAGATTGAATATTTGCAGGGTAAAGGAAATAAGGTAGCTGATTATTTAAGCAGATTAGAAAATACAAAGAAAATTTATGAAGAGCATCCAATTTAGAATTATCTAATGATACAGTACGTTCTGCAGATGAAAATCAATTAGATTACATAGGCATAAAAGAGGATATAGTAAATAAATATAAAACACAAATCATACTCACTTACAGTCCTGAAGAGAATATAACACTTCTCAATAGAAGAATTATTGAAATAAATCCGTTAGAAAATGAAAATTTAATTAAAGACATTTTAAAACGTTATATCAAGAAAGGATATACGAGCATTTATTCGGAAGTATCTGATACTGACTATCATAAAATACAACTAATTTTAATATCGATGTTTTCATTTGATTCAAAAATAAAATTTATACGAAGTACAAAAAGAGCTAAAGAAATAAAAACTGAAGAAGAATTACATAAACAACTATCTCTTTACCACACTAAAGAGTCTATGCATAGTGGAATAAATGAATGTTACCACAATTTAAAAGACAAAATTTATTTTCCGAAGTTAAAAGATCATATTCATTTAATTATCAATAATTGTGAAAAATGTCAACAAATTAAGTATGATCGAAAACCATTAAAACCTAAATTTGCATTTACAGAAACACCTAAAGGAAAAAACGAAATTATACATTTGGACATATTTCATTTTAAAAAACAATCGTTTGTTACAGTAATTGATAAATTAACAAAATTTGCCTCAGCATATGGTATAACAGATCGCAATTGGAGAGCAAAGAAAACAATTATAATGGAACATTTTGCAAAATTTGGAAAACCAAAAAAAATAATTATGGACAATAAATTTAGAGCTGAACAACTAATTGAGTATTTAAATAGTGAAAATGTTGAAATTCATCTAACAAAAGCAAATAATCACACTGGAAATGCTGATATAGAGAGACTACACTCAACCCTCTTAGAAAAAATAACAGGAATTGAGGATAGGGAACTTTCAGTTGAGATGAAGATACAGATGGCTATAGGAAACTTTAACGATCGCTATCATTCAACAATAAAATACACACCTAGAGAAGCTAAAGAAAATGTAGATGTTAGTAAATTGCAAATAAATATAGATAAAATGAAAACTAAAACTATAAATAAAAGAAACTTTAATAGAGAACACTATATAGAAAATAGATCAGTAGGAGCTATTAGAAATTATAAGAGACTTAGACATAAGGACGAACCATATTACAAACATAAACCTTTATTAAATGTACATTATTCAAATATTAAAAGACCTTTAAAACTTTTAGGTTTTCAACATAATAATATTGCTGTTAATAATCTTACCAACACAACTGACTGTAGGACTTCTTTAAGTCAATCCAATTCACGAAGAAGCCGGTTATATTCAAATAAAACTTCAACAGGTAGAAATAGTAAATAAAACTAGTACAATTTTACATATTATAAATCCAAGAGAAATAGATAATATGCTTACACAAATAGAAAAAATTACAAGAACAAGAAATGCATAACAAAAATTTATTAAAAGCGGAAATTAAAATAATTAGAGCAAAAATCAGATCTATAATGCCAACTAAAACTAGAAAAAGAAGAGGTCTAATTAATTTCATAGGCAGTGCTGAAAAATGGTTATTCGGCACAATGGACGGAGAAGATCGAAAAGAAATATTAGAGCATTTAAAAACTATTGAAGAAAAGGATCACAACGCTATTACTACACTAAATCAACAAATTTTAATAAATTCACATTTTAACGAAACTATAAACATTCTTAAACAGACAATAGAACAAAACAGAATTAAAAAGACAGAAGTCTTTAATGAAATAAAAGAAAACAATAAACAAATTATAACTGAATAAATGAACAATATATAAAAAATCACGATAACTTAACAACTAATGACGCTATCTTCGTCAAATTTGTGCTTAGGTTACTAGTAATAAAACTATTTCGGGAATTGCGTAAGGTCGGGATTGGACCATGGGTTCGGAACCTAGAACTTTTTGATCGAATTTAGGCCAAACGAGCATAATTCCGAAACCAATGAAGATAGAACCTCCAAATTTAGTATCAGGGTGTCCCTTCCTATTTCCTGAGTGTCTTGTGAATTTGGGCCCCATTGGAGTAGTGGGTCGGGGACCAGCCACACATTTCCGAAGACCTTAAAGCATATCTTTAAAATTAATAAAGATAACAACTTGAAAAAATGTAGAAGCTTCCATTTTGCCACAAGGGTGTACTATCTCTTGCGTGTTCCCCTAATTTGGGATCAATTGGAGTGGTAGTTCTGTACCCCTCTCAGACCTACCAAGGTTTAAAGACTTATAATCGAAATTACTAAAAATAGTTACTTATAATTAAGATAGACCGTTCAAATTGTGTACAAGGGTTAACTAGTACTATAAGTACAGCGCGGACTATATAAAGGCGAAATCAGCCCAACGGTTCGGATTCCGGATCTTTTAGTCGGTGTAAGGGATAACGAACACATT
Source organism: Dolichopus griseipennis (assembly GCA_963082915.1). Lineage (NCBI taxonomy): Eukaryota > Metazoa > Arthropoda > Insecta > Diptera > Dolichopodidae > Dolichopus > Dolichopus griseipennis. The sequence goes on from OY720441.1 coordinate 265,387,687, forward strand.
TTAAAAATCACGATAACTCAACAACTAATGACCCTATCTTCATGAAATTTGTGCTGTAGGTTATTGGTAATGAAACTACGGCGGTGATTACGTACGGTGAGGATTGGACAATGGATTCGGAAATTAGAACTTTTTGATCGAATTTAGGCCAAACGAGCATAATTCCGAAACCAATAAAGATAGAACCTCGAAATTTGGTATCAGGGTGTCCCTTCCTATTTCGTAAGTGTCTTCGAAATTTGGGCCCCATTGGAGTAGTGGGTCGGAGACCAGCCACTCAGTTCCGAGGACCTTAAAGCATATTTTCGAAATTAATAAAGATAGTAACTTGAAACAAATGTAGAAGCTTCAAATTTGGCCTAGGGTGTTCTTTACTATTTTTTGCGTGTCCCCCCAATTTGGGATCAATTGGAGTGGTGGTTCAGAACCTCTCTTAGACCCCCCAATGTGTAAAAGCTTATCATCGAAATTAATAAAACTAGTAACTTAAAATTAAGCTAGAAAGTTCCAATTGTGTACAAGGGTTAACTAGTATTGAAAGTATGACGGGACTGCATATGGGCGAAATCGTACCATGGTTTCGGGTTCTGGAACCCTTGAAAAGTTCAAGGACTACCAAACATATATCTTAAAAACACCATAACTCAAAAAATAATGCCGGTATTTTGATGAAATTTAACACCAGGTTACTAGTAATGAAAGTACCATGGGAATTGGTTGTGTTTTCGAAGTTTAATTTCGAAGCCAAAGAATATATTTCCTATGTCCTATGTGTCTCCGAAATCTAGACTTAATTGTATTGGTTCAGCTATGATCAAAGGTACTAGCTGCATTTATGTAAAATTTATTTTTATATTTAAATGAATTATATGAAAAGGTGTAAATTTGTAATTGTATTTTAGAAATACATTTATTGCATATTTTGCGTTTATTAGCTTTTCTATTAGGTATATAAACTAACCATTTAAAATAATTGCAATTTTTAAAAATTTGGATTATTAAATATATTATGCTTTGATTATCTTTTTATCACAAAATTTAATAATTAGAATTTTTTCATTTTGTAATTGATTTGGAATAAATATTGTAAAATTTTTTAATAGATAGTGTAATTAGAAAATGTTTTTAGTATTATAAAGTTAATTTGGTTAGCTATGTCTTACGATCAAATTAATAACAGCTTTTATGGTGTTAAAATGACTTATGGATATGTCCTTAAATTTGAACCAAATAGGTGTAGGGTATTTCTAAGTCGGTTGCACCGACTAACTGTTTATTTACTTGTTATAATTAAAATGCTGATACAAAATTTTCAATAAAATTCTTTTAATCGTTTAAGCAAATAAAATTTATAGAAAACTTCATGGTGTCGTCGTGGAAAACGGGTTAATCGAACTTAACTAAACTTTTTGCAGCCTCTCTTTTCGACTGCAAAGTCACCCTGTAAAATTGGACAAATCGGAAACACAATATTTTTTTGGATCCCGCAAGAACGAAATGTGTTCATTCATTCCAACCAAATTTATATAACTAATTCCGGTTGCTAAGAGGAACATTTGTGCATAATTTCAAGTCAATCGATTAAACCGTTTTGACTCGACATCCAAAAAACGAAAAAGCTTAAAACGGCTCTGGAGTCGCAACTTGTTGACTTATAAAAATGTAACATAGCCTATGTCACCCCTCGGGCTCTCAGAATTATATCTTTAAAACTTTGTGACAATCGGAACAGTGGTTTTCACGTGAATCCTGGACAAACAGACAAACAAACAAACAAATTTCTCCTTTATATATTAGATTAAACTATTTCATGCTGGTTTACTTTGTAGGCATATAAAAACTGTATAAAAAATATTTAATTATTTCTGAAAAATTTGAGTATACGAGTATATATTTGTGTTACCTATATAAATAAGTTTTTTTTATAGACGCAAGGGTTGTCGATGTTAAACAATATTTTAAATTTTTCTAAGCATAGATTTAAATACTGTCATGTGTATTAAGATAAAGATTATTTTAACATAGTTTTTAAAATTCAAGTTATAGGTACAAATAAAAGTTTGCGTATTTTTATGTTTATTCATTGCTATTAAAAATATGCTAACACAGTCTCACCATTGACCAAGTTCCCAACTATTATGATAAAAAAAACACTAATTAATCTTCTAAATACTTATTGGGTTACTTCAGAATTGAATAAAATTGCTAGATATTTTTTCTACATGATTATTCTATATAATAATATACAGGGTGTTCCCGCCTCGATGGTCTTCCTTCAAATGGGTGATCGGGCATAACGAGCAGAACAAAAAATTGTATGAAAGGGGGGGGGGGTCTATTTTCATTAGTTTAGAAGTTATGGGCCTTAACTATTTTTCAATCATAATTTAGTTTTATTTCGATAAAATTGGAACTAAATAAAATAAAAACAAGTAAAGAAACAGTCTGTCGGTGCAACCGACTTAGAAATACCCTACACCTATTTGGTTCAAATTTAATTACATATCCATAAGTCATTTTAACGCCATAAAAGCTGTTATTAATTTGATTGTAAGACATAGCTAACCAAATTAATTTTATAATACTAAAAACATTTTCTAATTACACTATCTATTAAAAAATATTACAAAATCTTACTAATTTATCTATTTATAAATATTAAAAAACAAACAAACTTGAAATAAATGAAAATATATTTATTCCAATTCAATTACAAAATGAAAAAATTCTAATTATTAAATTTTGTGATAAAAAGATAATCAAAACATAATATATTTAATAATCCAAATTTTTAAAAATTGCAATTATTTTAAATGGTTAGTTTATATACCTAATAAAAAAGCTTATAAACGCAAAATATGCAATAAATGTACTTCTAAAATACAATTACAAATTTTGAACTTTTCATATAATTCATTTAAATATTCAAATAAATTTTACATAAATGCAGCAAGTACCTTTGAACATAGCTAAACCACTACAATTTAGTCTAGATATCGGAGACACATAGGACATAGGAAATATAATCTTTGGCTTTGTAATTAAACTCGACCAGAACCAATTCGCATGGTACTTTCATTACTAGTAACCTAGAGTTTAAATTTCATCAAAATACCGGCATTATTTTTTGAGTTATGGTGTTTTTAAGATATATGTTTTTTAGTCCTTGAACTTGTCAAGGATTCCAGAACCAGAAACCATGGTACGATTTCGCCCATATGCAGTCCCGTCATACTTTCAATACTAGTTAACCCTTGTATACAATTGGAATGTTCTATCTTAATTTTAAGTTACTAGTTTTATTAATTTCGATGATAAGCTTTTACACATTGGGGGGCTCTAAGAGAGGTCCTGAACCACCACTCCAAATGATCCCAAATTAGGGGGACACGCAAGAAATAGTAAAGAACACCCTGGGCCAAATTTGAAGCTTCTACATTTGTTGCAAGTTACTATTTTTATTAATTTCGAAAATATGCTTTAAGGTCCTCGGAACTGAGTGGCTGGTCCCCGACCCACTAGTCCAATAGGGCCCAAATTTCGATTATAAGCTTTTAAAACTTGGGAGGTCTGAGAGGGGTACTGAACCACCACTCCAATTGATCCCAAATTAAGGGAACACGCAAGAGATAGTAAAGAACACCGTTGTGGCAAATTGGAAGCTTCTACATTTTTTCAAGTGGTTATCTTTATTAATTTTAAAGATATGCTTTAAGGTCTTCGGAAATGTGTGGCTGGTCCCTTACCCAGTACTCCAATGGGACCCAAATTCCCAAGACACTTAGGAAATAGGAAGGGACACCCTGATATCAAATTTGGTGGTTCCATCTTCAATGGTTTCAAATGGAGCTATCTTGATGAAATTTTAACTGTAGGTTACTAGGACTAAAAGTACGGCGGGGATTGCATATGGGCGAAATCGGCCCATTGGTTCGGATTCTGGACCTTTTTATCGATCGAAGGGCTAACGAACTTTTGTAAAAAATCACGATAACTCAACAACTAATGACGCTATCTTCATCAAATTTGTGCTGTAGGTTACTAGTAATGAAACTATTTCGGGGATTGCGTAAGGTCGGGATTGGAGCATGCGTTCGGAAACTAGAACTTTTTGATCAAATTTAGGCCAAACGAGCATAATTTCGAAACCAATGAAGATAGAACCTCCAAATTTGGTATTAGGGTGTCCCTTCCTATGTCCTATGTGTCTCCGAAATCTAGACTTAATTGTAGTGGTTCAGCTATGTTCAAAGGTATTTGCTGCATTTATATAAAATTTATTTTAATATTTAAATGAATTATATCAAAAGGTCTAAATTTGTAATTGTATTTTAGAAATACATTTATTGCATATTTTGCGTTTATAAGCTTTTCTATTAGGTATATAAACTAACCATTTAAAATAATTGCAATTTTTAAAAATCTGGATTATTAAATATATTATGCTTTGATTATCTTTTTATCACAAAATTTAATAATTAGAATTTTTTCATTTTGTAATTGAATTGGAATAAATATATTTTCATTTACTTCAAGTTTTTTTTGTTTTTTAATATATTTAAATAGATAAATTGGTATTTGTAATATTTTTTAATAGATATTGTAATTAGAAAATGTTTTTAGTATTATAAAGTTAATTTGGTTAGCTATGTCTTACGATCAAATTAATAACAGCTTTTATGGTGTTAAAATGACTTATGGATATGTCCTTAAATTTGAACCAAATAGATGTAGGGATAGATGTAAATTTAAGTTTTAACATCCATATCACGTCGTTTTCAGATGTTAAAAATACCACCGATCGAAACTGCATTTCCAATTTTGGTAAAGAGAAGCTGGATTATTCTATTAATCTTTTAAAGTTCCTGTAATCAAAGAAGTTCTAACTACTTCCCAAAATTGGACGTAGTTTACTTCCAAAAAATTTTTTTGACCAATCGTAGGACCGACATGTACCAAACACCAAGTCTGCTAAGAGACTCAACTCTATTTTCAAGGTGCTGGACACATACAAAATTTGAAGTAATCGTGTCAAACCGTTTCGAATTTAAAGTAAAGTAACGAAAAAATCTAAAAAATGACGCTGTGTCGCAATAGATTAACGGAACTCAACGAAAAATGTTTTGCGACTTTCTCTTTGGCCAAAGCAGTACTGCGCAAAATTGGGCAATATTTGCTTCCAACATTTTTTTGGCTAACCGTCGGCCGGCATGAGTTAACAAATTCCAAATCTGTTAATAGTGTCAAATCAATTCTCAAGGAGCATCGCGTATATAAAATTTGAAGTCGATTGGTCAAACCGTTTCTAATTTAGAGTAAAGTATTGAAAAAACCTATAAAAATCTGTTGGGCCGCAATGGGTTAATGGAATTCAACAAAATTTTTTTTGAGGCTTTCTTTCTAGCCAAAGCAGTATTTTGTAAAATCGGACAAAATTTGGACCCAAAATTTTTTTTTACCAACCGTCGGCCCGACATGGGTTAACAAATTCCAAAACTGTTAATAGTGTCAACTCAATTCTCAAGGAGCATCACGTATACAAAATTTGAAGTCAATGGGTCAAACCGTTTCTAATTTAGAGTAAAGTATTGAAAAAACCTATAAAAAGCTGTTGGGCCGCAATGGGTTAATGGAGCTCAACAAAATTTTTTTTGAGGCTTTCTTTTTAGCCAAAGCAGTATTTCGAAAAATCGGACAAAATTTGTATCCAAAATTTTTTTTTTTATAGATAGATATACAAAAATAAATGATAATATTATAATTTAGTTATTTCATCAATTTAATTATTATGACTAATAGTGAAATCAATACTTAAAATATAATCCCAATGCACTTAAGAAAATCTGTTTGCAAGGAAGAAATATAATGTTGGAGCTTAAATATTAACGTTTAATTTTGAACATAAAAACACTGGTGTAAAACCCTTAAAAATTTTAATTTTTAAGTCCTAATAGCCCTTCATTAGGGAAGGTTCCCAAATTTATGCTAAGCAAAATTATAATGAATCTCGAGGATTTACCCACCCCTGCTGCCCACCCTTCCTTTTTTATAGGTTCTAGAAAATCAATTGTGAACTCCACTAAAATTTTGAATTTTACCTAGAATTTTATTATTTAAGCAAAAATGACTAAAACTAAGAGACAATTTCTTCAATTTAAAGAACCTCTTTTAAATTTAAGAAAACCTTTAACATATGTTGAAACCTAATGCTGCAGCTTTAAATTTTGTATATTTAAAAAAAAAAAAATTTAAACAGGTATTCAAGTTACAGGTGTTTAAAAATAGCAAGATTTAAATTTTCGAGGCCTTATAGCTCTTAAACGTGAGACGACGTGCCAAAAAATGCAAACCGACTCCTACTAATTTCTAAAGGTCTAACTTCTCCCAAAACTTCAAGACCCTTGCTTGAACCGTTTAGAAGATATGTGGGGCTAAAAATTTTGCAAAAATTGATTTGTGCATAATTGTAAATTTTGGTAACGTTTGGCAATCCAAATTTTATTCTTTTATTTTCGTGAAGCCTATAAAAGCAGCCCTCTTTTACCGTTTAGATTGTGAATACATTTAAGAGAACTCTTGTTATACTAATTTAAATATAGGGCTTTTTTGGAATTTGCGGGGGCTTCGCACCCTTGAAATTTAAGAAAAACCTTTGACATATGTTGAAATATAATTAAGCTTTCAATTTTGTATTTTTGTAAAAAAAATTTTAACGGGTATTCAAGTTACATGTGTTTTAAAATAGCAAAATTGCAATTTTCGAGCTCTTATAGCTCCTAAACAATCTAACTTCTCCCAAAATTTCAAGACTCTAGCTTGAACCGGTTCAAGATATGTGGGGCTAAAATTTCTGTAAAAATTGAGTTTTACATAATTGTAAGTTTAAGTACCGTATGGGAACCCTATACATTTTGCTTTCAAAATTTATAAAACAAATTAAAACAGTTGTCTTCCAGAACTTTTGTTATAACAATTGAAAAATAGGGCTTTTTCTATTTTTGGGGGGGCTGTAGCTTCGTAACGGCTGGGGCAACAGAAAAAAGTTCTTCTACGAAATTATTTTTTTTGCAATAGCTACACGTTAAAATTTCTTTACTCTATTTCAAACGATGTAACAGTTTTGTAAACAGACGGACAGAGTGAAGCTATTAGGCACATTTTTATAAAATTTTTTGAAAATGTGCGAACAACTGATACAATTATATCTATTTTATTAGTTCTTCTTGAACTATTAAATGCTTTTTCGCCCTGTAGGTATATCATACCCATACAAACAAGTGATGAAAACAACCAAACACACATTTTCAAAATTGTATAGCGTTTCATACTAAATATTTATACCCGTGCATACATATATGAACATCGGGTATATTAAAATTACTCTTCCGTTTGTAACGCATCGAAACAGACGAGCTAGGGTACGTATCGAATCAGCATCGAAAAGTGAATCGATCTAGCTATGTGTGTCCGTCCGTCCGTCCGTCAGCACGATAACTGGGTCAAATTGTTTTTTTTAATTAATTTTTTGTTATCTATTTTCTTCTATTTTCTTTTTAAAAAAATATATTTATTATTTTATGTATGAAAAATTTTATTTTATAGAAAATTTGACAGAAAACTCTCATTTATATTAAAAATTATTAATTTTTTTTAAATATTTTTATAAAAAAATTCAAAACTGTTATTTAAAACAAACAATTTATACCATAGCAACTACAATTATTTTCAAAAAAAAAATTACGATAAATAAAAACTCGTTGTGTAGGCAAATCAATAATTGTTCTATGGTGTAGTGGTTAGGACATGCGACTAGTAGTCAAAACTTTTCGGTTCGAGTCCAGACTGGAGCTACATTTTTTATACCCTACACCTATAGAATAGGTAAAGGGGTATTTTAACTTTGATATGGTGTTTGTAACCACCTAAAGAAAGCGAGCTAGATATGGAAAAGTATATATATTTGTGATCAGCGTGACCTCCTAAGTCGATATAGCCATGTCCGTCCGTCCGTCCGTAGGCACGATAACTCAAAAAATAATGGAGCTATCTTGATGTAATTTTAACTGTAACATGATTTGGGATTCTGGACCTTTTAATCGGTCCAAGGGCTAACGAACATATATAAAAAATCATGATAAAGCAACAAATAATAACGCCATCTTCATCAAATTTGTGCTGTAGGTTACTAGTAATGAGACTAAGGCGGGGATTGCGTACGATCGAGATTGGACCATGGGTTCGGAACCTAGAACTTTTTTATCGAATTTAGGCCAAACGAGCATAATTCCGAAACCAATAAAGATAGAACCTCCAAATTTGGTGTCAGAGTGTCTGTTTGCATTTCCTTAGTGTACTTGATTTGGGCCCCATTGGAGTAGTGGGTCGAGGACCAGCCACACATTTCTGAAGACCTTAAAGGATATTTTTAAAATTAATAAAGATAGCAACTTGAAAACATGTAGAAGCTTCAAATTTGGCACAAGGTTGTTCTTTACTATTTCTTGTGTATCCCCTAATTTGGGATATATTAGAGTGGTGCAGTAACCCTCTTAGCCCTCCGAAGATTTAAAAGCTTATAATCGAAATTACTAAAAATAGTAACTTAAAATTAATATAGAACGTTCCACTTGTGTACAAGGGTTAACTAGTATTTAAAGTACAGCGTGAACTGCATATCGACAAAATCGGCCCAAGGGTTCGGATTCTGAAACTTTTAATCGTTTCTAAGGGCTGACGAACATATATAATAAATCACGATAACTCAACAACTAATGACGTTATCTTTATAAAATTTGTGTTGTAGGGTACTGGTAATGAAACTACGGCGGTGATTTCGTACGAAGGGGAATGGACAATTCGTTCGAAACTTAGAACTCTTTGATAGAATTTAGGCCAAACAAGCATAATTTAAAAACCAATGAAGATAGAACCTCCAAATTTGGTATTAGGGGGTATTTTTCTATTTCCTAAGTGTCCTTGAAATTTGGGACCAATTGGAGTAGTGGGTTGAGGACCAGCCGCACAGTTCCGAAGACCTTAAAGCATATTTTAAAGATAGTAACTTCAAACAATTTTAGAAGTTTCAAATTCGGTACATGTGTGCTCTTTACTATTTCCTGTGCAATTCCTCTAATTTTTAATCAATCAGAGTGGTTGTTCAGTACACCTCTTAGACCCCCCAAGGTTTAAAAGCTTATCATCGAAATTAATGAAAGTAGTAACTTAAAAGTAAGATAGAACGTTCCAATTGTGTATAAGAGTTAACTAGTATTGAAAGTATGACGGGGATTACATATGGGCAAAATCGTACCATAGTTTCGGGTTCTGGAACTTTTGAAAAGTTGAAGGGCTAAAGAACGTATATCTTAAAACCAGTATAAGTCAAAAAATAAAACAGCTATTTTGATGAAATTTAAACTCTAGGTTACTAGTAATGAAAGTACCATGGCAATTAGTTCTGGTCGAGTTCGGACAATGAGTTCGGATTCTAGAAGCTTTTGATCGATCTGAGGCCAAACGAGCATAATTACAAAGCCAAAGGGATACACGAAGGTTCTTTCCTATTTCCGTTTTTATTTAACATTTTATATTTTTAAAAGGCTAAGAATTTTACCATAAAACACATTTAGTATAATATTTTATAATTTAAAAACCATAGGTGATATATAATTAAGATATCGTTTACAATACTTAAGCTATTTTCAAAGGTACTTGCTGCATTTATGTAAAATTTATTGTTATAAGTGAACTATATGAAAAGTTCTAAAATTGTTATTATATTTTAGAAATACATTTATTGCATATTTTGCGTTTATAAGCTTTTCTAATAGGTACATAAACTATCAATTTAAAATAATTGCAATTTTGAAAAATTTTAATTATTAAATATATTATGCTTGGATTAGCTTTTTATCACAAAATTTAATAATTAATATTTGTTCACTTTAGTAATTGAATTTAAATAAATATATTTTCATTTATTTCAAGTTTTTTTGTTTTTAGTTAAATTAGTAAGAATTTGTAAATAAATTAGAAAAGTAATTAGAAAATGTTTTTAGTATTATAAAGTTAATTTGGTTAGCTACGTCTTACGATCAAACTAATAACAGCTTTTATGGTTTTAAAATGACTTATGGACTTCCCAGTAAATTTGAACTAAATAGGTGTAGGGTATTTCTAAGTCGGTTGCACCGACTGACTGTTTCTTTATTTGTTTTTTTTTAAATTCATCTTTTTTTATCTATTCTCTTGAATTAAAATTATGTATATAAAATTGATGGTAGATCTTTGGCATTTAAAAGTGTTTTAGTATAAAAGTAAATTGCTGAAATGGTGACAGTTCTTCTTTCAGATAGTCTTAATGCAGCAATTTACTTTTATACTAAAACACTTTTAAATGGAAAAGATCTGCCATCAATTTTTGGTTAATGAAAATTTTCAACATTTTAAGCTTAAAAGTTTTGAAACATTAAAAGAACTGTTTCTTATACCAGCAATTTACTTTTATATTAACACAATAACAAATTCCCAAGATCTACCTTAAATTTTTTATTTTCTACATTTTAGGGGGCTAGTAATAAAAGTATATATTGAAAAATATAATTTTTTTAAAATATTATATACTTTTTAGTTTTAATTGAATTTTTTTACACAATTGTTTATATAAGATTTTTAAATACAATATTTAATTTGACAATTTCCAAGTTGGATACAATTCATTAATAGTTAGTATCGGTTTATCTATTAACTAATCATAATTTATTAAAATATCCCCTTTAGTAAATTTATCTACCTAAATTAATTTAAATTTTATAACAAAAGACAAAAATATCATTAAAAAGCATTATAAGTACCTACTTGATAAAATCTTTATCTATCTAGTTTGTTAAACAATGTTGTTTTATATTTATTAGGTATCTTTATGTCTGAATAAATATTTTTGCACATTGCACATATATATGTATGTTTGTAAATACCTAGTTCTTTGTTTATGGTCTTTTATAATATTTCTGCATTCATATTCATACATATGCTCATAATAATGTAACAATAACATGGTTGAAAATCTAATTTGAAATATTAATGTCATTAATAAAAACTATTCACTTACCTAAATATTTTTTGTTTACATTTCCATATACAAAAAAAAAAAATGCGCACTCGCTTATTCATATAAGATTATTATTTTACTTATTATCTATAATATATACATATCTAATATATAAAGAAGAAAATTTGTTTGTTTGTTTGTTTGTTTGTCCAGGATACACGTGAAAACCGCTGGTCCGATTGACACTAAATTTTAGAGGAATAATTTTGGGAGTCCGGGAGGTGACATATGTCGCATTTTTATAAGTCAGCAGGTGGCGGCTCCAGAGCCGTTTTAAGCTTTTTCGTTTTTTTGATGTCGAGTCGAAACGGTTTGACCGATTCACTTGAAATTTTGCACGAATGTTCTTCTTATTACACGGAATTAATGGTATAAAGCTGGTTGGAATAAATTAACCCATTTCGGCCTGGCGGGCTTCCAAAAAATTTTGTGTTTCCGATTTGTGTCCAATTTTACAGGGGGGTTTTGCAGTCAAAAAGAGAGTGGCACAAATTTTTGTTGGGTTCGGTTAACCCGTTTGGGCACGAGGGTGCAAAGAAGCTTTTTCAATGTTTTTGATGTCGAGCCGAAACAGTTTGACCGATTGACTTGAAATTTTGCACAAATGTTCCTCTTAGCAACCGCATTTAGTTGTATAAATTTGGTTGGAATAAATTAACCCATTTCGGCCTGGCGGACTTTCAAAAAATTTTGTGTTTTCGATTTGTGTCCAATTTTACAGGTTGATTTTGTAGTCTAAAAGAAAGGCTGCAAAAAGTTTTAGTTAAGTTCGATTAACCCATTTTCCATGACGACGCTATGAAGTTTTCTATATATTTTATTTTCTTATACGATTAAAAGTATTTTATTGAAAATTTTGTACCAGCATTTTAATTAAAACCCACAGGGTTAATTTGGTTTTGACCTGTTTGTGCGTTTTGAACAAAGATTTAATGAAATTTTCAGTTTTCTTCAAATGAAATCTAAAAATCAAAAAATTCAATTTGTTATATATAATGCTTAAATACATAGTATTTTAAAACAGTTTTTCCAAAAAATAAGCCTACATTTCTCTCATAAAATCATAAAAAAACGAGGAAGAGCGTATTACAACTTTCAGATGAGGACTAAACAAAATATAAGTTGAAAAGCGAATTTTTAAACCTTTTCTAAACCATCGACTATATTTTATTCAAGCGTTGGCAATTCAAGAAAATCCCCTTTTGACCTATAGTCATTTTAATTCAGTTAACATTGTTCACCGGAAACCTACCAGCCTCAACTATATCGTCAAGGAGCACCAAATTGTCAAGAAGCACCATGTATAGAAAAATTAGAGATAATCGTTCAAATTGTTTTGCAAACTGTTTTTTAAAGTTTTTGTTTCGCTATCGATTAAATGAACTCGACAAACCTTTTTTTTAAGTATTCCCCTAATTTAAAAAAGTTGTACCTACTTTCAAAAATTGGACGAAATTTACTTACAAATTTTTTTTGAACAATCGTCGGGTCGGCAGGGGTTAACAACTTTCAAGTCTGTTAGTAAATTGAACTTCATTTTCAAAGAAGAACACATATACGAAATTTGAAGTTAATCTTTTAAATCATTTCTAATATAAAGCAAAGCAACGAAAAAACCTATAAAAAGCTGTTGGGCCACGATGGGTTAACGGAACTCCACAAATATTTTTTTGTGGCATTTACAGGCAAAGTAGTATCTCAAAAAATTGGCTGAAACTTGCTTTTTTACAATTTGCAAGCTTCCGGGCAACGCCGGGTAAATCTGCTAGTATTCCATATTAATTCAAAATCATTTAACAACCGTTACATTTTTATTACGCAGATTATGCTTCAAAGTATAAAGTAACAAAAAGAAATGACTGATAAATTTTTTTGTTGCATTTTAAAAATTTGAAGATGAATAAGTTAGGGTCCAAATTCGCTTCATGGTGAAATTTTTTTTTTTATTTAAGTACCTACCTACTTGTATAAATTTAAAATTAATGAACCAAAAATGTACGGACTGACATAAAAAAAAACCCTAAAAATTTTTTATATGAAACTGATCGTCTACATAATTATTTGGTCTATGTTTTTATACCCTACACCTATAGAATAGGTAAAGGGGTATATTAACTTTGGTATGGTGTTTGTAACCACCTGAAGGAAGCGAGCTAGATATGGAAAACTATATATATTTGTGATCAGCGTGACCGCCTGAGTCGGTATAGCCATGTCCGTCCGTCCGTCCGTCCGTCCGTAGGCACGATAACTCAAAAAATAATGGAGCTATCTTGATGAAATTTTAACTGTAGGTTACTAGGACTGAAAGTACGGCGGGGATTGCATATGGGCGAAATCGGCCCATGGGTTCGGATTCTGGACCTTTTAATCGGTTTCAGGGCTAATGAACAAATATAAAAATTCACGATAACTTAACAACTAATGACGCTTTCGTCGTCAAATTTGTGCTTAGGTTACTAGTAATAAAACTATTTCGGGAATTGCGTAAGGTCGGGATTGGACCATGGGTTCGGAACCTAGAACTTTTTGATCGAATTTAGGCCAAACGAGCATAATTCCGAAACCAATGAAGATGGAACCTCCAAATTTAGTATCAGGGTGTCCCTTCCTATTTCCTGAGTGTCTTGTGAATTTGGGCCCCATTGGAGTAGTGGGTCGGGGACCAGCCACACATTTCCGAAGACCTTAAAGCATTTCTTTAAAATTAATAAAGATAACAACTTGAAAAAATGTAGAAGCTTCCATTTTGCCACAAGGGTGTTCTTTACTATCTCTTGCGTGTTTTTCTAATTTGGGATCAATTGGAGTGGTGGTTCTGTACCCCTCTCAGACCTCCCAAGTTTTAAAGACTTATAATCGAAATTACTAAAAATAGTTACTTAAAATTAAGATAGACCGTTTAAATTGTGTACAAGGGTTAACTAGTACTATAAGTACAGCGCGGACTATATAAGGGCGAAATCAGCCCAACGGTTCGGATTCCGGATCTTTTAGTCGGTGTAAGGGCTAACGAACATATATAAAAAATCACGATAACTCAACAACTAATGAGGCTATCTTCATGAAATTTGTGCTGTAGGGTAATGGTAATGAAACTACGGCGGTGATTACGTACGGTGAGGATTGGACAATGGGTTCGGAACTTAGAACTTTTTGATCGAATTTAGGCCAAACGAGCATAATTCCGAAGCCAATAAAGATAGTACCTCGAAATTTGGTATCAGGGTGTCCTTTCCTATTTCGTAAGTGTCTTCAAAATTTGGGCCCCATTGGAGTAGTGGGTCAGAGACCAGCCACTCAGTTCCGAGGACCTTAAAGCATATTTTCGAAATTAATAAAGATAGTAACTTGAAACAAATGTGGAAGCTTCAAATTTGGCCTAGGGTCAAATCGAAATTAATAAAACTAGTAACTTAAAATTAAGCTAGAAAGTTCCAATTGTGTACAAGGGTTAACTAGTATTGAAAGTATGACGGGACTGCATATGGGCGAAATCGTACCATGGTTTCGGGTTCTGGAACCCTTGAAAAGTTCAAGGACTACCAAACATATATCTTAAAAACACCATAACTCAAAAAATAATGCCGGTATTTTGATGAAATTTAACACTAGGTTACTAGTAATGAAAGTACCATGGGAATTGGTTGTGTTTTCGAAGTTTAATTTCGAAGCCAAAGAATATATTTCCTATGTCCTATGTGTCTCCGAAATCTAGACTTAATTGTAGTGGTTCAGCTATGATCAAAGGTACTAGCTGCATTTATGTAAAATTTATTTTTATATTTAAATGAATTATATGAAAAGGTGTAAATTTGTAATTGTATTTTAGAAATACATTTATTGCATATTTTTCGTTTATAGGATTTTCTATTAGGTATATAAACTAACCATTTAAAATAATTGCAATTTTTAAAAATTTGGATTATTAAATATATTATGCTTTAATTATCTTTTTATCACAAAATTTAATAATTAGAATTTTTTCATTTTGTAATTGATTTGGAATAAATATATTTTCATTTATTTCAAGTTTGTTTGTTTTTTAACATTTTTAAATATATAAATTAGTAAGAATTTGTAATATTTTTTAATAGAAGGTGTAATTAGAAAATGTTTTTAGTATTATAAAGTTAATTTGGTTAGCTATGTCTTACGATCAAATTAATAACAGCTTTTATGGTGTTAAAATGACTTATGGATATGTCCTTAGATTTGAACCAAATAGGTGTAGGGTATTTCTAAGTCGGTTGCACCGACTGACTGTTTATTTACTTGTTATGTTATCAAAATGAAGTATTTTAGTTCTTAAAGTGACAAATTTTTAAAGAAACTATACAAATACATTAATTTTATTTGTAATTTTTTTTATTATTTCTGTTAAATTTAAAAAAAGACAAAAAAAATTTTTACCTTTGAAGGAGGATCGAACTCAGACCTATTTACACCGTCAGCCATTTTGCTAACCACTGAACCATACAATTCTTATAAATTTATGGTCAGTTTTCTAATATAAATGTATCACTAACTGATAGAATGAAAAATAAAGCCATAGACAAAAAAATAAAAATAACATTCGCATTTAATTAATTTTAAAAACTTGAATTTTGATAATATTTAAAATAAAATAATAATAAGAATAGAAATAAAATTATAAAAATGATTTTGAATACCATAGAAATTTTCCAATGTGTCCATAATTTAAATAAAATAAAAATATACCAAAAGTCACTCAAAATCAAATGTCATTTAATTTTACTGCAAATTATTCAATACAACAATTATGCGCTAAACACTACACCGCTGCGATTCAGTGTAGCGCTACTTCATTCTGAACTTGACTAGTGCTTAAATTTTTTCGAAGATATTTTTATATCAAAACTAAGTGTACAAAACAAATATATTATCGGAGTAGGCTATATCAAAAAAAAAATAACACTTAAAAAAAAACATTTTATCCGCAGTGGGGTGTTTTTCGTTGTTTATTTCAAATATTACAAAAAGATTAGTCATAAATTGAAATAATTTGATTTTGATATAAATATATTAATTTTTTTAAATATTTTTAATAAAGCAAAATATCTTAATTGCAATGTTTTATTTTTTTAAAAACGATAACCAATCAAACTACTAATATACAAATATGTTAGCGAGACTTAGATATTCACATCTGAATTCATTTTCATATAATGTTATTCGATCATCAATTGTAGTAGAACAGCCGATACATATTTGAAATAGAATATAGAGACAAATATAAAAAAAAATTTAATATGAAATGAATTTATTTTATTTCTGTTAAAATTGTAATAGGAAATATGATATCAAAAAATTTTAGAATAATAAAAAGATTAAGTTTTTAGTTTCCCACTAATCAAATTGGAAACGCTTTCGAAAATAAATTTTTAAAAACCTGAATTTTTATTTTTGTAGCAATATTTATATATAACGTAATTTTAATATATTTTTATTGTTATTCTTATGATTTTTTCTTTTATTTGATATTGTATTCTTGAATCATGTTACATGTTGAATGTAGAAAGAAAAGTGGTCTAAAAATTATATCATAATATTTAATCGGCTTATTTTTTCCCATACAAATATAAACATCCTTTTTCTGGGTAAACTATTTAACCAATTTTAATGAAACAACAACCAAAGGAAAGGTTTTTTTTGTTTTCATAGGACAATCATATTTTTTTTTAAGAATATTGCGTTTTTTCAGGTGAAAACCTGTCTTTAATTTAACGTAATTTTGAATTTAACGGTCATGCGGTTAAAAGTTAAGGCTTATGACTCTAATATTATGCGCCGACTTTCTGTGTAAATGTAATTCATTTTTGGTTGTAACTCGCAGCTAAATCTAATTCAAAAGATTATAGGCGCCGACTTATGTATATCTTTCTTTTTTTTGTTTAGTTCAAATATTCATGAACAAGGAGATTTAAATTTTTTTAAAATTTTTTTTTTGTTTTTGTTTTTTCTTTATCTTAAAAAGTGAACGAAAAAAAATGAGTTCTGTCGAAATGAAAGCAATTATTTGGTTTATACAGTAGTTTCCATTTATAACGAACTCGGTTCAATTTTAATTATAATTAACGTAACACTTTTTGCCAATGAATTAAATTTTACCTAAAAATGTAAGTTGTTTATTACATTTATATTTCTTTTATTTAAACTTATTATCTCTAATAATGTTGCTTGGTGATTATTTTAATATTTTTATATATATTTTGAATATAAAAAAAATCATAATAACGCATCAAAAATACAAAAACAATTTCATTACAAGAAAAAGCATATATACATCTATAAACATAGATGCAAATGAGTTCAAAGTGCCCATTCTAGAATTAGCACAATCTACAATGTTCAATTCTTATACTAATTTTTCAAAATTCACAGCATACTTTTAAAACGACATTTGTTTATTACGACGAATATTTTCTGTCTCTTCATGGTCGTTATAAGCGAGCTTTACTGTATTTTTTTTTTTTGCTATATGTTTACAAAAAAAAAAAAATTACATTTCTTAGGAAAAATTATGTGTTCTTTAGGAATCAACCAGAATAAATGCATACGGCGTGCAGTTTCTGTCAAAAAATTTTGAAATAAGTAGGTATGTTATGTACTGTACTTCGGAATTTAAAATTTTAAAATTTGACAAAGCGTATAAAAATATTGTAATTGTTTTTTCTGATGTTGCTACGATTAAGTTTTCAAAATAAAATATTTTTAAATAATATTTTTTTTAAAAAAAACATACATTCCAAATAATTGAAAATACCTATAATATGTTCGCAAAAAAAAACTAAAAAATAATCTTCAACTGAAATAAAAGTTGACGTTAATTTCTGTCAAAAAATTTACAAATAAATAGGTACATGAATTTATATGAGACCTGTTCGAAATGAAAGCGGTTTATACAGTAGTTTTCATTTATAACGAACTCGGTTCATTTTTAATTATAATAAACGTAAACGTAGTTTTTGCCAATGAATTAAATTTTACCTAAAAATGTAAGTTTTTTATTACATTGATATTTCTTTTATTTAAACTTATTATATCTAATAATGTTGCTTGGCGAATAATTAAGTGTTTTTTATTTAGTTTTGAATATAAAAACAATCATAATAACGCATCAAAAATACAAAAAAAATTTCATTAGAAGAAAAAGCACTATACATAGGCTTGAGGCTGACACATTAAATAAAATTTTAGCAAATGTATAGTCTTATACTAATTTTTCAAAATTTACAACATTCTTTTAAAACGACATTCGTTTATTACGACGAATATTTTCCATCCCATCATGGTCGTTATAACCGAAAAGTACTGTACTTTGTTTTCGTTTGCTTAAAATTTTTTTTTTTTTAAATCGTATATTGTTGTTGGTTTTTGTTAAGTTTTTTGAAAAATAAAAAATCGACTTCTGATAAATAATATTTCTTAAGAAAAATGATTTGTTTGGTTGATCCAAATTCAGCATGTACGGCGTTCAGTTTCTGTCAAAAAATTTTGAAATAAGTTGTTATGTAAATAAATTTACATGAATGCATACGCGACGTACTTATAAAAATATTGTAATTGTTTTTTCTTATGTTCTTATAAATAATATTTTTTTAAAATAATTTTTTATAAAACATATGTTCAAAATAATTGAAAATACCAACAATATGTTTGCAAAACTAAAAAAATTATCTTTCTTAAAAAAAATTATTTGTTCCTTACGTCCCAAACTAAAAAGCGTACGGCACGTGATGAATTTAGTATTTTCTTATTTATTTTTTAATATAAAAAAAAAACATAACGTATCAAAAATACAAAATAAAATTTCATTAGAAGAAAAAGTACTATACATAAGCTTGAAGCTGGAACATCATGTAAAATTGTAGCAAATGAGTTCGAAGAGTCCGCTCAAAAATTAGCATATTCTACAATGTTTAATTCTAATATTCACAATTATACCTTATATTCGCAATTATTGAAAATACCTATAGTATGTTTCATAATCTTCACTAATTCAGAAAGAAACATACGGAAGCAAAAACAAAAAAAATAAACTTTCTTAAAAAATATTTTGTAATTTAAATGTTTTGTAACTTAGGGCGCAACCTAAATCAACGCGTACGGCGAAAAATTTCTGTCAAAAAATTTTGAAATAAGTAATTATGTAAATAAATTTACATGAAAGCAACCCAAGTACGCATAACGCGATATACTGTACCTCAGATTTTTAGATTTTAAAAAATTGATAAATAAAAATATTGTCTTCGGTTTTTCTTATATTTTTAAATGTTTATTTTTAAATTGTACGTTGTATGTTTTGATTAAGGTTAAGCCCTGATAATTAAAAATTTTATTTTACATTTTAAACATCGAATAATGTTTTTTTATGAGAAAAACTTTTTTTAGTTTTACTTTGACATAACGAACGAATATTATATAAGGCGTTTTTTTTTAAATCACAGCAGAGATCTGAGCACGCTCTAAACAACATAAGCACGTTCATATGAACAGATCATGAACACAGTACGCTCAGAGCGTTCAGATTTAATAAAAAAACACGAAAAATTAAATTAAATTAAAACATTTTGATTTTTATTTTACAAGTAAAATCTTAAACAAACGTCAAAATGTCTTTAAGAAAAAAAATGAATCACACGCTCTGAGCGCTCAGAGCTAAAAAAAAACACGATTTTTTTTTTGACAGTTCATGCTCTACTCAGATTTAAAAAATTCCTTTAAAGGAACTGAAGCATGTATTCATCAATTTTTAATTAGGAAACAGAATACATACGGAACAGATACAAAAAAATTCAAATCGTACTAAAATGTTTAGTTTTTTATATGACTAACACCATTAACTCGAATTTTGGCTACTTGACTTCAGTAAATATACCTATGTATATGTTTAGAAATTAAATCAAATTCTCAGAACATTGTATATTAGAACAATATTTATATTAAGAATTTAAATCGTTTTGTTTTGTGTAATAACTGTACCACATTATACTCTCTTTAAAGCGACTTTAGCTAAAGGAATAAAATTCAAAAATACAACAACGTTTTTATAACTGAAAAAACTATAAATTTTTTTTTTAGCAAATTTCAAGCGCAAGAATTGTTGACAACATCGTTGCAATATATTTTATTACGTATAGGAAAAAAAATATAATTTTTCGTGTTAAATTAGTCTATTATAAATTTCAAAAAACTAATTTTGTATGTAAATTTAAAAGCAAAAATAGCTCGAATCTCGAGCACAGGGCGATACTAGTAGGTATAAATTGAGAGAATAAAAATAAAACAATTAAAGAAACAGTCAGTCGTGCAACCGGCTTAGAAATACCCTACACCTATTTGGTTCAAATTTAATAGGAAGTTAATAGGTCATTTTAAAACCATAAAAGATTTTATTAATTTGATCTTAAGACATGGCTAACCAAATTAACTTTATAGTACTAAAAAACATTTTCTGATTACTTTATCTATTTAAAAAATATTACAAATTCTTACCAATTTATCTATTTAAAAATATTAAAAAACAAAAAAACTTGAAATAAATGAAAATATATTTATTTCGATTCAATTACAAAAGTTAAAAAATTTGAATTATTAAAATTTGTGATAAAAAGCTAATCAAAGCATAATATATTTAATAATTCAAATTTTTCAAATCTTTTGATCGATTTCTATAATCTGAACTCATTGACCAAACTCGACCAAAACCAATTCTCATGATACTTTCATCACTAGTAACCTACAGTTTAAATTTCTTCAAAATAACGGCATCATTTTTTGAGTTATGCTAATTTTAAGATATATGTTTGTTAGCCTTTGAACTTTTCAAAGGTTCCAGAACCGGAATGGTACGATTTCGCCAATAGGCAGTCCTGCATTATCTTTATTAATTTTATAGATATGCTTTAAGGTTTTCGGAAAAGTGTGGCTGGTCATGGCGGGGACTACACATTGTCGAAATCGGGGCGTGGTTTCGGCATCAATTCAATTACAAAGTGAAAAAATTTAAATTATTAAATTTTGTGATAAAAAGCTAATGAAATAATATATGAGGGGTATAAAAGCAAAAATACTAAAAGTCCACTTTTTTTTTTTTTTTTAGATTTTGATGCCATCTGTTGGCTAGACGAAATATATACGTGTTAAACTTTAAAAATGTTACAAAAGTTGTAAATATCAACTTATTTTCATATTTAAAATTTAGGCTTAGAAACAAAAGTTAAATAAGTCCTTTACCATTATTAGAGCAAAAATTAAAAATATCCATTTCAGTTTAAAATCAAAAATTGTTGAAGTCCTATATGAAATATATATATATATATTCTATTTCAAAATTTTAAAATATCCAATTTGTTTGAATGCAGAAATTAAAAATGTTTACGATTTTGTTTTTTAAATTTTGGGAATTTCCCGTTATTACCATTTTTGTAATTCTATGTGAATGCAAATTTTTCTGCAATTGTTTTTATTTGAATTTAAGTAATGAAAGTGTGAAGTTCTTTACTTTAGTAAAAAATTTAAATAATAAATTAAAAATAGTAGTAATAAAAAAATTTAAATAATAATTAACAAGTAAAGAAACAGTCAGTCGGTGCAACCGACTTAGAAATACCCTACACCTATTTGGTTCAAATTTAAGGACATATCCATAAGTCATTTTAATACCATAAAAGCTGTTATTAATTTGATCGTAAGACATAGCTAACCAAATTAACTTTATAATACTAAAAACATTTTCTAATTATATTATCTATTAAAAAATATTACAAATTCTTACTAATTTGTCTATTTAAAAATATTCAAAAACAAGCAAACTTGAAATAAATGAAAATATATTTATTCCAATTCAATTACAAAATGAAAAAATTCTAATTATTAAATTTTGTGATAAAAAGATAATCAAAGCATAATATATTTAATAATCCAAATTTTTAAAAATTGCAATTATTTTAAGTGGTTAGTTTATATACCTAATAGAAAAGCTTACAAACGCAAAATATGCAATAAATGTATTTCTAAAATACAATTACAAATTTAGACCTTTTCATATAATTCATTTAAATATTCAAATAAATTTTACATAAATGCAGCAAGTACCTTTGAATATAGCTGAACCACTACAATTAAGTCTAGATTTCGGAGACACATAGGACATAGGAAATATATTCTTTGGCTTTGAAATTAAACTCAACCAGAACCAATTCCCATGGTACTTTCATTACTAGTAACCTAGAGTTTAAATTTCATCAAAATACCGGCATTATTTTTTGAGTTATGGTGTTTTAAGATATATGTTTGTTAGTCCTTGAACTTGTCAAGGGTTCCAGAACCCCAAACCATGGTACGATTTCGCCCATATGCAGTCCCGTCATACTTTCAATACTAGTTAACCCTTGTATACAATTGGAACGTTCTATCTTAATTTTAAGTTACTAGTTTTATTAATTTCGATGATAAGCTTTTACACATTTGGGGGTCTAAGAGAGGTTCTGAACCACCACTCCAAATGATCCCAAATTAGGGGGGCATGGAAGAAATAGTAAAGAACACCCTGGGCCAAAAGCTTCTACATTTGTTTCAAGTTACTATTTTTATTAATTTCGAAAATATGCTTTAAGGTCCTCGGAACTGAGTGCCTGGTCCCCGACCCACTAGTCCAATGGGGTCCAAATTTCAAAGACACTTACGCAATTGGAAGGGACACCCTGATACCAAATTTGGAGGTTATATCTTCATTGGTTTCGGAATTACGCTAGTTTGGCCTAAATTCGATAAAAAAGTTCTCAGTTCCGAACCCATTGTCCAATCCTCACCGCACGTAATCACCGCCGTAGTTTCATTACCAATAACCTACAGCACAAATTTCATGAAGATAGCCTCATTAGTTGTTGAGTTATCGTGATTTTTAATATATGTTCGTTATCCCTGACACCGACTAAAAGGTCCAGAATCCGAACCCATGGGCTGATTTCACCCTTATACAGCCCGCGCTTTACTTATAGTACTAGTTAACCCTTGTACACAATTTAAACGATCTATCTTAATTTTAAGTTACTATTTTTAGTAATTTCGATTATAAGCTTTTAAAACTTGGGAGGTCTGAGAGGGGTACTGAACCACCTCTCCAATTGATCCCAAATTAAGGGAACACGCAAGAGATAGTAAAGAACACCCTTGTGGCAAATTGGAAGCTTCTACATTTTTTCAAGTTGTTATCTTTATTAATTTTAAAGATATGTTTAAGGTCTTCGGAAATGTGTGACTGGTCCCCGACCCAGTAGTCCAATGGGACCCAAATTCTCAAGACACTTAGGAGATAGGAGGGGACACCCTGATACCAAATTTGGAGGTTCTATCTTCATTGGTTTCGGAATTATGCTCGTTTGGCCTAAATTCGATCAAAAAGTTCTAGGTTCCGAACGCATGGTCCAATCCCGACCTTACGGAATCCCCGAAGTAGTTTCATTACTAGTTACCTACAGCACAAATTTGATGAAGAAAGCGTCATTAGTTGTTGAGTTATCGTGATTTCTTATATATGTTCGTTAGCCCTTCGATCGATTAAAAGGTCCAGAATCCGAACCCATGGGCCGATTTCGCCCATATGCAATCCCCGCCGTACTTTCAGTCCTAGTAACCTACAGTTAAAATTTCATCAAGATAGCTCCATTATTTTTTGAGTTATCGTGCCTACGGACGGACGGACGGACGGACGGACGGACGGACGGACGGACATGGCTATATCGACTAAGGCGGTCACGCTGATCACAAATATATATACTTTTCCATATCTAGCTCGCTTCCTTTAGGTGGTTACAAACACCATACCAAAGTTAATATACCCCTTTAGGGTATAAAAATAGTAGTAATAAAAAAATTTCAAATTAAGATGGAAATTAATTCAAGTCCTGTGGAATCTAGTATTGCCCGCAAAAGATCAAAAAATCCTAAAGCATGGAAGAGAAATATTGAAAAGACAAAACGGTAAAAATTTAAATATTTTGAATTTCAAATTATTTATGTCAAAAAATGTATTTAGATATTCTGCTAAAGGATTACCTGCATTACCAAAATGCAAACACAATACAAATGCCCTAAAGTGTGGCACACTTACAATGCAAGATATATATAATTTCCATCATAAATATTACAGCACACCCGAAAAAGCCGATCAAGATATGTATATTTTAAAATATACTTCATCTAGTCCGATCAAACGTCGACGAACCCGTACTGGTATAAACAGCTCTAAAATATGCAGCGTGAAGTATTTTATAAGAAAATGCGACAAAAGAAGAGTACCAGTATGTGCTGGAGCTTTTTCACTCATTTTGGGTGTAAGCCAGTTCAGAATTCGAGCACTCACTAAAAACCAATTCATCCAGGGAGTTATTCCGAAAGAAACTCGGGGTGGTGATCGAATCACAGAGGGGAATAACACAAAATTAGAGGCTGTAATGACATTTATTAACAAATTTCATTGCATTGAATCGCATTATTGTAGATCTGCAACATCTTGCCGTATGTATTTACCTGCCTCTTTAAACATAAGAAAAATGTTTAAACAATACCAAAAGCAAGCTGATTTGAATGTCCAGGTGAAAGAAAGCTACTTCCGAAATATTTTTAATACTCGCAACCTTGGATTCAGGACTCCTAGGACAGATATGTGTTCAACATGTATTTCAAACAGAAACAGAATTTCAAAAGAAAATAACGCTGAGATGAAAAATTTATTAATAGTTGAACAAAAAATTCACTCTCTTCGAGCGAAAGCGTTTTACACAAAGCTTCAGGAAACAAGATCGGATCTTTTAACTTTGTACTTTTACTGCCAAAAAAATCAGGTTCTACCTAAAGTTCCTGACCAAATAGCCCATTATTCTAGGCAAATTTATATGTATAATTTTGGCATTGTAGAAGGTTCCTCGAAATCTCCATTAAAAGGCAATGTTTCGCTGTATTATTGGACCGAAAATATAAGGCCTAAGGGTTCTAATGAAATCTGTTCAGCAGTGTATCACAAACTAAATGCTCTTAATTTAGAAAACACTCCTACAGTTCGGCTTGTTGCAGATGGATGCGGTGGCCAAAACAAGAACACGACGATGATTGCAATGTGCAGTAATTAGTTATCGAAAGCGCCTAAAAATATTAAGCACTTGGAACTTATATTTCCTGTTGTTGGCCATTCTTTCATTCCGCCGTATCGTGTTTTTGGTTTGATTGAAAACCGAATAAAAAAATTGGAAAACATTATACAACCAGACCAATACATTGATATATAAAGGAATTCGGTACCGTTTATAAACTAGGAACAGAATGTCCTGTGCATGATGGGAAATTGGAAGCACAAAAATATTTCAAACCCTTTTCTAAATGGCATTTCAAAATAAGTTTTTCGAAAAGAATTATTTTTAAGAGAAATGCACAAAATTCTATTTCAATACGAGGCGAACCTATTACAAGCACGAAATAAATAATTACGCCGCACTGTGCAAAAAGGGAAAAAGGGTCAAAAATATGGACCCTAATTATCTTCCAACTGGTGTAGTACTTAATTCACTAAAATTAGGTGATGTTAACACACTTCTCATCTATAGTATATTTTGTTAAATTGAAAAAATTTAAGTTTGTGAATTGTGTATTATGTGAATTATGTTAATTTAAATGAATGAATTTTAATTTGAAGATGAATTATATTAATTTTAATGAATGAATGTTAATTTTAAAGTGAATTATGTTAATTTATGTTAATTATGTAAAATAAAAATTATGTTATTTAGTAAAATTGAAACGTTTAACTTTAATAAATTACAATTTTGCTTCATATTTTATAAAATATTTTTAAATATCTTTCTAACGTTAAAAATTTCTGTTTTAATTTATTTGGAACCATAAATTGAATATGTCCGATAGTTCATATTCAAAATTTAAAAAAGTCCATAACTCAAATACAAAACTTAAAAAAGTCCAAATTTATAATTTTTAATTTGTTTTTTTTTATATAATGATTTACAGTAATATTATTGAATTTTTGTTAACATAATTTATTTAAAAAAACTATTTTATTTGCGAAAACAGAAGAAAAAAATTGTTTTTATTTTCAGAGATATAGTTTTTTGTGTTTTTCTCGAAAACATAGTTGGTGGACTTTTTACACTTTTGTTTCTAGACCTCTCATATTTAATAATTCAAATTTTTCAATATTGCAATTATTTTAAATTGTTAGTTTATGTACCTATTAGAAAAGCTTATAAACGCAAAATATGCTATAAATATATTTCTAAAGTACAATTAGAATTTTAGAACTTTTCATATAATTCATTTAAATATAAAAATAAATTTTATATAAATGCAGCGAGTACCTTTGAATATAGCTTAAATATTGTACACAATGTCTTAATTATATATCACCTTTGGTAATAATTCAATAAAATATATGATATGATTAACATTTAAAAAAAGGAATTTAACCGTTTATTAAAAAAATATTTTGTTTTTAATTTCTAAAATATTATACAAAATATGTTTTATGGTAAAATTCTTAGCCTTTCAAAAATATAAAAGTGCTTAATAAAAACGGAAAGAACCCTCGTATATCAAATTTAAAGTTTCTATCTTCTTGAATTTCGAAGATAAGCTTTTTAGTTTTGGGATTTCTTAGGAGGCATCTGAACCAATACTACAGTTATGTCTTAATTTCGGGGACACATAAGAAATAGGAAATATATTTTTTGGCTTCGAAATTGTACTCGTTTGGCCTCAAATCGATCAAAAGATTCTAGAATACGAACTCATTGTCCGAACTCGACCAGAACCAATTCCCATGGTACTTTCATTACTAGTAACCTAAAGTTTAAATTTCATCAAAATATCGGCATTATTTTTTGAGTTATACTGCTTATGTGTTCGTTAACCTTTGGACTTTTAAAGGTTCCAGAACCCGAAACCGTGGTACGATTTCGCCCATATGCAGTACGCGCTGTACTTTAAAAACCAGTTAACCCTTGTACACAAGTGGAACATTATATATTAATTTTAAGTTACTATTTTTAGTAATTTCATTTATAAGCTTTTAAACCTTGGGAGGTCTAAGAGGGGTATTGAACCACCACTCCAATCGATCCCAAAATAGGGGGACACAAGAAATAGTAAAGAACACCCTTGTGCCAAATTTGAAGCTTCTACATTTTCAAGCTGCTATCTTTATTAATTTTAAAGATATTCTTATAGTACTAGTTAACCCTTGTGCACAATTTGAACGGTCTATCTTAATTTTATGTAACTATTTATAGTATTTTCGTTTATAAGCTTTTAAAACTTGGGAGGTCTGAGAGGGGTACTGAACCACCACTCCAATTGATCCCAAATTGGGGAACACGCAAGAGATAGTAAAGAAAACCCTTGTGGCATATTGAAAGCTTCTACATTTTTTTAAAGTTGCTATCTTTATTAATTTTAAAGAAATGCTTTAAGGTCTTCGGAAATGTGTGGCTGGTCCTCGACCCACTAATCCAATGGGGCCCAAATTTTCAAGACACTTAGGAAATAGGAAGGAACACCCTGATACCAAATTTGGAGGTTCTATCTTCATTGGTTTCGGAATTATGCTCGTTTGGCCTAAATTCGATCAAAAAGTTATAGGTTCCGAACCCATGGTACAATCACGACCTTACGCAATCCCCGAAGTAGTTTCATTACAAGTAACCTACAGCACAAATTTGATGAAGATAGCGTCATTAGTTGTTGAGTTATCGTGATTTTTTATATATGTTCGTTAGCCCTTCGATCGCTTAAAATGTCCAGAATCCGAACCCTTGGGCCGATTTTTCCCATATGCAATCCACGCCGTACCTTCAGTCCTAGTAACCTACAGTTAAAATTTCATCAAGATAGCTCCTTTATTTTTTGAGTAATCGTGCCTACGGACGGACGGGCGGACATGGCTATATCGACTCAGGCGGTCACGCTGATCACAAATATATATACTTTTCCATATCTAGCTTTGTGGTGTTTGTGGTTACAAACACCATACCAAAGTTAATATATCCCTTTACCTATTCTATAGGTGTAGGGTATAAAAATATATTATTATTAAGTCAAACTATCAATAGTTACAATGAATTTACAATATGTGAAAAATTTTGAGAAAACTTGAAATAGTCTCAAGTGCATGGATCATACTCTGTAAAAGAGTAATACCTGTCTGTTGCCAAAAGTAGTTTAGTTTAATGGCCAAAGTTTCTGTAAAATTTGGTTGGTCTACTGCAATGGGTTGAGTAGCTGCCATACAACTTCTTATTTTATATGAGCATTACACTACACCTAATGAAGCTGGGTATCTGAAATTTTGCTAAAAATAGTTTAGTGTAATGGCCAAAGTTGCAGCAAAATTTGGTTGGTCTACTGCAGAGGGTCCGAGTAGCTGCCATACAACTCCTTCTTTTATATGAGTATTCCACTACACTTAAAAAAGCTGTATGTTTGAAATTTTGCATAAAGTAATTAACCGGATGATATTATGTATATGTTACGTTCATACGGGTATCCTAGAGTTGACATAGTGTAGTAAAGTGTAGTAGAGTAGACTATGGATGTATTTTGGATATATATTATTAAGATTAAACTCAAATATTAAAATAAGATGTAGGAAATTATATATCAAGTAATTTGAAAGGTTCATACATTGGTATAAGTAATCTGATAATTTTATAAAATGGTTTTTTTTTTAAATTACAGCTGATTATTCTCCCTCCACTTTTCTCTTTTTGGATGACATTATTTTATTGACAGTATTTTTTATTAAATATATATAATTATTAATTATTAATTATGCCATTAATTTGAACCCAATGACGAATGTTAGCTGAGTCAAGTCAGAAACCAGAAAAGTTTTTACACTTTCACTAGAATTCGAACCCGGGCCTTTCCGCATGAAAGGTCGGCAGTCAACCACTGCGCCACCCAGCCGTTACTCTATATTATATATATTCAATGCTCTTACGTTGTTATTGTAATTTTCTGTATGTACCTTCTAACAGATTCTTTATACGTTTCATTTTTTTCCCCTTATAAAAATAGAAACTACATATTGCAGTTAGTTATTAGTTCTGTAAAGGATAAAAATAGAAGTATTCATACAAATGTGTAAGAAATAGTTTTATACGTTTTAAATATATTTTTCTGTATATACCTTCGAAGAGATTTCTTATACGTTTTAATTTTTTTCAAAAATTTTGTAAAAATGTGCCTATATAGCTTCACTCTGTCCGTCCGTTCGTCCATATGTTTACAAAACTTTTACACCGTTTGAAATAGAGTAATGAAATTTTAACCACGGGTAGATATTACAAAAAAAATAATTTCGTAGAAGAATTTTTTTCTGTAGCCCAACCCGTTATGGAGATACAGTCCCTCAAAAATCGGAAAAAATACTATTTTAAAATTGTTATAGCAAGAGTTATGTTAAATGTATTTTCAACCTGAAAACGGCATAAGATAGCTGGCTTTATAAGCTTTATAAATTATAAATGTTTAGAGTTGCCATACGGTACTAAGATTTACAATTATGCAAACCTTTTGGCCACACATATCTTCTAAACGGCTTAATCTAGGGTATTGAAATTTTGGGAGAAGCTAGGTCCTCCGAAATTAGTAGGAGTTGCTTAACAATATTTTTTTTCACGCCTACTGTTTAGGAATTATAAGGGCTCGAAAATTGAAATTTTGCTATTTTCAAACACCTGTAACTTGAATACCTGTTCAAATTTTTTTTAGTAATAAACAAATTTCGAAAGATCTTTAATTTCATTTTAACATGTGTCAAAGGTTTTTCTTAATGTTGAAAGGTGCCGAAGCTACAGCCGGCGCAAATTTCAAAAAAGCCCTATATTTTAATTAGTGTAACATGAGTTCTGTTAAATGTATTTTCAATCTAAAAATGTTAGAAGAGAGCTGCTTTTATTGGCTTCACAAAAATATAGGGCTAAAATGTATAGGGTTGCCATACGGTACTAAAATTTACTATTAAGCTATTATTTAGCTATTATTACTAGTATTTACTATTAATTTACTAGAGTCTTGAAATTTTGGGGGAAGTTAGACCTTTAGAAATTAGTAAGAGTCAGTTAATAAAATTTTTTGTCACGTCCCCTGTTTAAGAGCTATAAGGGCTCGAAAATTAATATTTTGCTATTTTCAAACACCTGTAACTTGAAAAACTGTTCAAATTTTTTTTTGCAAATATACAAAATTTACAGCTGCAGCATTATATGTCAATATACGTTAAATATTTTCCTTAAATTTGAAAGGGTTTCTTTAAATTGAAGAAACTATCTATTAGTTTTAACCATTTTTGCTTAGATAATAAAATTAGGGATAAAATTCCAAATTTTGATAGAGTTCACAATTGATTTCCTAGAACCGAAAAAAATGGACAACACGGGGGTGGGCAGATCCATCATAAAAGCAAAACTTTGAGAACCTTCCCCATTTAAGGGCTACTAGGTCTTAAAAATTAAAACTTTTATGCTTTTATAATACAGTAACTTATTCATCAGTGTAAGTTTTTTCAAAATTAAGATAAGATTGAAGCTGCAACATTATATTTTGCACTTATTAACAGGTTTTCTTGAGTGCATTGGGTTTATATTCTAAGTATTTCACTATTAGTCATATAATTAATAAATTAAATAAATAACTAAATTATAGTGTTATCGTTTATTTTAATAAATACTCAGTAAGAAATCCTGTAAAGTATTGAAAATTTGCTCTTTTAAAACCCTTGGTTTTTTTCTTCACTTGTTATTATAATATTCTGTTGGTACCTTCTAAATTTTTTATGTTTTGATTTTTTGTCCCCTATAAAAAATAGAAACTACATATTGAACTTAGTTATTTATTTAAAATAAATAAAAGACATTTTTTTAATTTCTCTTTTAATATACCCTTCACCGGGGGTTTTCAATCTTTTTTAGCTGCGGAGCACTATTTTATACTTTTCAGAAATCCGGAGCCTCACTATTAAAAAAAAGTAAAAAATAATGTTACATTAATGCCTATTGCAAACATTTTTTTATTTATACCAATACAAAATAAAAGTTTATTTAAAAAAAAAATCAATGAGAGCACAAGATGCACATAACTTTAAAATCTGGTGTTATTGGTGATAATTGTAATCTCATATCATCCTCAGCATTCAATCTGCTTCTGTATTTTGTTTTTGTTGCACAGTAATGTGAAAATCCCGATTCACACAGATACGTAGTCGGGAGTGGTAATAACTTTTTAATTGCACGGTTACAAACTGCAGGATACTCTTCAACTAATTGCGCCCAAAAACTAAAAATATTTGTGCAATTGAATTTTTGCTTGAACGTCGAATCTGCATTGATATCTATTAATTGCTCACGTTCCCTTATTGGCAAATGATCAACTTAAAGAGAGTCAAGGAACGGATTTCTCAGCCAATTAAAATTTTCATCTTTATTTGGAAAGTTCTCTTGAAAAGAGTGTTTCAACATTGCCAGATGTTCAACGACATTCTCCTTAAACACATCAGAGACAACAGTATTTGTCTTCTTTAAATATTCGTTGAGACATTCAAAACTTTCAAATTTATACTGATTTGCTTGCTGAATTCAAACTTCAGTTTTCAATTTTATTGCTGCTATTTTATCTGTAGTCGTAAGGTCTGAAACAGTGCGACCCTGCATTGAAAGATTTAGTTCATTCAATTTAGTAAAAATATCAGCAAAGTATGCAAGCTGGTGCAACCATGATATTTCTGAAATATCTTTTTCAGAAAAAAATGCTGAAACTTCTTCTCTCATTTGGAACAATCTAACAAACACCTTGCCGCGAGATAACCAGCGAACTTCGGTATGGAAAAGTAAGTTTTGATACCTACTACTCATATCATTACATATAACTCTGAAAAGCCTAGTATTCAAAGCACGCGCCTTAATTAAATTAATTATTTGCACTGCTTGATCTAAAACCAATTTGAATGATACTGGCATCTTTTTACATCCTAGTTATTGTCTATGTAGGACACAGTGACTACTTGAACACTCTTTTGACACGGACTTTATGAGGGAAACTACTCCTGCCGTCTTACCTGTCATCGCCTTTGCACCGTCAGTACAAAATTTGTTAGCATATTATTTTTTGCTAATGCTATTGTTTAGTTTACGTTCAAAAAAACTAAGAGGTTTATCTGCATACTCACTGTGTTTACTATCGAAATATCTTCGTAATTTGGCCGGAAACTATTTTGAAGAGTTTCATTGCATAATACACAATGAGGACGTGGTAAAATCATATCTCCACAAAAAGGGAAGCCAAATGATAGGTAACTGCTATCATAATTTCTTCTTTTGCTAATAATTTTATCCGGTTCGATTTCAGTAACAGCTAATGTGCTGTCGTTTATTAGGCCTATGTCTTCGATAATAACAGTTTGCGATTGCGTTATATTTTCATTGTTGCTGTCTAAAGTTTTTTCTTGACTACCAGCATTAATTGATCTCTTTTCTTCATCCAGCTTTCTTTTTAAACTTCCTGTTTTTAACCAACGATCCATTTCTCATATTTTAGGATGTAATATGCAAACATTACTTTGTACAACTAAGATAAAAATAGTTTAACTTACCTTACAATAATATTGAAAACACAAAATTTACATTAAATTTCACAACTATAAACTTTTTTAAAATAATTACACAAAATAATAATTGATCTGCGGGATTTATTTCTCAAACTGAAAAAAAATAAATATGTATATTACAACTTAAGAAACTTATTAAATATCTCTTCTGTATCAGTTGGTTGTCATAGAAACTGTGCTTCTTAAATAGTATTAAGAAAACTTTAAATTTCACAGCCTGCTGTGTTAATTTTTTATTAAATGTTGGAAACAAATTTCGTCTAATCTTAAATATTTTTGGATTTTTTTTCTCATATTATATGAATTTTGAATTTTTTTTGTTTCGAAGTAAAGAAAGCTAAATATATACATATAAATTTTAGCAAACTATTTGGATTTTCATAGAAAAGTGAAAGTGTGTTTTCTTGTTAATTTGTTTGCATGTAGACTCCTAAACTGCTTATTATATAGGATGTTGAGGATAGGGAATTTTTTTGGCTAACAATTACAAAATAACAATTTTTTTGCCTAACCAAGTTAGGGTGTGGTGCAATTAATTCAACTTTTTTGTTACATTTTTTGGTGAGTTCCGTTGACCTATTGCGGCACAACCTTTATTTTCTCTAAATCAGAAACGTTTTCACTGATTGATGTTGAGGTAGAGTAAACTTGAAATTTGTTAATCCACATCGGCAAGACAATCGATCAAAAAAAAATAAATAAAAAAGCGAATTAGCCCAATTATTCGAAGTTTTGCTTTGACCGAAAAGAAAGTCTAAAAATTTTTTTGTCGGTTTACCTTAACCTTTTAAGCTTAATTTCAACAGGATATTTTTTAATGATTTGTTGGTTATTTCGCTTTAAGTTAGGTACTGTATGACAGAAACTATTTTGACCGACTGATTTCAAATTTTGTATACGTATTCCTGTTTGCCAGTGATGCTGATCGTATTAGCAGACATGGAATTTGACGAATCATATTAGCACGACGATAGATGGAAATTATTGTGGAAGATAATTATGGTTAATATTGTACATTACTTCTTTGAATTAGGATAGTTTTTTAAGTTCTGTTAACTTATTGTGACACAGAAGTTTTTCACAAATTTTTTTAAAAACAGTTTGAAAGATTGATGGTATTTTGACGAATAATATCAACTGAATTAATATTTCCCACCTCTATTATTAATCATCTAAAAACAAGTGAAATTTTATAAATTAGTCAAAAAATTGCTAGAAAAATCCTATAAAAATCGTTTTAAAACGAAAAGTAATTTTAATCGTTTTAAAGTAATCTTTAATACACTCTTAACCTAGCATTTATATCATTAACTAACATTATATTAAAACGAAATACTTTGCTCAAGTCAAATCATGTAACATGTATCTCAAGCCAATGTAATTCAACTACAATATTGTTAAAGAAAACGTAGTCTTTAAGTATTTTGGTTAACTAATTCGTTTTCAAGTACCTTAAAACATTTACTTCGAACTCAATATCCCATGGGAGGAAGATGGGAGAGTTCAATTCAATATCGGAGTTATACACTTTTTATGCAATATTTATTATATATGTAAATGCTAGATTTTGAATTAGTAGACATTTAAGAGTTGGATTTACAATTCTGGAAAAAGGGAATACCCTGATTTTGAATCTACTCTAATATCCCTGCCAAATCAGAATTTCGAATATACATATCTAATGTTAACTTTGTAAAAGTCCTATAACCTTGATTTTAAACTCAAATAATCAATTCAAATTTAATTTTCAGTTGTTCTATGCGACTTTTGACTTTGGGAGGGCCGACTCTGCATAGCTTAGTTTTTAATGTAAAATTAATTTTTTAAAAAGCAGGTGGTGTCGTTATCTACAATCCGTATTTTTTTCAACTGTCAATTATATGAATTGGTATTCAACAGAGAATTTGACAAAACATTAACAGTGGCCCCTAGTAGAACTTTAATAAAATCAAATAATTTAAAAATGAATTGAAGTTTTACCAGAAATTATATATAAATTCTAGTTTTACTAATTAGGAACATTTATGAATTATGAAAAGAAAATTTATTGATGTGTAATAATTGTATAGATATAAATACATAGTTATATTAACTCAATATAGTGCTATTATAAGTTTTTGAGTTATGCTAATAAAGTTTTTGTGATAAGAAAATGTAATTATTTAGTTAAAAAATAAAAAAAAAAATAATATCATCACTTTGTAAAATAAATTAATTTAGGTTTTAATATTATCAATTATCAAGTTATACAATAAAACAAAGAAAAAAATGTTTTTTTATTTTTTGAAAACTTCAGAAAGTTCATATAAGTTTTCATATGAATGTAATTTTATAGAAATGCTGTGAAATACAAATTAATTGGATGAGATCATCAGAATGCAAAAAGTAATCAAGGGTTAAGTTACGTAATATAAAAAAATTTTTTATAAAGATAATTTTTAATGATATCAAATGTCTGTTGTGAAGAAAGTTGTAATATGTAGAAGATTAAAAGATCTAAATCATCTTTTCTAAATATAAGTTGGCACTGTATTGTGAATAATGCAAAAATAAAAATAAAAATGTTTTTCTATGTTTCATTGTATAACTTGATAATTTATAATATTCAAACCTAAATTAATTTATATTACATTGTATTATATTTTAAATATAAAAAATGCAGGATAATCAAAAATTTTATATAAAACGTTAATAGTTTTAATAAACAGCATCATTTTAACGTTACAATCAATCATGATGAAGACGCAATTTTTTATTTTACTCATTATAACCGCAAAGGTTGTTATTGGAGAAGTGCGGGAAATTAATTATAGGGACATCTTGAGTTATAAAGGCACGGTAATAAATAGAGGAATAGTTTATGTTGTAGGTCAATTTTACGGTAATCATGAACGATATCACAATATTCCAACAAAACAAGAAAAGGATCAAGAGCGAGTAGTAGTACCTGCACCGCTAATTTATCTCATTGGGATAACTACACCATCTCCAACGTTAAAGCTGGATATAAATGTTCAAATGTTAATTGCTAAAGTAAAAACAAAAATTAAACAGGGAAAAATAGCTATCGACGATATTATAAATACCGGAGAAGTCGATAATGGCAGCGGCAACTATTTATAAAAAAAAAAAAATTATTTATAATATAAAAAAAGAAAAATATTTTATTTTAAAGTTTCAGATACCCAGGAAATTTGAATATTTGATTTTTTACTACATAAAAAAAAAAAAAAAATTATTTTATTTTAAAGTTTCAGCTACCCAGGAAATTTAAATACCTTAATACTAAAAAATATTTTCTAAAAATTAGTAGCCGACAATTAAAAAAACTTTTTTAAAATCCTCTGCCTTAATTTATACAAAATACAAAACTTAAAATCAATTAAAATTTGTTTGTACGAAAATAGAAAAATAATAGAGAATTTTTAATGCCTTATAACCGTATTACTCCAATTGATTCCAATTCTCATTTAACGCATATAATATGAAATAAAAAAATCAGATATAAAAATCTTTGCATATACACATTATTTCATCTTTTATACTTTTATAAAAAAAATTTTTATACCTATAGTTGGTTAAACTGAGCGTTCGTCGTGGGGAAAAAATTATGTCATATCGCAACGCCTACCAATATTGCACGACATATTGACCTACATTTTTGATTAATGACCAAGTCCCCCAGAAGTAGGGCACCTGTAAGTAGGCTAACTCTTAATAAACAAGTTTGTTTATGTGGTATAAAGTAATAGGTGCACATGAAAAAGTAGTAAACAAAATAATTTTTATAATTATAAATGGAAAAGAGAAAAAAAAAATTTCTCATTTGAAGGTATAGCAAAGTGTATTTTATTTTTATTAATATTTTGATATGAATGAAAAGAAAATGCCAATAAGAATTATGTAATATAAAATGCATCGAGAAAAAAAAAATGCAAATTCCTTAAAAGAAAACCAGTTTTCTGTGTTTGAAAAAAAAAACAAGTAAAGAAACAGTCAGTCGGTGCAACCGACTTAGAAATACCCTACACCTATTTGGTTCAAATTTACGGACATATCCATAAGTCATTTTAACACCATAAAAGCTGTTATTAATTTGATCGTAAGACATAGCTAACCAAATTAACTTTATAATACTAAAAACATTTTCTAATTACACTATCTATTAAAAAATACTACAAATTCTTACTAATTTATCTATTTATAAAATATTAAAAAACAAACAAACTTGAAATAAATGAAAATATATTTAATCAAATTCAATTACTAAATGAAAAAATTCTAATTACTAAATTTTGTGATAAAAAGATAATCAAAGCATAATATATTTAATAATTCAGATTTTTAAAAATTGCAATTATTTTAAATGGTTAGTTTATATACCTAATAGAAAAGCTTATAAACGCAAAATATGCAATAAATGTATTTCTAAAATACAATTACAAAATTAGACCTTTTCATATAATTCATTTAAATATTAAAATAAATTTTATATAAATGCAGTAAATACCTTTGAACATAGCTGAACCACTACAATTAAGTCTAGATTTCGGAGACACATAGGACATAGGAAATATAATCTTTGGCTTTGAAATTAAACTCGACCACAACCAATTCCCATGGTACTTTCATTACTAGTAACCTAGAGTTTAAATTTCATCAAAATACCGGCATTATTTTTTGAGTTATGGTGTTTTTAAGATATATGTTTGTTAGTCCTTGAACTTGTCAAGGGTTCCAGAACCCGAAACCATTAGCCATTAGCAGTCCCGTCATACTTTCAATACTAGTTAACCCTTGTATACAATTGGAACGTTCTATCTTAATTTTAAGTTACTAGTTTTATTAATTTCGATGACAAGCTTCTACACATTGGGGGGTCTAAGAGAGGTCCTGAACCACCACTCCAATTGATCCCAAATTAGGGGGGCACGGAAGAAATAGTAAAGAACACCCTGGATCAAATTTGAAGCTTCTACATTTGTTTCAAGTTACTATTTTTATTAATTTCGAAAATATGCTTTAAGGTCCTCGGAACTGAGTGGCTGGTCCCCGACCGACTAGTCCAATGGGGCCCAAATTTCAAAGAGACTTACGAAATAGGAAGGGACAGCCTGATACCCAATTTGGAAGTTAGATCTTCATTGGTTTCGGAATTACGCTAGTTTGGCCTAAATTCGATCAAAAAGTTCTCAGTTCCGAACCCATTGTCCAATTCCGAACTTACGAAATCCCCGAAGTAGTTTCATTACTAGTAACCTACAGCACAAATTTGATGAAGATAGCGTCATTAGTTGTTGAGTTATCGTGATTTTTAATATATGTTCGTTATCTCTGACTCCGACTAAAAGGTCCAGAATCCGAACCCATGGGCTGATTTCGTCCTTATACAGCCCGCGCTGTACTTATAGTACTAGTTAACCCTTGTACACAATTTGAACGGTCTATCTTAATTTTAAGTAACTATTTTTATACCCTACACCTATAGAATAGGTAAAGGGGTATATTAACTTTGGTATGGTGTTTGTAACCATCTAAAGGAAGCGAGCTAGATATGGAAAAGTATATATATTTGTGATCAGCATGACCGCCTGAGTCGATATAGCCATGTCCGTCCGTCCGTCCGTAGGCACGATAACTCAAAAAATAATGGAGCTATCTTGATGAAATTTTAACTGTAGGTTACTAGGACTGAAAGTACGGCGGGGATTGCATATGGGCGAAATCGGCCCAAGGGTTCGGATTCTGGACCTTTTAAGCGATCGAAGGGCTAACGAACATATATAAAAAATCAAAATAACTCAACAACTAATGACGCTTTCTTCATAAAATTTGTGCTGTAGGTTACTATTAATGAAACCACTTCGGGGATTCCGTAAGGTCGGGATTGGACCATGCGTTCGGAACCTAGAATTTTTTGATCGAATTTAGGCCAAACGAGCATAATTCCGAAACCCATGAAGATAGAACCTCCAAATTTGGTATCAGGGTGTCCCCTCCTATCTCCTAAGTGTCTTGGGAATTTGGGTCCCATTGGACTACTGGGTCGGGGACCAGCCACACATTTCCGAAAACCTTAAA
The DNA here is from genome assembly GCA_963082915.1 of Dolichopus griseipennis. Classification (NCBI taxonomy): domain Eukaryota; kingdom Metazoa; phylum Arthropoda; class Insecta; order Diptera; family Dolichopodidae; genus Dolichopus; species Dolichopus griseipennis. The sequence continues at coordinate 265,426,572 of OY720441.1, forward strand.
GCATATCTTTAAAATTAATAAAGATAACAACTTGAAAAAATGTAGAAGCTTCCAATTTGCCTTTACTATGGTGTTCTTTACTATCTCTTGCGTGTTCCCTTAATTTGGGATCAATTGGAGTGGTGGTTCAGTACCCCTCTCAGACCTCTCAAGTTTTAATAGCTTATAATCGAAATTACTAAAAATAGTTACTTAAAATTAAGATGGACCGTTTAAATTGTGTACAAGGGTTAACTAGTACTATAAGTACAGCGCGGACTATATAAGGGCAAAATCAGCCCAACGGCTCGGATTCCGGGCCTTTTAATCTATGTCAGGGCTAACGAACATATATAAAAAATCACGATAACTCAACAACTAATGAGGCTATCTTCATGAAATTTGTGCTGTAGGTTATTGGTAATGAAACTACGGCGGTGACTAAGTACGGTGAGGATTGGACAATGGGTTTGGAACTGAGAACTTTTTGATCGAATTTAGGCCAAAATTGCGTAATTCCGAAACCAATGAAGATATAACCTCCAAATTTGGTATCAGGGTGTCCCTTCCTATTGCGTAAGTGTCTTTGAAATTTGGGCCCCATTGGACTAGTGGGTCGAGGACCAGCCACTCAGTTCCGAGGACCTTAAAGCATATTTTCGAAATTAATAAATATAGTAACTTGAAACAAATGTAGAAGCTTCAAATTTGGCCCAGGGTGTTCTTTACTATTTCTAGCGTGCCCCCCTAATTTGGGATCAATTGGAGAGGATTGGTTCACAACCGATCAGTCCCCCCAATGTGTAAAAGCTTATCATCGAAATTAATAAAACTAGTAACTTAAAATTAAGATAGAACGTTCCATTGTCCCCCCAATGTGTAAAAGCTTATCATCGAAATTAATAAAACTAGTAACTTAAAATTAAGATAGAACGTTCCAATTGTGTACAAGGTTTAACTAGTATTGAAAGTATGACGGGACTGCATATGGGCGAAATCGTACCATAATTTCGGGTTCTAGAACCCTTGAAAAGTTCAAGGACTAACAAACATATATCTTAAAAACACCATAACTCAAAAAATAATGCCGGTATTTTGATGAAATTTAACACTAGGTTACTAGTAATTAAAGTACCATGGGAATTGGTTGTGGTCGAGTTTAATTTCGAAGCCAAAGAATATATTTCCTAAGTCCTATGTGTCTCCCAAATCTAGACTTAATTGTAGTGGTTCAGCTATGTTTAAAGGTACTTCCTGCATTTATTTAAAATTTATTTTTATATTTAAATGAATTATATGAAAAGGTCTAAATTTGTAAATGTATTTTAGAAATACATTTATTGCATATTTTGCGTTTATAAGCTTTTCTATTAGGTATATAAACTAACCATTTTAAATAATTTCAATTTTTAAAAATTTGGATTATTAAATATATTATGCTTCGATTATCTTTTTATCACAAAATTTAATAATTAGAATTTTTTCATTTTGTAATTGAATTGGCAAAATATATTTTCAATTATTTCAAGTTTGTTTGTTTTTTAATATTTATAAATAGATAAATTAGTAAGAATTTGTAGTATTTTTTAATAGATAGTGTAATTAGAAAATGTTTTTAGTATTATAAAGTTAATTTGGTTAGCTATGTCTTACGATCAAATTAATAACAGCTTTTATGGTGTTAAAATGACTTATGGATATGTCCTTAAATTTGAACCAAATAGGTGTAGGGTATTTCTAAGTCGGTTGCACCGACTGACTGTTACTTTACTTGTTAGTAATTTCGATTATAAGCTTTTAAAACTTGGGAGGTCTTAGAGGGGTACTGAACCACCTCTCCAATTGATCCCAAATTAGGGGAACACGGAAGAGATAGTAAAGAACACCCCTGTGGCAAATTGGAAGCTTGTACATTTTTTCAAGTTGTTATCTTTATTAATTTTAAAGATATGCTTTAAGGTCTTCGGAAAAGTGTGGCTGGTCCCCGACCCAGTGCTTCAATGGGACCCAAATTTCCAAGACACTTAGGAAATAGGAAGGGACACCCTTATACCAAATGTGGAGGTTCTATCTTCATTGGTTTCGGAATTATACTCGTTTGGCCTAAATTCGATAAAAAAGTTCTAGGTTCCGAACGCATGGTCCAATCCCGACCTTGCGCAATCCCCGAAGTGGTTTCATTACTAGTAACCTACAGCACAAATTTGATGAAGATAACGTAATTAGTTGTTGAGTTATTGTGATTTTTTATAAAAGTTCGTTAGCCCTTCGATCGATTAAAAAGTCCAGAATCCGAACCCATGGGCCGATTTCTCCCATATGCAATCCCCGCCGTACTTTCAGTCATAGTAACCTACATTTAAATGGACGGACGGAAAGACGGACGGACATGGCTATATCGACTCAGGCGGTCACGCTGATCACAAAAATATATACTTTTCCATATCTAGCTCGCTTCCTTTAGGTGGTTAGAAACACCATACCAAAGTTAATATACCCCTTTACCTATTATATAGGTGTAGGGTATAAAAAAGGTAGTTTTAAATATACGAATTATAGATAACAAGACAAAAAAAACAAATTCTTGGTAAAAAAGATGTGTAGTGTAACTTTACATAAAGAAAGAAAAGAGAAATTCAATGATCATGGTGTAATATGTAGTAACGATATCTGTTTTATGACTATAATTGAATCGTTGTATTATTTAAAAATGCTTTATAATAAAATAAAAAATGATAATAAAGAAATTGAAAGTTTAGAATGATTCTGAAAATATATACTTACTGTTACGTCTGATCTACATATATAACCTTGCTGTAAGGAATGAAAAATAAAAACAGGTTAATTGGTTTTGGTACCTATAGCAAAGATAATGAATATAACTAGATGCGCACAGTTCATATAAAACAAAAATCTTAAAATTCAAGCTCTTTAAAATAAAAAGAAAGAAATAATATAATAAGAAAAAAAAGCTTAAAGCTTTATACTCTATTCATTATTAAATTTAAATCAGACAACGAAAAAAAAATAAAAACAAAAACAAAATAAAAGCTATGTTGACTTTATTTTTTTAATAAAAATTTTAAACTATGAATAAATACGATTTATGACTTATATATCGATGGCTCCAAGCTATAACGATGTAAGTCTGAAATATATTTTATTATAAATTTGTTATTTTTAAATAAATTGTATTCTTATACAATTTTATTAGAAATAAATTAAGAATACAATTTTATTAAGAATACAATTAGAAATTCACGATTTTAAATGTAAAGTTAAAAAACCTTTGAAAAATATTTAAAACAATTTTATTATGTGATCTTCAAAACTTTTAACGTTCTTTACGAGTTATTATTTTTTATTTCTCTTAAAAATGCTAATGCAAGTAGGCTTACATTGTTCTTATCCGAAAACGTTCACTCTATACCATTCGATTAACAAAAATATACAATTAAAAATGACGTAACTAAGCATAGAACTACGAAAAAGTAGCTTTTTTTAATTTTGTTTCGTTGTAACTATACTTAAAACCAAAAAATGTTATTTATAAAAATTAACAAGTAAAAGAGATACGAATTTACTTATACCTATTCTAATCGTGATATCAAACTTGACTTACATAGTTATTGTTTGGAGGCATCGAATGAGTACATATAATATGAGTACATATATCTTTCAAATTCACGTATATATTTCGATTTTTTCAAAAACAAAAAATAATATAAATGGATTTTAGTAAAACTGGAATACTTAAAAAAGTGCATGTGAATTTGAATTAGACATATGTATATAATTTAAAAACATGTATCTGTGTATATAATTTAAAAACGTTAAGAATTAAAACATTTATTGTTACCGTTTCTATAATTTTTAATTATAATTCAACAAGATATTTTTTTTAGATTTTCTTTTTTCACATTTTCCTTTCTAAAATTACATAATAGCCATACGCAATCATTCATAAAAAACCTTTTGGTAAAGTAAAAATAAAATCTATTAAGATTCATTCAACAAAAAATAATATTTAATAATGTACACGTGGTCGCATAATAATAATAATGTATACGTATTCGCATACATATACCAAAAAATTAAAATAAAAAATTCTCTCTCAAATGATCTTCTTTGCTATAGCTAATCAACCGTAACGTGAGTTATTTTTATTTTTAACTCTCTTAAAAGCTTTTTTAATTTTTAACGTGTATGAGCGTATGATGATATTAGACTCATATTATTAGGGTTTTATTTTTTAAAAAAATTTTTATATGAGAGTGCACATCTAGTTATATTCATTATTTTTGCCTATAGTAAACATAAAAATAAAAAATAAAACATATGAGTTAATATGTTCAAATAATTTTTATTTAACTGAAAAAGCTTTAACAATTTTGCGATGATCTGATGACCTGAAAGAAAATAGGAGTTATAGCACTCTTGCTTTAACAAACAAAAATCTAAAAAACAGAAAACCTGAAATAAAAAAAATCCTGAAAACAAAAAGAAAAATGTTTGTTTTTAATTTATAGTATATTTTATTTAATTATAACAATTAGTTTGTATAATCATTAAACAAATTTAATATATTATATGTAGAAAGCTGCTACAATATCAAATCGAATCAAAACTTATTTATGATTCACAAAATAAACAAAACTGTTAATAAAACGAATCCAAAACAAAAGTGTTTATTAGAAATATTATTAATAATTATGCTAATAAATTAAATTTAAAAAGTAATAATATTATAGGGGCCTCGGTGGTGCAGTGGGTAAGCATTTGGCTTATTAACCGAGGGGATCCGGGTTCGATTCCCGGTCAGGTCATACAATATTTAATTAAAAAAAAATTATTGAAAAATAATTTTTCTTTACGAATCCCCATGGTGACCAAATATAATATAAATATACAAATATATATAAACAAAATAAATAATATAGTAGTTATAAATAAATAGAAAGTATTTAATGAGGGGTGCACAACGGGCCGCAAGGCCTAGGTGTAAGGGAGACTTGCTTTCCCCCCCGTCTAAACAACAACAATAATATTATACATATTTCATAATAATAATACTTATACATATTTCATTAATCTAATTCCATAATATTAAAATGACCCCAAGGTAGCGTTTTATAATTGTTTCTTGAAATGTATCGTTTATCATCATTTGAATTAAGTGCAATTTTATTTTGTATTATACTACTAACTTCGTGTTTTTGAGATTGTATTAAATTTTGTTTTATTGATATTTTATTGCTCGTATTCAAGCATTCGACGTAATCATCAAAAGTTATTCTATTTTCAATTATACCTTTTTTTATTCCTTCAGACTTTTTAATTTTATCTTTATTCTCTATAACGAATAGCATACATTTTAGATCTTAAACCGACAAACTCAGTCATTATTTTCCCATTCAATTCGTCTTTCATTAAACCAACTACTTTAATATTTACTTGAGGTATTCCCCAAATATTATCTTTTGGATAATCACTTGTATCATAATATGTGTGACAATAATTTTTTATTACTTCATATATATCTGGACACACTATCTCATAAATTAAAGAATCTGTATCAGTATATAATATAGAACAATTGGAATTAAATTTTTGAAGCATGTAATCATAATGGAAATTATAAATAGTTGTTTTCGCTAGTTCAAGAATACACATTCCAACATATTAGTTTGTTGAAATAAATCTCTGTTTTGTTTAATTCTATTATGGATAAGTTTTCACTAAAAATAATTGAAGCTTAAAACTCAGGTTTGGAAATTAATGATTCTGCTCCATATCGACCACACCATTTAGTAACTAGCTTGACTATGCTATGTTTTCTTACATTCTCCATAGTTTCTCCAAACACATCATTATTCATCAATTTGTATAAGTTTTTCTCAAATACATTTTTTGATAATGTGCGCTGTTTAGTATTTAAGTCTATATATGACTTTAGCCAATTTGATTGATTAAATTTTAATATTCTATGAATTTTATTTAATTTAAGCCCATGTTTTAAGGCTTGCTGTAAATTTCGATAGTGGACTACATATTTTTTTTTATTGTAAAGAATAGCCATGAGTTTTATCTGTTTTGAATTGGGGGATGATTTATGTTCAGCGCAAAATGGTAGATCTGAATGTGAGTCATGTAAATAATCTGGATAATCTAAGTCTACCTCCAAAATATAACCAATTGATGAGTTCGCATCTATATCATTAACATTAAAGTTTTTACCATTATCGACCCGTTGAAAGTTGCTATGTGGAAGAAATTGTGACATTACCCAACCATATTGATTATTAATATCATCATATATTAAATATGTTGATGGCTTAGAGGGGTCATAGTTTGTACAATATTTATTATTTGCTTTTGCATATCGTTTTGAGCATTGTCTAAGACCACCACGAACGCCTCGTTCAATAAACATCAACAAATCTATATCAGTTAAAAGCTCTAAATTTATTCTAGTCTAAAGTAGCATTGCATCCCAAGTATACCCCGGTAGAGTGTAATAATGAACTGGATCTAGTATCTTGATGCAACTCGAGCGAAACTGTTCAAACACGTCTGCTAAAAGAATGACATCAGTTTTTAAATAGAGATGGGAGTATTCTCCTAAATTTTTTATGCCTAACTGATGCCACACATTTTTTGCATGCGTATATTCCTCTTCACTAATATTACTTTCATTTAATTTATTATAAAACTTATCAATAGGAGGTAATAAGCTTTCAGAAAATTTATCTGAAGAATCAAAGTAATCGTAAGGATAGACTCCTTTTCAAGTTAATAATGCTATTTGATTAGTTTCTAAATATTTAAACTCTGATTTCAAAACAGGCAAATCATTCAAATACGATGATAAAGTATCTAAACCGGCTGCCATGAATCTGTAGGAATCAATAAAGCGGAAATTTATAGGATAATCATTTAAAATTTTTGAAAATGAAATGTACTTTTCTTTATTGACTGGTAGTAAATTTATTCTACCCTCTATATCTGTTGCTAACTGTTTTATTATGAAATGAAAATCATATCCACTTAAATTATGGAATACGACGGGAACTGTATGGTTGTCTTGGAAATTTAAGTTACAGTTATTATGTGCAGCCCCGCGATATTTTCCTGTTAAATGACAGTGATCTCTGACTTTAATATTATTTTCATCAAACGCTTTTTCACAAATATAACAAACTTCAGATAATAAGAACAGTGCTTCTTCATCCTCTAACAATTTTTGCATTGGTAAAGGATTAAGAAATATCCATGTTAAATTCTCAGCAAAATTTAAATAAAAAGACAGCTTGGGTCATATGAGCTTTTAACGTAATATCCTACACTACAAGGTTTACGAATTTGATACTTATTTTTTGTTTTAGTTGATTCTAATAAGCATTCCAAATCCGCGTATATTACAAACGGAGCACTAATTTTATTTTTATAATTTTTAAATTGCAAATTATTTTCTTTTTGCGTTGGTAATTTTATTCTGCAGCTATTGTATAGTTTACAGTCTTCCATATGTGTATTCAACTTTTCTTCAGTCCAGAAATAATGAAGGCATCTATCACAAAAATATTTTTGATGTCGGTTTTTGGATAGCTGCGATGATAGTAATCGAGATAAACTTTTAATCCAAACATAATGATATTTAATTGGTTCATACATTTCCTAATCTTCATTGAATTCATCTTGTTCGTCATATTCATCATAATATTTGTTTTGTATCATTAAAAGATTAGTATTCTTTGTTTTTTTATTTTCAGTTAAGTAGTTAGGAATAACTACATAATTTTTTCCCAATTTTATGAGACCATATACATTTACCGAAACTTCGTTTTGTTTTTCGAATTTATGAATATGACAAAGTTTTACAGTAAATTGAATTCCACTAAAATTTAATAATGTTGAGTAGTCTGGATATTTTCTTACACGTTGCGGGTCTTTAGTTACAGAATATAACGCTGATGTAAGCGCCCAAGCAAAACAAACGTTATCGTTATTCTTTACATTTATACAAGCTTCTTTCTTCTTGATTTCTGAAGGAAGTTCTACATAAGATGATCCCAATATAGGTGTAAATTTGTTAATATTAACAACCAAATGAAGAACGGCCGATAATGCCCAGCCACTATCTTTTTCTTGGAATTCTTCCAATTTTTTAATCAGTTTTTCTCTAATATGTTCTAAAAATAATGCATTGATGTCAGTGTTTTTATACACAGGTACATTTTTGATGTTCAAATACTTTATTTCATATATTTCATCATTTCCACTAGCTTTTATGAACTCCGCACAAAAAATTGCATTTACTTTAATAGCGTCATCTTTTTTGAGTGCGTTATTAATACGTGTTTTAAACAACTTTTTACAATCATTTAAAAAACTTTCTGGTTCTTTATGCTTAAGGTTAATGATAATTCCCGTTCTCATGCGTCCCTTGAAGTATGATTGTACATTTTCCCATTTAACAAAATTATTAGATAAATTTGACGAGCTATGCCTTCCTTCCCTTAGCCTTAATAATTTCATTTTAGTTCTTTAGCTTTGCAAAATATGAATAGCATTCCCAAAATGTTGTTTTTTAGCTACAGTTTTTGCGATTTTGAGTTTGGCACACAAAACTCGAAGATATCTGGAACATTCTTTGATGCCATTTTCGATTAAAGTCGCATCGTTTTTATATTTTTCGAAATTTTTTTGAACATCTTTAATCATATCTTTAACATTAATTTTACTGCTACTGTTTTCCATGTTAATTATTGTTGTTTTAATATATAGATTTATTTATATAAGCAAATTTTTGTTATGGATAAATTATTGTTTTTTTTTTTTGTTAATAAGGTTAATGGAACTACTTTTTTAAGTTTCCTTTTTTACAAGATTATAATTAATTTTCCAAATTTTCACAATCAAATTTAATTATTTTTTTTTTTTTATGCGTTTAGCACTTGTCACGAATAAAGTTCTGAGGGAACTGCATTTTTTTCCGTTAGTTTAACAAATAAATAACAGTTTCTTCTCTCATTCACACATTCTCAATTCTTTGTGTTAATTATGTATTTTTCAATGCTGCCATTGCATATTGATATTTGAACTGTATATTACTATTTATTACTAACATGACTTTCTATTTTTAACATGACTTGATCAGAAATGAGAGTATCAATATAGAAGCATAAAGAAGAACAAGAATTGTGAAATTACATGTATCAATGCGATTATTACATTTTAATGCGATTATGTTTGATGCAACGATCAAAGCTTTTCTTATATTTTTCTATAGGTGTTATACAGGTACATAATATTATATTAACGAGATATAAGAAATATTGATTAATAACTATATCTTCATGTGTCAAGTTCAACACTGAAAGTTTTAAATTTGAATTACTTTGTTTTCTTTTAAAAGAATATTTAATTTCATGCTATTTTTATTTCACCTTTATCTCTACAAATTTATTCTAAACAACAAAACCTTCTGTTACATTTATATTTTAGAATGCAGAAACCTATAATTTGTTATTTTTCCATTAACAAGTAGAATTAACCAAAGATTAAGAATAAAAATTGTATACAGGTAAAATAACTAAAGCATAAACGAAAAACTTTAAAGAGTTCAAAACCTGACTTTAAAAATATAATTCTTAATAAATACTCGTAAGCACCTAAATTAATATTATTCTTGTAAATTTTTTATGAAAATAGTATCAACATAAAAAGAATTGCAATTGTTTATTTTTTGTAAAGTTTAGATTTTTAAAATAAATTTTAAGCAAACTGATCAAAATCTTCTTACAATATAAAAAAAAAAATAGCTTTTTTACCATCAAATATCTCTGCAATTTTTTTTTCTTTTTATAGTCAAAACCAATTTTTATACCCTACACCTATAGAATAGGTAAAGGGGTATATTAACTTTGGTATGGTGTTTGTAACCACCTAAAGGAAGCGAGCTAGATATGGAAAAGTATATATATTTGTGATCAGCGTGACCGCCTTAGTCAATATAGCCATGTCCGTCCGTCCGTCCGTCCGTCCGTTCGTAGGCACGATAACTCAAAAAATAATGGAGCTATCTTGATGAAACTTCAACTGTAGGTTACTAGGACTGAAAGTACGGCGGGGATTGCATATGGGCGAAATCGGCCCATGGGTTCGGATTCTGGACCTTTTAATCGGTTTCAGGGCTAACGAAGAAATATAAAAAATCACGATAACTCAACAACCAATGACGCTATCTTCATCAAATTTGTGCTGTAGGTTACTAGTAATGAAACTACTTCGGGAATTGCGTAAGGTCGGGATTGGACCATGGGTTCGGAACCTAGAACTTTTTGATCGAATTTAGGCCAAACGAGCATAATTCCGAAACCAATGAAGATAGAACCTCCAAATTTGGTATCAGGGTATCCCTTCCTATTTCCTTAATGTCTTGTGAACTTGGACCCCATTGGAGTAGTGGGTCAGGGACCAGCCACACATTTCCGAAGACCTTAAAGCATATTTTTAAAATTAATAAAGATAAAAACTTGAAAAAATGTAGAAGCTTCCAGTTTGCCACAAGGGTGTTCTTTACTATCTCTTGCGTGTTCCCCTATTTTGGGATCAATTGGAGTGGTGGTTCTGTACCCCTCTCAGACCTCCCAAGTTTTAAAGGCTTATAATCGAAATTACTAAAAATAGTTACTTAAAATTAAGATAGACCGTTCAAATTTTTAGTATTATAAAGTTAATTTGGTTAGCTATGTCTTACGATCAAATTAATAACAACTTTTATGGTGTTAAAATGACTTATGGATATGTCCTTAAATTTGAACCAAATAGGTGTAGGGTATTTCTAAGTCGGTTGCACCGACTGACTGTTGCTTTACTTGTTATAATCTCTTTTGTTTTTATTCTACAAATATAAAGATGACCGCGAAATTTTTTTTTTTTTTTTTGTTCGTTTTTTTTTTTTTTTTTTTACAGATGTACATATATCTATATATATATATTTATATATGTTTTTTTATAAAGCTCTAGAAAATATCTTTATAAATTATTGAAATTCTACTCCGTTCTACTACTATTTTTAAATCTACTCCTATCATTAAATCTACATACTTCAATTTTAATCAGAAACTTAGTAGCAAAATTTAGTACAATATTTATTTCTACTTTCCTTTCTTTTTTGTTTTAATCAGAACATATTCGAGCATCTAAAATAGAAGAAACAAGGTAGACTAAATACATAAGTTGCAGCTTATCATTACAGATACCTCAGCACCGATAACAAAGTTGATTTTGGATTTTTATTTCTCATTTATTTTGCTCTTAATGTAAATTATTAAAACAACTATGTATCTCATTTTTTAGATACCAAAAGCTTTATATCACACATAGGTATATCATAAATTGTATTTTAACAATCATATTCAATTCATTTACTTAGGGAGACATACAAAGTAGTAACTTGTTTGTTAATATGAAAAACAACAAAAAATAGTTAAATAAGAATATATGTATGTACATTATAAGTACATATTATGTATAATAATAATAATGTGCAATGCAATGTGCATGCGCAAAAATAGATAAGAGAGATTTTGTTAAAGGTGGTTTTGAAATAATTAGTTGCCTGTATTAAGAATGAATATATGCGCATGCGTAAAAGCATGAATTAATTTGTTAAACCTTTTATACTTTTTTTTTTTTTTCTGTTTTATATTATGATTATTTCTGTATTTTTTAAGTGCTTAAACCATTGCGCTTAAAGTATATTGTATGAAAAATTTTATAAGAGGCTCACAAATACGATTATATTTACGTTTCTAATTAATATGCGTTTCAATTTTTAGGTAACAATCACTTATGCATCAATATCTATTTAATTTTTATTACATTTCCCGCATTTTGTATTACATCTACCGTGATAAAAGTTTAAAGCAAAAACAAAAATATAAACAAAAATAATCAAAAAATTTGAGATTGAAAAAGCCACATGGTCCATTATAATCAATAGTTTTTTTTCTGTTAACAAATATAAAATTTATGTTTTGCCGGCGGAAAATTGAAAGCGCAATAATATTTGGGATTGAAAAAGCCACATGATCCATTATAATTAATAGCTTTTTTCTTTTAACAAATATAAAATTTATGTTTTGCCGGCGGCAAATTGTAAGCGCAATAATATTATTTATGATACGTAGAAAAATGTAGAGTAGATTTAGTACATTTATTTATTTACAAATAATGTTTTTAATGTAGTAAATCTACTTTACATGCGAAATGTAATAAATCTAGTTTAAATTAAATCGTTCAAGAAAAAGCTGTAAAAAAATCTGCATAGGTTTAATTAATATTTTAAAATTTTTTTTTTTCCTTTTTGTGGTTATTTAGTTTATATGGGGTTTTTCTTTAACATTTTTTTCTCCATACTGCTCTCATGATAAAGTGTATGTATGGATATGTAATCTTTCTAGAAAAAGCTTTTTCATTTCATGGTAGTATAATTCATAATGCAAAAAGCTTTGCAGTTTAGTTCATTAGCATGTACCGCAAAGTTTAGCTACAACGGCCACACTGGAAAATATCTGAATTTTGCCCCCTCTAAAATACATGAGATTTTTGCGCTCGGAGTGACATAGCTTATCTACTCAAGAATTGTCTTTTTTAAATTCATAAACTTCCGTATAAAAATATGGCAATAATCCGGGAATACTCTGATTTTGAAACAATTTCAGGCTTCTACAGGTTTTTTTAAATACTTAGCAATTAAATAATGCTTTTGAGACTGATTGTAAATATCCGAATCACGTTGTTCAATAAATTTATCTCAATGGTTGAAATCTGCTCGATAATGTTGTTTTTAAGCTCTTGTATTGTTGTGGGATTATTGCTGTACACTTTCAATTTATTTTTTTTATTTTTCGATTTCCCCACAAAAAAAAAATCCAACCGTGTCAAATCGCACGATCTTGCAAAAGAGGCTTTACAACCCTCAAAATTGTGGTGTCATTTTGCCGCATTTTTTTTCTACCTGGAATTTTTATACGAGGTTTCTTTAGGTATATTCTAAATACATTCCAGTTAGTTCATATGGAACGTTACACGAAGAAACAACGTGTTTTTGTTATTACAACATTTTTTGAAAATGGTAAAAGTTTTCAAGATGTAATTAGGAAATTTCGAACAAAATTTGGTAGAGAAAATGCTCCAACAAATCGTGCCATTAAGCTGATGGTTGATAAATTTCTGGAAACTGGATCTGTTCTTGATAACAGAGGCAACATTTATAAACGTAGTGGCCGTTCAACCGAGAATGTAGCAGCTGTGAGCAGAAGTGTTGAAGAAGATCCAAAAACTTCTATTCGGCATCGTTCACAGCAATTAAACATCAAACCATCAACATTATTCAACATTTTGCATCGTGATCTCCATTTAAAGGCTTATATGATCCAGCTGACGCAAGATTTAAAACCCCCGACCATTGATTACGTCGGCAATTCGTTTCTTGGGCAATCGAAAAACAAAAAGAAAATGAGAATTTTTTTAACAAAATAATCTTCACCGATGAGGCTCATTTCCAGCTCAATGGCTACGTCAATAAACAGAATTGCCGCATTTGTGGAGAAGAAAATCTAAGGGATCTTAGAGCAACCAGTACATCTACAAAAAGTTACGGTTCGGTGTGGTTTGTGGTCAGGAGGAATCATCGGACCATATTTTTTGAAAACACAAATGGAAATGCGATTACGGTCAATGGAAATCGCTACAGGGAGATAATCCGAAGCTTATTGTGGCGGCAAATTGATGATTTGGACGTAGAGAATATGTGGTTTCAACAGGACGGTGCCACTTGCCACACAGCAAGAGAAACAATAGATCTTTTGAAGGAAAAGTTCGAAGGTCGCATTATTTCTCGTAGAGGAGGAGTGAATTGACCACCAAGATCTTGAGATTTGACACCGTTGGATTTTTTTTATGGGGTTTTGTGAAATCGAAAGTGTACAGCAATAATCCCACAACAATTCAAGAGCTTAAAAACAACATTATAGAGCAGATTTCAACCATTGAGAACAGTTTATTGAACAACGTGATTCAGATTTTTGGTAAAAAATTGGAAGCCTGTCGAAGTAGTAGGGGGGGCCACTTGACCGATATATTTTTTCATTATTTAACGGAACCTATTTGTAATAAATAAAAATAAAAATATATTTAATATTTCAAAAAAAAAGTCTTTTTTTATTAAAATTAAAATGATACCTCAATTTTGAACACCCTTTACTTGAATATACAAGGTGCTGTTAATAATTTTAATTAAATTGACACAGTTATATCATTGATTCAGAATTATATATAGATAAACATTTTCATGTTAAAAATTTGTATTAAACTTTTTTCGCATATTTATTAAAATTCTTTCAAAATCGTTGGCACGTTTTAAATGTATAGTAACTATTTCTATTTTATAGTATACCCTTTATTTTTATTCTCTCAAAAATTTTTCACTCTACATAGTACATGTAACATGATTCAAGAATATGAATACTATGACACTAAAAGAAAAAAATTGAATAAGAAAAAAAACGAGGAAATGTGTAGTAGAGTAGATTGTGTCAACTCTGGGATACCCGTATGACCATAGTGTAAACATTATAATATCATCCGATTAATTACTTTTGGCAAAATTTCAAACGCACAGCTTTATTAGGTGTAGTGTAATGCTCATTTAAAAGAAGGAGTTGTATGGCACTTACCCGAACCCTCTGCAGTAGACCAACCAAATTTTCCAGTAACTTTGGCCATTACACTTAACTACTTTTGGCAAAATTTCAGATACCCAGCTTTAATAAGTACAGAGTAATGCTCATATAAAACAAGAAGTTATATGGCAGCTACCCGAGCCCGTTGTGCAAACTGGCTGAATTTCAATGGTGATGACGGTTTTTTTTTTAAAAAATCCGATTTGTTGAAAGTTCCAGAATCCTAGCTCCTTTAATTTTTGAGTTATCGTAATTACGGATGGACAGACGCACGGACATACATAGCTAATCCGATTTATTTTTGCAATTCTGATCCGATCCATACACTTGAGTCTATATCTCCCCCCCTACTTCTCTGCGTCATAAACGTAATGGCAAATTTAGGATACCCTTTTGACAAATAGTCATACTAGTATAAACAATGATTTTTTCATTCATAAATTCATAGTTCATTTTATCGAATTGATTTCGTTTTTTCTAAAAAATTATTAATAATCGAATTTAATTTTAAAAAATACGTAATTTATTATAAAAAAAAAATGAATTGAAATAAAAAAAAAATTTCACCAAGAAGGGATTTGAACTAACGACCCCAAAATTTTAACAAATTCTAAATATACAAAATGTAGACCACGTAACTTATAAACCTTCAAGTTTTTAAGATACAACAAGAAATGATGTAAGTAATTTTTTTTTTTTTTGTGTATCTATTACTAGAATCGAAGCATAATCTGCGTTATACAAAAAGTAACGGTTGCGATTTTATTTAAGAATATGGTATTGATACACAATATATGTATATGTATATAATGAAATTAGAAATAGTTCTTAATTAGAAAAAGTTCTTCTTTCAATTGACCTTCCGTCATTCTGTATCGGCCCAACAGCTAGTTATATATAATAACAAAATTTAATTTGTCAGGTTATCAGAAACACATCTAATATCTGAAGATAGCGATAAACTAATACTGATAAACAACTACATTATTATTAGGGCTGGTTCAATTTCTCATTTTTATACCCGTATGACTATATAGTCAAAGGGTATAATAAATTTGCCATTACGTTTGTGACGCAGAGAAGGAGGGGGGGGGGGGGGTAGATATAGACTCAAGTGTATGGATCGGATCAGAATCGAAAAATAAATTGATTTAGCTATGTATGTCCGTCCGTCCGTCTGTCCGTCCGTCACCACGATAACTCAAAAACTAAAGGAGCTAGGATCTTGAAATTTTCGCAAATTCGTTTTTTGCAATAGCCGTCATCGCTATTTAAATCCAGCCATTTTGGTCCATTGGTTTGGGTAGCTGCCATACAACTTCTTTTTTTATATAAGTATTACTCTGTACCTACTACAGCTGCAAGTCTGAAATTTTGTCTAAAGTAGTTTAGTTTTATGGCCAAAGTTTCTGCAAAACTTGGTCGGTCTACTGCAGTGGGTTCGAGTAGCTGCCATACAACTTCTTAGTTTATATGGGCATTGCTCTATACCTATTAAAGTTGGGTGTCTGAAATTTTGCCAAAAATAGTTTAGTGCAATGGCCAAAGTTACTGCAAAATTTGGTTGGTCTACTGCAGAGGGTTCGAGTAGCTGCCATACAACTCCTTCTTTTATATGAGCATTACACTACACCTAATAAAGCTGGTATGTTTAAAATTTTGCCAAAAGTAATTAATATTTAAAATAATAATGATATAATGTTTATATAACGGTCATACGGGTATCCCAGAGTTGACACAGTCTACTCTACCACACTCTTCCTCGTTTTAAATGAAATAAATGATGATGTTGTCTTAATGGGTGATTTAAACATAAATTTGTTAGAAGATTCACTAGATGAAAAGAAAATTATTCAAATTATAAATGATGCTGGTTTTAAACAAATTATCAGAGAACCTACAAGAATAACACAAAATAGCAGAACATTGATTGACTATATTTTAACCAATAACACCAAAAACATAAGTGCGGAAATTTCAAGTAGTTGTAAAATTAGTGATCGTGAAAGCATTTGTATAAAAATAAATTGCAAATACCATGCCATCATTTGCTCAAAGATAATAAAATATTTTAAGTATAATAAACAAAATTTTAGAAATGGGATTTTTCATAGCCCATTGTTGACTACATTTTATGTTCCACTTAATAAAAAAGCATCAATTTTTGATAAAAATCTAAAAAATATAGTTAATTCATTTACTAGTACAAGAGAAATTGCAGAAAGTGGAAATCAATGGTTTTCGAATTAATTTCGCTTAATGAAAATAAGAAAAGAAAATCAGTATAGAGCGGCAGTCTGGTTCAATAGTACTAAAGAAAAAAAGAGTTTTTGATAAATCAAATTCAACATGCAAGAGTTCAGAAGTCTATATGGAATATAATCAAACACAAAGTATTAAAAAGGAATAGCACGAATGAAATTAAAGAAATTATTTTCAATAATGTACGGGTTGAAGATGAATTACATATGGCAAACAAGTTTATTGAATATTTTATACAAAGCATTATTAAAATATGTGAAGGTATTCCTGATATTAACCAACTAAGCAGTAGTATAATTTACAATAAATTTGAGAACATTAGCATGTGTGATCTGAAAGCTACACTAAAAAGCCTGAATAATAAAAGAGATACAAATTTGATCAATGTGAAGTTATTAATTGATAATTTAGACTTAATTGTAAGTAATAATTGAATAATTGTCAAGGGGTGTATATCCGGAATCCAAGAAAGAATCTATAGTAATACCGATCCCGAAAGGTCATATCACAAGGTTATGCAATGAATTCAGACAAATAAATATGATTCCAAAGGAAGCAAAAGTTCTTGATAAAATAGTAAACATT
Organism: Dolichopus griseipennis; assembly: GCA_963082915.1. Lineage (NCBI taxonomy): Eukaryota > Metazoa > Arthropoda > Insecta > Diptera > Dolichopodidae > Dolichopus > Dolichopus griseipennis. Next base: position 265,444,151 of record OY720441.1, read on the forward strand.
CAACTTAAAAAGTTTTTGAAAGAAATGGTGTCAAACGGAAAATCAATGAGGTTTTAGAGAAAAACATAGTAGCAAAATAAATTCTGATTTGGAGAAATTAAAATAAAGTCAAACTCAACAAAACTAAGACAAAAGCAATGATAATAAATGAAAACATAAACGGTGATATAAAAATAGAAAATTACAAATTAGAAATAGTTAGAATTGAAGTATTTAGGTTTTTTTTATAGATAATAAGTTAAAATTTAAGAATCATAAAGAATATATGTGCAAGAAGATTGGTAAAAAATTGAATTATTTTTATAGAATATGAAATAAACTGTAAGCTAGCGCAGTAATAATGAATATACAGTAATAATAATAAACAAAATAGAGGAATGGGAATAATATTAAAATGTGGAAGATATACACACATAAATAAAATGTTGCCATCCCTTAAATAGCTAAACATTAAGCAGAGATTTAAATTGAATGTTTTGGTATTTGTTTTTAAAATGAAAAATAAATTACTGCTAAATTATTTAATCTCCAGTTTAATATATGTTCAGGATGTACAGCATTATCACTTAAGAAATATATTTAACTTCAGGCTCAACTTTTTTAGAAGTAAAACACCAAAAAAAACAGTCTTATCTTGTATTGAATTGCCAACGTTTGAATAAAATATAGTCGATGGTTTATAAAAGGTTTAAAAATTTGCTCCGGAAATGTACAACGAGCTACCAAATGCAATTAAATCAATTAGTGGTATTTCAATATTTAGGAAAGAACAAATAAATATAGTAAAACTAAATGGTATAAAATCTTATATATAAAGAAGAAAATTTGTTTGTTTATTTGTTTGTTTGTTTGCTTACGATTCACGTAAAAACAACTGGTCCGATTGTCACAAAGTTTTAGAGTTGTATAAATTTGGTTCGAGAGCATTAACCCATTTCGGCGTGGAGGGCTTCAAAAAAATTTTGTGTTTCCTATTTGTGTCCAATTTGACAGGGAGGTCGAAAAGAGAGGCTGACAATCAATATTTTTGATGTCGGGCTAAAACCATTTGACCGATTGACTTGAAATTGTACAAATTTGCCTGATTGCTAAAGAAATTAGTTGTACAAAGTTCGTTTGAATATATTAACCCATTTCGGCTCGGCAGGCTTCCAAAAAATTTTGTGTTTCCGATTTGTGTCCAATTTTAGAGGTTAAAAGACAGCCCAAAAATGGCTACAAAAAATTTTAGTTAAGTTTGATTAACCCATTTTCCACGGCGGCGCCATAAAGTTTTCTATAAATTTTATTGCCATAAACGTTTAAATGAATTTTATTGAAAATTTTGTACCACCATTTTAATTATAAAAGCCTACCGCATTAATTTGGTTTTGAGCGTTTTGCAAAAAGATTCAATAAAATTTTCAAATTTTTGGTATTCACGCAAGTTAATCTTTCATTCAAAGGCTTGCTTAATTAATAAGACTAATTTTTTTGTTCTCGTCAAATAGTGCAAAAGCTAAATGAGATAATATTAATAATAATAATAAAAATAAAGCTAATAAAGAATCCGAATAATAATATCCTTAAATTTAAATAACATAACATTTTCCTTCTCTACAATTTTTCGTAAGTCTTTGTTTTTTATTTACTTGCCAAATTGAAGTTTTTCTTCAAATAAAATTTAAAAATCAAAAAATTCAATTTCATATATAGGTACAAATACATAGTATTTAAAAAAAAAAATTCCAAAAAAGAAGCCTACATTTCTCTCATATAATCTTAAAAAAACAAAGAAGGGCGTAGTAGAACTTTCAGGTAAGTACAAAACAAAATATAAGTTGAAAAGCAGATTTTTAAACCTTTTATAAACCATCGACTATATTTTATTCAAACGTTGGCAATTCAAGTAAACTACTATTGACATAGTATAATGGCAAATGTAGTATACCCTTTTGACCGATAGTCAAATAGGTATAACAATACTTATATGTAAACTAGCTATTAATCGGTGCACATTGCTTCGTCCCTTAATGGAGTTTTAGTTTAAGTTGATGTTATTGAAAAAAGTTAACACAAAAATTGCAAATGGTATACATAATTTTAAATTGTAATAAAGCAATTTTTTTAAAACGATTTTTGATTCTTCTATCAATTTTCATTTGAAACTTTTCATAATTATTAAATAATAATAAAAAAAAATTTTTAATTTAATTAACAGTATTCGCCAGAAACCCACCATCCTCAACTCTAATGTCAAGGAGTACCACATATAGAAAAATTAGAGATAATCGTTCAAACTGTTTTGCAAACTATTTTTTAAAGTTTTTGTTTCGCAATTGGTTAAAAGAATTCGACAAAACATTTTTTTAAACATTCCCCTAATTCAAAAAAGTTTTAACTACTTTCAAAAATTGGACGGTGTTTACTTATGAATTTTATTTGTTTGAGTAATCGTAGGAATGATAAGTATAAACATATCATTATGTCACACGCATATAAAATTTAAATTCAATTGGTCAAACCGTTTCTGTTTAAGCGTAAAGTAAAGAAAAAATCGTTAAAAAGCTGGTGTGCAGCAATGGGTTACCGGAACTCAACAAACCTGTTTTTGAGACTTTAACAAACCAATATTTCGGAAAATTGGACGTAATATCCTTCCAAAATTTTGTTTTGGACAATTGTTGGGCGACAATTCCAAGTCTGTTAATAGATTGAACTCTATTCTCAAAGAACACATATACAAAATTTGAAGTCAATCGGTTGAACCATTTCTAATTTATAGCAAAAGAACGAAAAAACCTATAAAAAGCTGTTGGGCCACAATGGGTTAACGGAATTCCACAAATATATTTTTGAGGATTTCTTTTTAACCAAAGCAATGTTTCGAAAAATTGGCCGAAATTTGCTTTTTTACAATTTGCATGCTCCCGAGCAATGCCGTGCAAATCTTCTAGTACTAAATAAATGAATAATAATAATAAAATATTTTATCGTTCAATTTAATTTTTGAACTATTTTTGTAATAGGCTTCGGGTAGCTGCCATACAAATTTTTTGAAATTATATGAATATTTTCAAAATTAATAACTAAATAGAAACCAAATATAAAAACAAACAAAATGTAGTTAAATTATTAATAGCATCATGTGGTTAGGATATGCGAGTAGTAGTCAAAACGTCTCGATTCGAAACCAGGCTGGGGCAAAATATTTTTTTTTTTAAATTCATCTTTTTTTAACTATTTTCTTTTTAATTAAAATTAAATCAGTATTTATTTTATGTATGAGAAATTTTATTTTATAGAAAATTTGACAGAAAACTATAATTTATAATACAAATTATTCATTTTTTTTAATATTTATATAACAAAATTCAAAACAATTTTTCAAAACAATACAATTGATACCATAGCAACTATAATAATTTTCAAAAAAAAAATTAAGATAAACAAAAAATCGATGGCTTAGTGGTTAGGACGTCGGCCTGTTAATTGAAAAGCGTTCGAATCTCGTTCAGAGCAAATTTTTTTTTTAAATTCATTTTTTTTTTTTAATTCATTTTTGTTTTTACTAATTGTTTTTTTAATTAAATATAAAAAAAAAATATTTTGAATTTTCTGTCACACAGTTCAATTGCAATATATGAAGTACTTATTTATTTAATACATAATAGTGCACGCAAGGGTATCTAAAAGTTGACAAGGGCAACAACAATCTTCCTCGTTTTAAGATTAGATTGAATTGCTAATTCGATTTTACTTTAACAGTTTTTGGTTACCAAGTTGAATCGTCCTCTTATTTTTTGCATTCGACTTTTTTTTTTGAACTTTATTAATCGAATTAAGATACAATTAATAATTCGACTCTATTTCCACTGTTTTTATACCCTACACCTATAGAATAGGTAAAGGGGTATATTAGCTTTCGTATGGTGTTTGTAACTAAAGGAAGCGAGGCAGATGTGGAAAAGTATATATATTTATGATCAGCATGACCTCCGTAGTCTATATAGCCATGTCTGTCCGTCCGTCCGTCCATAGGCACGATAACTCAAAAAATAATGGAGCTAGCCCGATGAAATTTTAACTGTAGGTTACTAGGAATGAAAGTGCGGCGGGGATTGCAAATGGGCGAAATCGGCCCATGGGTTCGGATTCTGGACCTTTTCATCGGTCCAAAGGGTAACGAACTTATATAGAAACAAGTAAAGAAACAGTCAGTCGGTGCAACCGACTTAGAAATACCCTACACCTGTTTGGTTAAAATTTAATGTGAGTCCATTAGTCTTTTGAAAAATTTGAATTATTAAATATATTATGCAAATTAACTTTTTATCACAAAATTCAATAATTCAAATTTTTTAACTTTTGTAATTGAATTGAAAAATATATACTTTCATTTATTTTAAGTTTTTTTGTTTTTTAATATTTTTAAATAGATAAATAAGTAAGAATTTGTAATATTTTTGAATAGATAATATAATTAGAAAATGTTTTTTAGTACTATAAAGTTAATTTGGTTAGCCATGCCTTAAGATAAAACTAATAAAATCTTATATGTTTTAAAAATGACTTATGAACTTCCCATTAAGTTAATGTTAATGTTAGTTATATATATTTATTTCGTTTGACTTAATTTTCAAATAAACATTTTTATGTAAGGAGCTAAAATATAAAAATAATAATATTTACCATTTTTTTTTTCAGATTGTCCAAAAGGTTTTAACCCACAGTTTTTTCACGGCTTTGTTGTTATTTTTTATCAAAGGTATATTAACTATTATTAGTAAATGAACTCAACAAGTTTTGCCAACATCTTTTTTTTAATTTTATAGAAGCTAAATCTGATAAAAAAATTGTATGTTATTATACTAACTGGAGTGTTTATAGACCTGGAACAGCCAAATTTAGTCCTCAAAACATTAATCCGTACTTATGTACACATTTGATTTATGCTTTTGGCGGCTTCACTAAAGATAACACATTAAAAGCATTTGATAAATACCAGGACATTGAGCAAGGTATGGTTTTAATTTTTAATAAATATTATATATCATAAATTCGGTATAAAAAAATTTAATTGTTTGTGCAGTTTTATTTAAGTGCGTGAAAAAATTACCAGCTCTTTTTTTTTGGAAGTTTGTTTTATATTATTTAAAAAAATTGATAAAATAAATGAAAATTCATATAGGATAGTTTATATTATTATTTTAAAAATAAAATTAACAATTTAAAATTTACAGATTATTCATACCTGAAATTTTTTAAACTTAATCTGCATAATAAAAAGTTTAATTTGTGATATTCAAATAAAAAGTTAAGTTTTTATTCGAAGTTTTGAATTTAAAAGCCAAAGTCTTACAAGTTTGTAATGTTTAAAATGTAAATTTGTCTAAAAGTAACAAAATTTATCTCTATTCGAAATAATGTTTCAGCGTCAATGTTTACTTGCCTGGCTTGTATATGATGTAGAAGATGGGTTGTTATGCGAAAATAAGCTTACAAGCGGACTTATGTATAAATAAATAAAAATAGACGGACCTATGATGCGGTACAATCTGCCTATTTATCCTTCTCATTACGTCTGGAAATTCTTAAATGCGTTTTTTCCATCATTTTCGACAAGTTTTTTTGTCGTTTAGCGATTAGGAAGAAGTCCCTTATGAATCTCCTGTAATAGTTTGCAAAGGCAACGAATCTCCGTGTGTCTCATTGTGTATTTTAATATTTATTTATTTATTTACTTATTTATTTATGAGCTTAATTCAAGCAAATTACAAAGAAATATTAAAATTAATAAGCTACAATTAAACATTTAGTAGAACAAAACAAAAAATTAATAAAAAAGTTAACAAAAATTACAAAGTTAAAAAAATAAATTATATTTTTAATAATTACAATAAAAAAAAAAAATTATTCAAATTAAGAAGACAAAGGTTAAGGATAAATCAAAAATATCAGTTACACAAATGCAGTTAAAAGTTATGTTTAGTTAAAAAGAAGTTAATATGGAGTTTGTAGGCATTTAAAAGAGACATCATCTTATTAATTGTTCATATGTACCATAATTGGTTCGGTGAAACTGCAAGTTAAACATGATATCAGATCTTAGTCTGGAGTGCGATTAAATTTTCATATCGTTTGCATAAATTTTAGTGTGACTATTATTTAATACAGAAGAAACGTCATTAATAGAAATAATGAATAATAAAGGACCAAGATGACTACATTGAGGAACTCCTGCGGGAGCTTCAAAAGCAGATCAGGGCCGGCGCTTTCATATGTACAAACGGAGCCATTGCACAGGGCGCTGAAATTTTTGGGAAGGGAAATGCTTATTTTAAAACTAATGAGGGAAATTAATTTTAAAACAAGTGAGGGAAGAATAATTTTAAAGCAAGTGAGGGAAAAAAACCAAGGGTTTTTAAAAAGCATATTTTCAAAATTATATACGGTTTCTTACTGAGTATTTTATCATTTATTTTTATAAAAATATATATTATTATAATGTTATAATTTTGTTATTTCATTAATAATTATTTATATGACTAATAGTGAAATACTTAGAATATAACCCCAATGCAATCAAGAAAACCTTTTAATAAGTGCAAAATATAATGTTGGAGCTTCAATGTTAACGTTTAATTTTGGAAAAACTTACACTGGTGAATAAGTTACTGTTTTATAAGAACATAAAAGTTTTAATTTTGAAGTCCTAGTAGCCCTTCAATGGGGAAGGTTTCCAAATTTTTGCTTAGCAAACTTATAAAGCAGTAACTGGATCTGCGCACCCCCCTCCTGTCCACACCCCTCCATTTTTTTCTGGTTCAAGGAAATCAATTTTGAACTCCAACAAAATTTGGAATTTTACCTAGAATATTATTATCTAACCAAAAATGGAGAAACATTTTCTTCAACTTAAAGAGACCCTTTCAAATTTAAGAAAAACCTTTTACGTCTTAATATGTTGAAATATAATGCTGCAACTGTAAATTTTGTATATTTGTAAAAAAACAAGTAAAGCAACAGTCAGTCGGTGCAACCGACTTAGAAATACCCTACACCTATTTGGTTCAAATTTAAGGACATATCGATAAGTCATTTTAACACCATAAAAGCTGTTATTAATTTGATCGTAAGACATAGCTAACCAAATTAACTTTATAATACTAAAAACATTTTCTAATTACACTATCTATTAAAAAATATTACAAATTCTTGCTAATTTATCTATTTAAAAATATTAAAAAAAAAACTAACTTGAAATAAATGAAAATATATTTATTCCAATTCAATTACAAAATGAAAAAATTCTAATTATTAAATTTTGTGATAAAAAGATAATCAAAGCATAATATATTTAATAATCCAAATTTTTAAAAATTGCAATTATTTTAAATGGTTAGTTTATATACCTAATAGAAAAGCTTATAAACGCAAAATATTCAATAAATGTATTTCTAAAATACAATTACAAATTTACACCTTTTCATATAATTCATTTAAATATAAAAATAAATTTTACATAAATGCAGCAAGTACCTTTGAACATAACTGAACCACTACAACTAAGTCTAAATTTCGGGGACACATAGGAAAAAGGAAATATATTCTTTGGCTTCGAAATTAAACTCGACCAGAACCAATTCCCATGGTTCTTTCATTATTAGTAACCTGGTGATAAATTTTATCAAAATACCGGCATTATTTTTTGAGTTATGGTGTTTTTAAGATATATGTTTGCTAGTCCCTGAACTTTTCAAGGGTTCCAGAACCCGAAACCATGGTACGATTTCGCCCATATGCAGTCCCGTCATACTTTCAATACTAGTTAACCCTTGTACACAATTGGAACGTTCTAGCTTAATTTTAAGTTAATAGTTTTAATAATTTTGATGATAAGCTTTTACACATTGGGCGGGGTCTAAGAGAGGTTCTGAACCACCACTCCAAATGATCCCAAATTAGGGGGGCACGCAAGAAATAGTAAAGAACACCCTGGGCCAAATTTGATGCTTCTACATTTGTTTCAAGTTACTATCTTTATTAATTTCGAAAATATGCTTTAAGGTCCTCGGAACTGAGTGGCTGGTCCCCGACCCACTACTCCAATGGGGCCCAAAGACACTTACGAAATAGGAAGGGACACCCTGATACCAAATTTGGAGGTTCTATCTTTATTGGTTTCGGAATTATGGTCGTTTGGCCTAAATTCGATCAAAAAGTTCTAGGTTCCGAACCCATTGTCCAATCCTCACCGTACGTAATCACCGCCGTAGTTTCATTACCGATAACCTACAGCACAAATTTCATGAAGATAGCCTCATTAGTTGTTGAGTTATCGTGATTTTTTATATATGTTCGTTATCCCTTCGATCGATTAAAAGGTCCGGAGTCCGAACCCATGGGTTGATTTCGCCCTTATATAGTCCGCGCTGTACTTATAGTACTAGTTAACCCTCGTACACAATTTGAACGGTCTATCTTAATTTTAAGTAACTATTTATAGTAATTTCGATTGTAAGCCTTTAAAACTTGGGAGGTCTGTGAGGGGTACAGAACCACCACTCCAATTGATCCCAAATTAGGGGAACACGCAAGAGATAGTAAAGAACACCCTTGTGGCAAATTGGAAGCTTCTACATTTTTTCAAGTTTTTATCTTTATTAATTTTAAAGATATGCTTTAAGGTCTTCGGAAATGTGTGGCTGGTCCCTGACCCACTACTCCAATAGGGCCCGAATTCACAAGACACTTAGGAAATAGGAAAGGACACCCTGATACCAAATTTGGAGGTTCTATCTTCATTGGTTTCGGAATTATGCTCGTTTGGCCTAAATTCGATCAAAAAGTTCTAGGTTCCGAACCCATGGGCCAATCCCGACCTTACGCAATTCCCGAAGTAGTTTCATTACTAGTAACCTACAGCACAAATTTGATGAAGATAGCGTCATTAGTTGTTGAGTTATCGTGATTTTTTATATTTGTTCGTTAGCCCTGAAACCGATTAAAAGGTCCAGAATCCGAACCCATGGGTCGATTTCGCCCATATGCAATCCCCGCCGTACTTTCAGTCCTAGTAACCTACAGTTAAAATTTCATCAAGATAGCTCCATTATTTTTTGAGTTATCGTGCCTACGAACGGACGGACGGACGGACGGACGGACGGACATGGCTATATCGACTCAGGCGGTCACGCTGATCACAAATATATATACTTTTCCATATCAAGTTCGCTTCCTTTAGGTGGTTACAAACACCATACCAAAGTTAATATACCCCTTTACCTATTCTATAGGTGTAGGGTATAAAAATTGAACAGGTGTTAAAGTTACAGATGGTTGAAAATAGCAAAATTTAAATTTTGGAGCTACAGAAAAAAATTCTTCTACTAAATAAATTTTTTTGTAATATCTACCCTCGGTTAAAATTTCTTTACTCTATTTCAAACGGTGTAAAAGTTTTTGTAAACATACGGACGGACGGACGGACGGACAAAGTCAAAATTAAGAAAAACTTTTGACACTTATTGAAACTTTCGTTTTGGAGCTTTCAATTTTGTATATAAATAAAAAAAAATTTTGACAGGTATTCCAGTTATAGGTGTTTAAAGGCAAAATTTATAGCAAAATTTTTTCGACCCCTTACAGCTCCTAAAGAGAGGGCGTGACAAAAAAATTTTGTTAACTGACTCTTACTTATTTCTAAGGATCTTACTTCTCCCAAAATTTCAAGTTTCTAGATTTAGCCGTTCCGGAGTAATGAGGGACCAAAAATTTTGTAAAACTTAGTTTTGAATAACGGTAAATTTTAGTACCGTATGGTAACCCTATACAATTGTTTTGTAAAAATTTGTAAAGCTTATAAAAACAGTTGTCTGTTACCGTTTTCAGTACCGTTTTTATATATACCTTATAGAACTCCAATTATAACTGTTTAAATATAGGGCTTTTTTCGAATTTGTGGGGCTGTAGCTCCTTAACAAGGGGGCTACAAAAAAAAGTTTTAACATTAAATTATTTTTATTGCAACACCTATCCATTTCTGATATTTTTTAGTCAGCCGTAGGTAAAAAGGGACGGACGGACGGACAGAGTGAAGCTATAGGCACATTTTTACAAAATTTTTTGAAAATGTGCTAAAAATACCTATATAAATTAACTCTAAAAATATGTATTTAACTAAAAACTTTAACTTATATATCTTATATTATAACTTATATTATATAAAAAATCAAATAATTTCATTACGTTCAAAATCATATACATATTCAAAAATCAAAATCAATACAAAAAATCGAATCGAAAGCTATACAAAAAATCGAATCGAAATTGATACAAAAAATCGAATAGAAATCGATACTGAAAATTGAATCGAAATCGATACAAAAACGAAATCGATAAAAAAAATCGAATAGAAATCTAATTTTTGTCTGAGTCGGTTGAATTTTTATAATTTTTAAATTTATGAGTTTAAAAATATTCAAAAAGTTAAAATGTGGAAACAGACTTATTTGCGCCCAAAATTTCAAAATTGCACAGGGCGCCGAAACGTTTAGGACCGGTCCTGAGTTGGATGATATGGAGGATCTAAAAGAGACACTATATCTACGTAGGACTGAACCCAATTTATGAAATAAGTATGAAATCCTAATTTTTACTACATGAAAATATTATGAGGAAACAAATCAAAAGCTTTACTAAAATTTAAATGAATTGCATCCTTTTGAAAACCGTTTGATATTCCATATATGCTAGTTAAGGTAGATGTTGATTCAACGAGATTTGTAATAGTAGATTTAAGCTTTGCAAACCCATGTACAATGTAAAATGTCAAAAATAGAATCAAATACAAATTATTAAAAGAATTTAGTTATAGAAGAAAGTTTAGCAATTGGACGATAATTAGTTACATAATTTTTTTGATCTTTTTGTCAACTGGCCTAATCAAGGCAAATCGAAAAGAAGATCCAAGGAATTAAGTAATAAAGAAAGAGGACAAGACAATGAAGATGAACAATTTTTATACCCTACACCTATAGAATAGGTAAAAGAGGGTATATTAACTTTGGTATGGTGTTTGTAACCACCTAAAGGAAGCGAGCTAGATATAGAAAAGTATATATATATTTGTGATCAGCGTGACCTCCTGAGTCGATATAGCTATGTCCGTCCGTCCGTCCGTAGGTACGATAATTCAAAAAATAATAGAGCTATCTTGATATAATTTTAACTGTAGGTTACTAGAACAGAAAATACGGCGGGGATTGCACATGGGCGAAATCGGCCAATGAGTTCGGATTCTGGAGTTTTTAATCGATCGAAGGGCTAACGAACATATATAAAAAATCCCGATAACTCAACAACAAATGACGCTTTCTTCATCAAATTTGTGTTGTAGCTTACTAGTAATGAAACTAATGGCGGAAGTATGGCTCCAAATTTGGTGTCAGGGTATCGCTTTCGCTTTCCTTAGTGTCCTTGAAATTTGGGCCCAATTGAAGTAGTGGGCCGGGGACCAGCCACACAGTTTTGAAGACCTTAAAGCATATTTTCGAAATTAATAAAGATAATAACTTGAAACAAATGTAGAAGCTTCAAATTTAACACATTTCTATATTTATGACTTTCGAAGATAAGCTTTGGAATTTTGGGATTTTTTAGGAGGTACCTGAACAACCACTACATTTAAGTCTAAATTTCGGACACACATAGGAAATAGGAAATATATTCTTTGTCTATTCCGAACGCATTGTTCAAACTCGACCAGAACCAATTCCCATGGTACTTTTATTACTGGTAACCTAGAGTTTAAATTTCATCAAAATAGCGGCATTATTTTTTGAGTTATGGTAGTTTTTAAGATATATGTTTGTTAGCCCTTGAATTTTTCAAAGGTTCCAGAACCCGAAACCATATCCTATTTTGTCAATATGCAGTCCCCGTCATACTTTCAATACTAGTTAATCCTTGTACACAATTGCAACTTTCTATCTTAATTTTAAGTTATGTGCCTATATAGCTTCACTCTGTCCGTCCGTCCGTCCGTCCGTATATTTACAAAAACTTTTACACCGTTTGAAATAAAGAAAAGAAATTTTAACCATTTTTTTTGTAGCCCCACCTGTTACGGAGCTACAGCCCCCCAAAGTTGCAAAAAGCCCTATATTAAAATTGTTATAACAAGAGTTCTGCTGAATGTATTTTCAATCTGAAAACGGCAAACGATAGCTGGTTTTATAAACTTTATAAATTTTTAAAAGGCAAATTTTTACCGTTGCCATACGGTACTAAAATTTACCATTATGCAAAACTCAATTTTTGCAAAATTTTTGGCCACACATAACTTCTAAACGGTTCAAGCTAGGGTCTTGAAATTTTGGAAAAAGTTAGATACTCAAAAATTAGTGGGAGTCGGTTAACAAAATTTTTTTTGTAAAGACCCCTATTTGGGAGCTATAAGGGCTCGAAAATTGAAATTTTACTATTTTAAACACCTGTAACTTGAATACCTGTCCAAATTTTTTTTTAGTTATATACAAAATTCAAAGCTCTATAAATATATTTCAACATGTGTCAAAGGTTTTTCTTAAATTTGAAGGGTGACGAAGTTACAGCCCCTACAAATCCCAAAAAAGCCCTATCTTCAAATTGATATAACAAGAGTTCTGTTAGGTTTATTTTCAATCGAAAAACTGTAGAATAGAGCTGCTTTTATACACTTTACAAAAATATGTTGCGAAAATGTATAGGGTTGTCATACAGTACTAAAATTGACCATTATGCAAAACTCAATTTTGCAAAATTTTTGGCTCTACATATCTTCTAAACGGTTCAAGCTAGGGTCTTGAAGTTTTGGGAGGAGTTAGGTCCTCAGAAATTAGTAGAAGTCAGTTAACAAAATTTTTTTGTCAAGCCCCCTATTTAGAAGCTATAAGGGCTTGAAAGTTGAAATTTTTCTATTTTTAAACACCTGTAACTTGAATACCTGTTAATTATTTTTTCCTTAATATAAAAAATTTGAAGGTCCAACATTATACTTTAACATATGTTAAAAGATTTTCTTAAATTTAAAAGGAGTTCTTTAAATTGAAGAAAGTGTCTTTCAGTCTTAACCATTTTTGCTTAAATAGTAAAATTCTAAGTAAAATGCAAAATTAATTCACAATTTAATTCCTAGAACCTAAAAAAATTTGGGGGAAAGGGATTAGTGAGGATTATATCCTTGACAAATTTGGCAACCTTCCCCATAGGGCTTAAAAATTAAAAATTTACTGTTTTTATAAGTAAGCAGTAACTTATAGTCACTTACGTATATATTTCCTAAATTAAACGTTAATATTGAAGTTTCAACATTATATTCCGATAAAATACTTAGTAAGAATTACTTTATTATTTTGAAAATGTGCTTTTTTAAAAACAATTGGTTTTTATCTTCACTTGTTATTTAACACTTTTATATTTTTAAAAGGCTAAGAATTTTACCATAAAACATATTATGTATAATATTTTCTAAATGAAAAACAAAATATTTATATATATCATTATATTTTATTAAATTATAACCATAGGTTTTATATAATTAAGACATTGTGTACGATACTTAAGCTATGTTCAAAGGTACTTGCTGCATTTATGTAAAATTTATTTTTATATTTAAATGATATTATATTTTATAGTTGCAATTTTGAAAAATTTTAATTATTAAATATATTATGTTTTGATTAGCTTTTTATTACAAAATTTAATAATTCAAATTATATTTTTAATAATTACAATAAAAAATCTTAATTTGAATAATTTCTAAGTCGGTTGCACCGACTGACTGTTACTTTACTTTTTTAAGGATATGTTTGGGATGCCGTATGTCCCAAAACAAGGATTATCATCAAGCTTATTCAGTTAGTTAAATAGTACATTGGAATCAATATGAATATTACTTAATGTAGTTTTAGGAAAGTTGTTTAAATGATTAAAATTATCTTCATTTAATGAGAAAGCACAAAAAGAATGACTAATTAAGAAAAGTCTCTGAAAAATGCGGAAGTGACATTAGAATTACTACTACTAGAGTTTTTATAATTCATACACAAGGGATAATGATCACTTTTTCTCTAAGAATTGACAAAATTCCAGAAAAGTTTTTGATTAGTTTTAATATTTAAACACATGTTTTGTACATAATTTTCGGACATTATTTTTAATTTATTAAATAAATTTAAGGGAACATTAAAATCTTAATTATTATTGCTTTCAATGAACTTACGCCAAGCTTTTTTTTCTACTTCTCAATTTTTTTAAGATTTTTAGTAAACCACGGCGGGCTCGAATTGTAACTATTGTCAGTAACTAATGGAACAATTTTTAAGAGAATAATCTGTACTTGGATCCTGTAGATTTTTTTATATTTTTTTTAGGTCTGCCTTTAATCTAAGGCTTGCTTAATTCAATGAGAGGACTAATTTTATTCCATATGTTAATGTTACTAGGATGTTGTAAAATTCTCATTGAGTAGACGGAACCAGAGATTAAAAATCAAAGATATTTCTTTTTGTTCATCTTTATCCGCTTAGGTGTCAAATTAGTACAAGCTAGTGAACCAACGTTGAACCACTGTGTTATAAATTGGGTTAATTTCAGTTCATCAAAAGAGCATGGGACGCCTTTTACGAAGGTAGATGAATAACTACTATCCCTAGTAATTATCAATTTATTTGAATCCATAAGCTTGGTAATCCTTGTATCCATTCATCTTCCGTCCATTGAGTTCCAAATTTATGTAACATTGTAGAGTTCATTTGCACACTTTTAACGCAATTAAGATGTTAACTTGATTTGCTTTATTAATAGTTGGTGATTTACTATTATTTACATTCTGAATTGCAAAATTAGAAGTTTGAGCATTTCCAGATAGTTTAGAGTTTTGCAATTCAGTACAAAAATTATGTAATAATTCAGTATTAATATTAGCACACCCCTGAAGAATAGAGTCTATATGATTAGTAACAGCGGTTTCAATACGTTTAAAATTATCGGGAGTTACCTGCGACATGGTGATTTTAATAAAAATTTTTAGTTATTTGAGTAGAAACTTGGGTTAATAGCTCTGTTTTCAATTTTAAAAACATATTACTCTATATATTATTTTGGTTAATAGTATTCTCTACCATTTTATTACATATTGATTCGAATGATTTTGCCATATCGCTAAATGAATTCCATTTGAATCTATTATCAGAGATTCCTTACTAATTAAACCCGTATTCCTATCATTCATATCATCTATTAACATAATGCGATTGTCATAAATACTTTGTAAAGTCTATTGGCTCTCATTCAAACACCATACAACTTACGTTTGCAAAAAGTTTTGCATACAACATGATTGGATTTGTTGTCGGTGATCATGCAGTTTAAAAGATTAAATTTAGAATCCATTATAAAAATTTTAAATTTGTATTAAAATTATTAATAAACGAAAAAATAAATTATAAACAATTTTTAAAATGATTTTTAAGTTAAAAGTTTTTTAAGTTAGTTAAGTTAATTCAATTTGATTTTGCTTAAAAATTGGGTATTACTTTTAATAGAATATAATTAAGTTTTTAATAAAAATAAGATACAATTAGCTAAATATTCAAATAATTTTATTAATATTATTTTTTTTTTGTTTTTATTTTTATTAATAAAAACGTAAATACACTTTAATTATGTTTAGGTAAATAAATAAAATTTAGGCTTATTAGCCTAACAGTTGAACAGTTAGCGCTTAAAAAAAAAAAATAATATTTTATGCTGATAAAAAAATTAAAATTATATATATAAAATATAAAAATATATAAAAATTAAAAAAGTTAAAAAAAAGTTTAGTATTTCTTATAGCAATTAAGATCAATTTTTATAGCTCAAGTTATTAAAAAAAATATGATACAATCAGCAAATAAGTTTAAATTATTTTTATTTTTTTTTTGTTATTATGTTAATAGTATTTTATATAGAGCTTAGCCAAAGCTATTACCAGATAGATATTTTATACATATTATATAATAGAATGTTATTTCTACGTTTTGTTTTTTTGTTTAAATTATTAAAATTATGAAGTATTAAAACAATCTAATATACAAAAAAGAAAATTTGTTTTTTTGTTTGTTTATTTGTTTGTCCAGAATTCACGTGAAAACCACTGGTCCGATTGTCACAAAATTTTAAAGGAATAATTCTGGGAGCCCGGGGGGTGACATAGGCAATTTCCCATTTTTATAAGTCAACAGGTTGCATCTCCAGAGCTGTTTTAAGCTTTTTCGTTTTTTGGATGTCGAGTCAAAACGGCTTGACCGAATGACTTGAAATTTTGCACAAAAGTTCATCTTAGTAACCAGAATTAGTTGTATAAATTTGGTTGGAAAAAATTAACCCATTTCGGCCTTGCGGGCTTCCAAAATCTTTTGTGTTTGCGATTTGCGTCCAATTTTACAGGGTGGTTTCGCAGTCGAAAGAGAGTCTGGCACAAATTTTTGTTGAGTTCGGTTAACCCGTTTGGGCACGAGGGCCCAATAAAGCTTTTTCAACGTTTTTGATGTCGAGTCAAAACGGTTTGACCGATTGACTTGAAATTTTGCAAAAATGTTCCTCTTAGCAACCGCAATTAGTTGTATAAATTTGGTTGGAATAATTTAACCCATTTCGGCGTGGCGGGCTTCCAAAAAATTTTGTGTTTCCGATTTGTGTCCAATTTTACAAGGTGGTTTCGCAGTCGAAAATAGAGTCTGCCACAAATTTTTGTTGAATTCCGTTAACCCGTTTGGGCACGAGGGCGCAAAGAAGCTTTTTCAATGTTTTTGATGTCGAATCAAAACCGTTTGACAAATTGATTTGAAATTTTGCACAAATGCTCCTCTTAGCAACCGTAATTAGTTGTATAAATTTGGTTGGAATAATTTAACCCATTTCGGCCTCGCGGACTTTCAAAAAATTTTGTGCTTTCGATTTGTGTCCAATTTTACAGGTTGATTTTGCAGCCTAAAGAGAGGCTGCAAAAAGTTTTAGTTAAGTTCGATTAACCCGTTTTCCACGACGACGCCATGAAGTTTTCTATTAATTTTATTTTCTTATACGATTAAAAGTATTTTATTGAAAACTTTGTACCAACATTTTAATTAAAACCCACATGGTTAATTTGGTTTTGACCTGTTTGTGCGTGTTGAACAAAGATTCAATGAAATTTTCAGTTTTCTTCAAATGAAATCTAAAAATCAAAAAATTCAATTTCTTATATATAATGCTTAAAAACATAATATTTTAAAACAGTTTTTCCAAAAAACAAGTAAAGAAACAGTCAGTCGGTGCAACCGACTTAGAAATACCCTACACCTATTTGGTTCAAATTAAAAGGGAAGTTACTAAGTCATTTTAAAACCATAAAAGCTTTTATTAGTTTGATCTGAAGACATGGCTAACCAAATTAACTTTATAGTACTAAACAAACTTTTCTAACTACTTTATCTATTCAAAAATATTACAAATTCTTACTAATATATCAATTTAAAAATATTAAAAAACAAAAAAACTTGAAATAAATGAAAATATATTTATTTGAATCAATTACAAAAGTTAAAAAATTTGAATTATTAAATTTTGTTATAGAAAGCTAATCAAAGCATAATATATTTAATAATTCAAATTTTTCAAATCCATCAAAAACTTCTATAATCCGAACTCATTGACTAAACTCGAGCAGAACCTATTCTCATGATACTTTCATTACTAGTAACCTACAGTTTAAATTTCTTCAAAATAGCGGCATCATTTTTTGAGTTATGCTATTTTTAAGATATATGTTTGTTAGCCCTTGAACTTTTCAAAGGATCCAGAATCCGAGCCCTTGGGCTGATTTCGCCTTTATACAGTCCGCGCTGTACTTTAAGCACTAGTTAACCCTTGTACACAATTTGAACGTTCTATCTTAATTTTAAATTACTATTTTTAATAATTTTTTATTATAAACTTTAAAACTTAAGAGGTCTAAGAGGGATACTGAACCACCACTCCAATTGATACCAAATTAGGGTGACACGCAAGCGATAGTAAAGAACACCCTTGTGCCAAATTTCAAGAGCTTCCACATTTTTTTAAGTTGTTATCTTTATTAATTTAAAAGATATGCTTTAAGGTCTTCGGAAATGTATGGCTGGTCCCCGACCCACTACTACAATGGGGCCCAAATTTCAAAGACATTTAGGAAATAGGAAGGGACACCCTGATACCAAATTTGGAGGTTCTATCTTCATTGGTTTCGGAATTATGCTCGTTTGGCCTAAATTCGATCTAAAAGTTCTAAGTTCCGAACCCATTGTCCAATCCTCACCGTACGTAATCACCGCCGTAGTTTCATTACCAATAACCTACAGCACAAATTTCATGAAAATAGCCTCATTAGTTGTGAGTTATCATGATTTTTTATATATGTTCGTTAGCCCTGACACCGATTAAAGTCCAGAATCCGAACCCTTGGGCTGATTTCGCCCTTATACAGTCCGCGCTGTACTTATAGTACTAGTTAACCCTTGCACACAATTTGAACGGTCTATCTTAATTTTAAGTAACTATTTTTTAGTAATTTTGATTATAAGCTTTTAAAACTTGGGAGGTCTGAGAGGGGTACTGAACCACCACTCCAATTGATCCCAAATTAGGGGAACACGAAAGAGATAGTAAGAACACCCTTGTGGCATATTGAAGCTTCTACATTTTTCAAGTTGCTATCTTTATTAATTTAAAGATATGCTTTAAGGTCTTCAGAAATGTGTGGCTGGTCCTCGACCCACTACTCCAATGGGCCCAAAGTTCCAAGACACTTAGGAAATAGGAAGGGACACCCTGATACCAAATTTGGATGTTCTAGCTTCATTGGTTTCGGAATTATGCTCGTTTGGCCTAAATTCGATCAAAAAGTTCTAGGTTCCGAACCCATGGTCCAATCCCGACCTTACGCAATCCCCGAAGTAGCTGCATTACCAGTAACCTACAGCACAAATTTGATGAAGATAGCGTCATTAGTTGTTAAGTTATCGTGATTTTTTATATATGTTCGTTAGCCCTTCGATCGATTAAAAGGTCCAGAATCCGAACCCATGGCCGATTTCGCCCATATGCAATCCCCGCCGTACTTTCAGTCCTAGTAACCTACAGTTAAAATTTCATCAAGATAGCTCCACTATTTTTTGAGTTATCGTGCCTACGGACGGACGGACGGACTGACATGGCTATATCGACTCAGGCGGTCACGCTGATCACAAATATATATACTTTTCCATATCTAGCTCGCTCCTTTAGGTGGTTACAAACACCATACCAAAGTTAATATACCCCTTTACCTATTCTATAGGTGTAGGGTATAATAAGCCTACATTTCTCTCATAAAATCATAAAAAACGAGGAAGAGCGTATTACAACTTTCAGGTGAGTACTTAACAAAATATAAGTTGAAAAGCAAATTTTTAAACCTTTTCTAAACCATCGACTATATTTTATTCAAAACGTTGGCAATTCAAGAAAACTACTATTGACATAGTATAATGACATAATGGCAAACTTAGTATCCCCATTTGACAAGTAGTAATTTTAATTCAGTTAACATTATTCGCCGGAAACCTAACATCAACTCTATCGTCAAGGAGCACCAAATTGTCAAGAAGCACCATGTATAGAAAAATTAGAGATAATCGTTCAAACTGTTTTTTAAAGTTTGTGTTTCGCAATCGGTTAAAGGAACTCGACAAAACATTTTTTTAAGCATTCCCCTAATTCAAAGAAGTTGTACCTACTTTCAGAAATTGGACGTAATTTACTTACAAATTTTTTTTTGAACAATCGTCGGATCGGCAGGGGTTAACAATTTCCAAGTCTGTCAGTAAATTGAACTTCATTTTCAAAGAAGAACACATATACAAAATTTGAAGTTAATCGGTTAAATCATTTCTAATATATAACAAAGCAACGAAAAAACCTATAAAAAGCTGTTGGGCCACGATGGGTTAACGGAACTCCACAAATATTTTTTTGTGGCTTCATTTATAAGTAAAGTAGTATTTCAAAAAATTGGCTGAAACTTGCGTTTTTACAATTTTCAAGCTTCCGGGCAACGCCGGGTAGATCTGCTAGTATAAATACAATTATAGCTTATTATAGCTTATTTTTATTTTTTAACAAAAAAATATACTATAATATATAGTATTTTTATATTTATTTACTTAATTGAAATTTTATAATTTTTATTTTTTTTAGTTTTTATTATTGTTAACTTTTCCAATTTTATTAGGTTTTTTTTTTTTTTCCTTCTTTTTATACCCTACACCTATAGAATAGGTAAAGGGGTATATTAACTTTGGTATGGTGTTTGTAACCACCTAAAGGAAGCGAGCTAGATATGGAAAAGTATATATATTTGTGATCAGCATGACCGCCTTAGTCGATATAGCCATGTCCGTCCGTCCGTCCGTCCGTCCGCCCGTCCGTAGGCACGATAACTCAAAAAATAATGGAGCTATCTTGATGAAATTTTAACTGTAGGTTACTAGGACTGAAAGTACGGCGGGGATTGCATATGGGCGAAATTGGCCCATGGGTTCGGATTCTGGACCTTTTAATCGGTTTCAGGGCTAACGAACAAATATAAAAAATCACGATAACTCAACAACTAATGACGCTATCTTCATCAAATTTGTGCTGTAGGTTACTAGTAATGAAACTACTTCGGGAATTGCGTAAGGTCGGGATTGGACCATGGGTTCGGAACCTAGAACTTTTTGATCGAATTTAGGCCAAACGAGCATAATTCCGAAACCAATGAAGATAGAACCTCCAAATTTAGTATCAGGGTGTCCCTTCCTATTTCCTAAGTGTCTTGTGAATTTGGGTCCCATTGGAGTAGTGGGTCGGGGACCAGCCACACATTTCCGAAGACCTTAAAGCATATCTTTAAAATTAATAAAGATAACAACTTGAAAAAATGTAGAAGCTTCCAATTTGCCACAAGGGTGTTCTTTACTATCTCTTGCGTGTTCCCCTAATTTGGGATCAATTGGAGTGGTGGTTCTGTACCCCTCTCAGACCTCCCAAGTTTTAAAGGCTTATAATCGAAATTACTAAAAACAGTTACTTAAAATTAGGATAGACCGTTCAAATTGTGTACAAGGGTTAACTAGTACTATAAGTACAGCGCGGACTATATAAGGGCGAAATCAGCCCGACGGTTCGGATTCCGGACCTTTTAATCGATGTCATGGCTAAAGAACATATATAAAAAATCACGATAACTCAACAATTAATGAGGCTATCTTCATGAAATTTGTGCTGTAGGTTATTGGCAGCAAAACTCCGGCGGTAATTACGTACGGTGAGGATTGGACAATGGGTTCGGAACTTAGAACTTTTTGGTCGAATTTAGGCCAAACGAGCATAATTCCGAAACCAATGAAGATAGAACCTCCAAATTTGGTATCAGGGTGTCCCTTCCTATTTCGTAAGTGTCTTTGAAATTTGGGCCCCATTGGAGTAGTGGATCGGGGACCAGCCACTCAGTTCTTAGGCCCTTAAAGCATATTTTCGAAATTAATAAAGATAGTAACTTGAAACAAATGTAGAAGCTTCCAATTTGTCACAAGGGTGTTCTTTACTATTTCTTGCGTGCCCCCCTAATTTGGGATCAATTGGAGTGGTGGTTCAGAACCTCTCTTAGACCCCCCAATGTGTAAAAGCTTATCATCGAAATTAATAAAACTAGTAACTTAAAATTAAGATAGAGCGTTCCAATTGTGTACAAGGGTTAACTAGTATTGAAAGTGTGACGGAACTGCATATGGGAGAAATCGTACCATAATTTCGGGTCCTGGAACCCTTGAAAAGTTCAAGGACTAACAAACATATATCTTACAAACACCATAACTCAAAAAATAATGCCGGTATTTTGATGAAATTTAACAGTAGGTTACTAGTACCATGGGAATTGGTTGTGGTCGAGTTTAATTTCGAAGCCAAAGAATATATTTCCTATGTCCTATGTGTCTCCGAAATCTAGACTTAATTGTAGTGGTTCAGCTATGTTCAAAGGTACTTGCTGCATTTATGTAAAATTTATTTTTATATTTAAATGAATTATATGAAAAGGTGTAAATTTTTAATTGTATTTTAGAAATACATTTATTGCATATTTTGCGTTTATAAGCTTTTCTATTAGGTATATAAACTAACCATTTAAAATAATTGCAATTTTTAAAAATTTGGATTATTAAATATATTATGCTTTGATTATCTTTTTATCACAAAATTTAATAATTAGAATTTTTTCATTTTGTAATTGAATTGGAATAAATATATTTTCATTTATTTCAAGTTAATTTTTTTTTTAATATTTTTAAATAGATAAATTAGCAAGAATTTGTAATATTTTTTAATAGATAGGGTAATTAGAAAATTTTTTTAGTATTATACAGTTAATTTGGTTAGCTATGTCTTACGATCAAATTAATAACAGCTTCTATGGTGTTAAAATGACTTATGGATATGTCCTTAAATTTGAACCAAATAGGTGTAGGGTATTTCTAAGTCGGTTGTACCGACTGACTGTTTCTTTACTTGTTTTTGTTTTTTTCTTTGCTAATATTTTCTATTTATACTTATTCTCACACCATTCAAATTCCATACATAATACCTAAGCTAATTTTTTTTAAAATATAGTAATTCTTTTTTTGAAAACATTAGTACTCTGAATTTCCTTTATATCACTTGATAAATTATTGAAAGCGTGAAGGCAGTTATAAAGACAATTATTCTTTTGTTTGTTTGTTTTAAAAAGTGAAACAGAGAATTTCGATTTATTTTCATACCCTACACCTATAGAATAGGTAAAGGGGTATATTAACTTTGGTATGGTGTTTGTAACCACCTAAAGGAAGCGAGCTAGATATGGAAAAGTATATATATTTGTGATCAGCGTGACCGCCTGAGTCGATATAGCCATGTCCATCCGTCCGTCCGTCCGTAGGCACGATAACTCAAAAAATAATGGAGCTATCTTGATGAAATTTTAACTGTAGGTTACTAGGACTGAAAGTACGGCGGGGATTGCATATGGGCGAAATCGGCCCATGGGTTCGGATTCTGGACCTTTTAATCGATCGAAGGGCTAACGAACATATATAAAAAATCACGATCACTTAACAACTAATGACGCTATCTTCATCAAATTTGTGCTGTAGGTTACTGGTAATGCAACTACTTCGGGGATTGCGTAAGGTCGGGATTGGACCATGGGTTCGGAACCTAGAACTTTTTGATCGAATTTAGGCCAAACGAGCATAATTCCGAAACCAATGAAGCTAGAACATCCAAATTTGGTATCAGGGTGTCCCTTCCTATTTCCTAAGTGTCTTGGGAATTTGGGTCCCATTGGAGTACTGGGTCGAGGACCAGCCACACATTTCCGAAGACCTTAAAGCATATCTTTTAAATTAATAAAGATAACAACTTAAAAAAATGTGGAAGCTTGAAATTTGGCACAAGGGTGTTCTTTACTATTTCTTCCGTGCTCCCTTAATTTGGGATCAATTGGAGGGGTGGTTCAGTACCCCTCTCAGACCTCCCAAGTTTTAAAAGCTTATAATCAAAATTACTAAAAAATAGTTACTTAAAATTAAGATAGACCGTTCAAATTGTGTGCAAGGGTTAACTAGTACTATAAGTACAGCGCGGACTGTATAAGGGCGAAATCAGCCCAAGGGTTCGGATTCTGGACCTTTTAATCGGTGTCAGGGCTAACGAACATATATAAAAAATCACGATAACTCAACAACTAATGAGGCTATCTTCATGAAATTTGTGCTGTAGGTTATTGGTAATGAAACTACGGCGGTGATTACGTATGGTGAGGATTGGACAATGGGTTCGGAACTTAGAACTTTTAGATCGAATTTAGGCCAAACGAGCATAATTCCGAAACCAATGAAGATAGAACCTCCAAATTTGGTATTAGGGTGTCCCTTCCTATTTCCTAAATGTCTTTGAAATTTGGGCCCCATTGTAGTAGTGGGTCGGGGACCAGCCATACATTTCCGAAGACCTTAAACCATATCTTTTAAATTAATAAAGATAACAACTTAAAAAAATGTGGAAGCTTGAAATTTGGCACAAGGGTGTTTTTTACTATCCCTTGCGTGTCCTTCTAATTTGGGATCAATTGGAGTGGTGGTTCAGTATCCCTCTTAGACCTCTTAAGTTTTAAAAGTTTATAATCGAAATTATTAAAGATAGTAACTTAAAATTAAGATAGAACGTTCAAATTGTGTACAAGGGTTAACTAGTGCTTAAAGTACAGCGCGGACTGTATAAAGGCGAAATCAGCCCAAGGGCTCGGATTCTGGATCCTTTGAAAAGTTCAAGGGCTAACAAACATATATCTTAAAAATAGCATAACTCAAAAAATGATGCGAAAATTGGAAGAAATTTAAACTGTAGGTTACTAGTAATGAAAGTATCATGAGAATAGGTTCTGCCGAGTTTAGTCAATGAGTTCGGATTATAGAAGCTTTTGATGGATTTGAAAAATTTGAATTATTAAATATATTATGCTTTGATTAGCTTTCTATCACAAAATTTAATAATTCAAATTTTTTAACTTTTGTAATTGATTCAAATAAATATATTTTCATTTATTTCAAGTTTTTTTGTTTTTTAATATTTTTAAATTGATATATTAGTAAGAATTTGTAATATTTTTGAATAGATAGGGTAATTAGAAAATTTTTTTAGTATTATACAGTTAATTTGGTTAGCTATGTCTTACGATCAAATTAATAACAGCTTCTATGGTGTTAAAATGACTTATGGATATGTCCTTAAATTTGAACCAAATAGGTGTAGGGTATTTCTAAGTCGGTTGTACCGACTGACTGTTTCTTTACTTGTTTTTGTTTTTTTCTTTGCTAATATTTTCTATTTATACTTATTCTCACACCATTCAAATTCCATACATAATACCTAAGCTAATTTTTTTTAAAATATAGTAATTCTTTTTTTGAAAACATTAGTACTCTGAATTTCCTTTATATCACTTGATAAATTATTGAAAGCGTGAAGGCAGTTATAAAGACAATTATTCTTTTGTTTGTTTGTTTTAAAAAGTGAAACAGAGAATTTCGATTTATTTTCATACCCTACACCTATAGAATAGGTAAAGGGGTATATTAACTTTGGTATGGTGTTTGTAACCACCTAAAGGAAGCGAGCTAGATATGGAAAAGTATATATATTTGTGATCAGCGTGACCGCCTGAGTCGATATAGCCATGTCCATCCGTCCGTCCGTCCGTAGGCACGATAACTCAAAAAATAATGGAGCTATCTTGATGAAATTTTAACTGTAGGTTACTAGGACTGAAAGTACGGCGGGGATTGCATATGGGCGAAATCGGCCCATGGGTTCGGATTCTGGACCTTTTAATCGATCGAAGGGCTAACGAACATATATAAAAAATCACGATCACTTAACAACTAATGACGCTATCTTCATCAAATTTGTGCTGTAGGTTACTGGTAATGCAACTACTTCGGGGATTGCGTAAGGTCGGGATTGGACCATGGGTTCGGAACCTAGAACTTTTTGATCGAATTTAGGCCAAACGAGCATAATTCCGAAACCAATGAAGCTAGAACATCCAAATTTGGTATCAGGGTGTCCCTTCCTATTTCCTAAGTGTCTTGGGAATTTGGGTCCCATTGGAGTACTGGGTCGAGGACCAGCCACACATTTCCGAAGACCTTAAAGCATATCTTTTAAATTAATAAAGATAACAACTTAAAAAAATGTGGAAGCTTGAAATTTGGCACAAGGGTGTTCTTTACTATTTCTTCCGTGCTCCCTTAATTTGGGATCAATTGGAGGGGTGGTTCAGTACCCCTCTCAGACCTCCCAAGTTTTAAAAGCTTATAATCAAAATTACTAAAAAATAGTTACTTAAAATTAAGATAGACCGTTCAAATTGTGTGCAAGGGTTAACTAGTACTATAAGTACAGCGCGGACTGTATAAGGGCGAAATCAGCCCAAGGGTTCGGATTCTGGACCTTTTAATCGGTGTCAGGGCTAACGAACATATATAAAAAATCACGATAACTCAACAACTAATGAGGCTATCTTCATGAAATTTGTGCTGTAGGTTATTGGTAATGAAACTACGGCGGTGATTACGTATGGTGAGGATTGGACAATGGGTTCGGAACTTAGAACTTTTAGATCGAATTTAGGCCAAACGAGCATAATTCCGAAACCAATGAAGATAGAACCTCCAAATTTGGTATCAGGGTGTCCCTTCCTATTTCCTAAATGTCTTTGAAATTTGGGCCCCATTGTAGTAGTGGGTCGGGGACCAGCCATACATTTCCGAAGACCTTAAACCATATCTTTTAAATTAATAAAGATAACAACTTAAAAAAATGTGGAAGCTTGAAATTTGGCACAAGGGTGTTTTTTACTATCCCTTGCGTGTCCTTCTAATTTGGGATCAATTGGAGTGGTGGTTCAGTATCCCTCTTAGACCTCTTAAGTTTTAAAAGTTTATAATCGAAATTATTAAAGATAGTAACTTAAAATTAAGATAGAACGTTCAAATTGTGTACAAGGGTTAACTAGTGCTTAAAGTACAGCGCGGACTGTATAAAGGCGAAATCAGCCCAAGGGCTCGGATTCTGGATCCTTTGAAAAGTTCAAGGGCTAACAAACATATATCTTAAAAATAGCATAACTCAAAAAATGATGCGAAAATTGGAAGAAATTTAAACTGTAGGTTACTAGTAATGAAAGTATCATGAGAATAGGTTCTGCCCGAGTTTAGTCAATGAGTTCGGATTATAGAAGCTTTTGATGGATTTGAAAAATTTGAATTATTAAATATATTATGCTTTGATTAGCTTTCTATCACAAAATTTAATAATTCAAATTTTTTAACTTTTGTAATTGATTCAAATAAATATATTTTCATTTATTTCAAGTTTTTTTGTTTTTTAATATTTTTAAATTGATATATTAGTAAGAATTTGTAATATTTTTGAATAGATAAAGTAGTTAGAAAAGTTTGTTTAGTACTATAAAGTTAATTTGGTTAGCCATGTCTTAAGATCAAACTATTAAAAGCTTTTATGGTTTTAAAATGACTTAGTAACTTCCCTTTTAATTTGAACCAAATAGGTGTAGGGTATTTCTAAGTCGGTTGCACCGACTGACTGTTTCTTTACTTGTTTGTATTATAATTGTGAAAATCTAAATTTCGATTTAGAATGAAATTGTGCCTGATTTTTTTATTCACTATTTTAAAGGCTATTAGGTATAGTTTACGCTTACATAGGCTGTCAAAATATATATATTGATTTGTTTGTTTATAGTAGTTGTGTCGAATATCTTGGCGGATTTTTTTAGTAAAATGTCCAATTTGTTTATGTAAGATTGCGTCGTTCAGCACCATATAGGATTTAAATAGCATAAATGTGATGAAATGTAAGACGAAAAAATTGAGAATAAAATATCTTCACTAAACAATTTTCTTAGTCTTCTTAGTATAAATATATATGGGGAATTTTTTTTAATAACAAGATCACTGTGTGAAAACCATTCAGTTTATTTTCTATCACAAGGCCTAAATAGTTAAAAAGTCCGACTAATTCTAATGATTCGTGCTTATAATTATTTTTAAAGTTATTCCAAGTTTTATTTTGAAATAACATTATTTTGGTCTTTTTCATGTTCAATGATAATTTGTGTTTTTGAAGCCATTCCTCAACAATAGCTAAATTAGATAAGATGGCTGTCTTTAACTCAGATTCGCTGTCGATGGAATATTTGATTACTGCATCGTCTGCGTATAGTTGTATACTTCCCTTGAGTGCCAGATGGGTGATATCATCGATGTAGATTTTGAATAGATCAGGCCCCAAAATTGGCCCCTGGGGAACAACTTTCTTAACATATATGAAAATGCTGTGGCTATAGTTAACAGGTACACTTGCTTTCTATGCCGTAGGTAAGTTTCAAAAAAGTGTTTATCTTTATTGCTGAAATTTAATTTTGATAATTTATGAACAAGGATTTCGTGATAGACACAAAAGTTGATCGGCGCCTTTTGAAGGTTGATGAAAATACATCCTGAGTATTTACCTTTATCCATACTTCCAGTTACAAAGTCTGTTAATGCAAGGCATGCAGCGGTTGTATTGGAGTTCTCTTCGAAACCGTATTGCTCTTGGTGTAGGATAGCATTATTTCTCAAAAAGGACGTTAACCTATTTTTGATAATTTTTTTAAAAATTTTTGAAAAAGTGGTTAAGACAGTTATGTCTGTTATGTACAGTTATTACGCTCTAAGAACAGGTTTATGTTTATACTAATAAGAAACATCTGAAGATCAGATAGAGGAGTATCGATAATATTTAAATAATATTCATATTCGATTAAATCAGAGATAAAGTGATCAATTATTGTTTATTAATTTTTGTCTATTCTTGTTGCAAACTGATTGTTAATCTTGTTGTAGATCGTATCCGGTAGCGAGTAAAACCTGTGAATAGTTTTCAACATCGGTGCTGTCTTTGTCGAATATATTTATATTAAAATCACGTAAGATTAACGATCGATTTTAGGTAGAACTAATTTATTTATTATTTTATTTATTTATTTAACCAAAACAAGGTTTTTACAAACAAAAAAAAAAGAAAATATCTTATACTATTATTCATAATTTAAAATTTTAAACAGAATTTACAAAAAAAAAAAAAAGTGTAAGAACAATTAACAAAAATTAGAATATTTAGGTCAAATTACAATAAAAAGTTTTTTTTTTTTTTTTACTGTACAAAATATTAAAAATTTAAACAAAAAACAAAAAATGCTTACCGAACAAAAACAAAAAAGCAAAAGCGCTGTATGAACGTAATTACTTATGATATAATATCATATAATATGTTAATATGTACTTGAACTTGAAATTATTATTAAGTTTACAAAATAGGTTCATTTAAAAATTTTTGCTTAAGTTTATATTTAAAAGTGTTTTTAGATATATCTGTTGAGAAAAGATTACTATGTTTATTAAATGTAGTGCAACATCTGTTTATAGGTTCATTATTTGCGTATTGAGTTCTGTGAGTATTTTCAATCAAAAATTTAGTGTTTCTTGTTTGTCTAACTTCGTTATTTATTCTGACTTTATACGTTAGAAACTGAATATCAATATTTTTATTAAAGATGTCGAAAGTGAAGCAGGATGAAAGAATTTCCCTGCGTGATGCAAGACTTAACATTTTCAAGGTATTTAGTCTTGTAATGTAGCTTGGAAGAGTGGAGTACTCTGAAGGGTCATATTGGTTTCTTAGAGCAAATAAAAGAAACTGTTTTTGAACAGATTCAATTCTTTTAGAGTGTGTTTGAAATGCCGGATCCCAAACAATGTGACCATATTCTAAAGTAGATCGAACCAAAGAACAATAAAGTGCTTTTGTTACTGCTACGTCATTAAACTCTTTGGCCCTTCTTTTAATGAAACCTAACATTTTATTTGCCTTTGCAATCATGTGTTCGTAATGAAGATTAAAATTTAATTTATCATCCAAAAGAATCCCAAGATCGGTCATGCTATTTACCCTTTCGAGAGCTAAATTGTCTATTGAATAATTGAAAAGTATTGTATTTCTTTTACGTGTAAAGCTAATGACCTTGCATTTCTTAATATTTAGTTCTAATCTATTGGATATGCACCATTCATGTAAAGAATGCATGTTTTCTTGAAGTAAATGAACATCAGAGTTATTCTTAATAACATGAAAAATTTTAAGATCGTCAGCAAATGCAATATGAGATACACCTAATAATTTTTCAGAAAGATTTGAAATAAATACATTGAATAGAAGTGGACCTAAATGGCTACCTTGAGGCACACCAGAAGTAACATATATTGGGTTTGACAAATGGCCTTGGAATTTTATGTTCTGAGTTCTTCCAGTAAGATAAGAGCCAAGCCATGCCAAGAAAGAACCAGATATGCCCAAAGTTTCAAGTTTCTTCAGCAAAATATTATGATCAACACGATCGAAAGCTTTGCTAAAGTCCGTATAAATTGCGTCAACTTGGTAACCCTTCTCCATTTCATTTAAGATTTCAGAAGTGTAAACTACAAGATTTGTAGTAGTAGAGCGACCTTTTCTGAAACCATGCTGTTGTTCATTTAGTTTCATATTAATAATAGGTGTGATTTTGCCCACCACAATTTTCTCAAACAATTTTGGGATAGTCGAAAGGATGGCTATTCCTCGATAGTTTTCAACAGAAGCTTTGTCTCCTTTTTTATGAATAGGGGTCAAAAAAGATGATTTCCAAGCAGATGGGAAGATGCCTGACGAAAGTGATATATTAAATATAATGTGAAGTGGATATGTCAAATAACTAATGCAATTGTATAAAAAAGAAGGAGTAATTAAATCCGGGCCCACACCTTTTTTAAGATCGAGGTTATTAATTGCTTCATAAATTTCATTTTCCGAAATATACAAATCTTTTATAATTGAATTAGTATTACTGACCGAGTTTGAAATTGGGATATTGTTGGATACGTCAAGCGGACGAAAAACTTTTTGAAAGCAATCTGCGAAGAAATTACAGATTACATTAGGATTTGAAGAGAAAACATTGTCTTTAGACATAGAGTTTGGATACCCACAAGTCTTTCGTTTTGTATTGACAAAGTCAAAAAATTTTTTTGGATCCGTAATTAATTTACTACCGATCTCGGATATATAATTGTCATATGCCAAATTTGATTTGTTTTTAAATTCTAAAGCGAGATCCTTATACATATTTAATAAATTAGTATCAGGCTCCTTTGTAAATTTAATTTTTTTATAAAGTTTGTTGCGCTGATTGCGCAAAGTCCTAAGTTCTCGGTTAAGCCACGGTTCTGTGGTCTTATCCTTTTTACGTATTTTAGGTACGTAGGAGTTGACTATATGAAATAATTTCATATAGAAAATAGATACTGTTGAGTCAATGTTCTGTTGTCTTAACAGTTCGTCCCAATTAACAACCGATAAAGCATTATTAATGCTTTGATAATCGGCATTAAGAAAATCAAATACAATATTATTATTGTAAGATTTAGCAAAAAGTGGCGTGATGGAAGAAAATTCAAAGATGACTGCGTTATGATGAAGTGAGTTGGAGAATAAATTAGCTGTATCATCAGCGAGTTTAACTTCCACTTTATCATATGCATTAGAAAATGCAAGATCTAACCACTTATTATTTTTGTTAGGAAATCTGATAATTTGCTGTAAGTCGTTACCATAAAACTCACTGATAATATCAAAATCAGTTTCGTCATTAAAATTAATTGGTAGTAGCAAGTTATCAGAATCGTCTACTATAAACGATAGTGAAGGACGATTGAAATCCCCAAATATGAATATTGAATCATCCTCATTCAATTTTGATATAATATCATGATATATATCAAAGAAATCAGAATATGAGGAATTGTCAGTATTGGGCGGAAAGTAAACGATTCCAAGGTATAAAAAATTTTTACCTAAGTTCACTTTTATAAATTTATGATCAAATAAAATAGATGTCCTAGTATTCAATGGAGTACTAGACAACTCGTTATTAACTGCAAGAAGAACACCGCCTCCACGGGAACAGTTTGTAGAATTGTAATCCCTGTCTTTTCTGTAAATTGACCAATTACTGTCCAGTATTTCTTGATTTTTGAAGGAATCATTTAGCCAGGTTTCGGTAAAAGCTAACACGTTGAATTCACAGGACTTAGCATCAACATATAGTTTTTTTAGCTTACCTCTCATACCACTACAATTATGATAGAAGATTTTAAGTTTATTATTATCTTTATTTTTATGTACCTTAAAGCTAGATGATGTATGAACTGAAACTAGGTTAGTATTAATGCTATTTTTTCCCACTAAGGGGACGAAAAAAGTCACTGCTACTTTTTCTAATTCTTTGTAAATAATCGATTCTTTTGCTTTTAAGGTGACTGCAATAGGCTTGTAGATCTTTTTCGACCGATTTAGAAGAGGCCCCAAAACCTTCGTGATATTTAACAAATAATTTCATTAATTCCTTTGGGTTAGACGGTAAACCTTCTTGATCAATAAAAATTTTAATATTGAGTTTGGTTTTACCGTCAACACAAAGGTCATCATCTTCCTTATGCAAATAGGCTAAATAGAGTCTTACATTTTCGTAAATTTTTTGATCTCTAAAACGCGACAGAACATAAGTATGATCATCTTTCGCTAACGCGTTTTTCGTTAATCTAACTATAGGAGGCATTAAAGGATTAACGAAACTTGCATTGGAAGGAGTAGAAATAGATGCTATTGGCGTATTAATACATGAAGTTGTAATGCAGTTAAAATTTGAAATTTGTGTACATGGAGTACCGACTATAATTGTTTCTCCCTGCTTAAAGTTAGGATATTTGTGTTTAGACGTTATTGGAGTTGTTGTGCTAATTAAATTTGAATTTGAATTTGTGGTAATTAAATTTGAATTTGAATTTGAGTTTGTAGAAGTGGTTGAATTGCACATTGTGTTAGTCATTATACTTGAATTTGTACTACTAACCGAAATTTCAAGTAAATTTAAATCTGGCTTATTTAACGAATAAGTAACTAAGTTAGACGGAGGCAAATAGTTATGAAATTTAACTGGTGTTTGAGTTAATAAAATGGGTTGTGTATTGTATGAATTTAAACTATTGTTATTATTATTATTATTGTTATTATTATTATTGTTATTACTATTATTTTTATTATTATTATTGTTATTGTTATTGTTATTATTTTTATTATTATTATTATTATTATTATTATTATTATTATTATTATTATTATTATTATTATTATTATTATTATTATCATTATTATTATTATTATTATTATTATTATTATTATTATTATTATTATTATTATTATTATTATTATTATTATTATTATTATTATTATTATTATTATTATTATTATTATTATTATTATTATTATTATTATTATTATTATTATTATTATTATTATTATTATTATTATTATTATTATTATTATTATTATTATTATTATTATTATTATTATTATTATTATTATTATTATTATTTTTATTATTATTATTTATGTGTAAAATAGGCTGTGTTTTGTGTTTGCTTATAATATTTTTTTTATTATTTGTGGACTTAGTGTTATTGCATGTATTTCTGTTCTTGTTTTTTTCTGTGATTGTTTTGCTATTAACATTATTGATATTAAGTTTAATTTTATTTTTATTTTTTACTGAATCTAATTTACTTTTTACTGAATCTAATTTACTATTGTTTGACTGTTTACCTATATGTTTAAAGATGGATATTTTTGTCCCTTTGTTCCACAATTTAATATTATTTATTTCCTGGACTTTTGTTTCCGGTACGCTAACTTTGAAAGTATGATACTGCGGTTTATATTTCAGCCACTTAGGTGTGATTAATTTACAATGAACCTCTTCAAAATTCAACCTCTTTTTTATGTATTTGACTAGTTTCTCCTCTGTTGTATTAGTGCTAAGGTTGGAAATCCTTAAGTTAAATTTAGGTTTAATAAATTAAATCGATAAAATTAGATCGAGTGTGTTTATAAAATTCGCCATATGGTTTGTTGAGACTTATAGAAAGGCATAATGTTTATATTTTCTTTCTGTAATCTAATTACCAAAATGTTGGAGTTATTAAATTCTTCCTCAAAACCAAGAGTGCTCCTAACATTTTCGGCCACATATATAGCTACAGTCCCGACGTGATATTTCGAATTGATTCAGTACGATTCGAGAAATGTACGGTGTACCCTCATAGATTAAAAAATTGATTTTCAGTTTTATGTACCCAAATTTCAGAACTAGTATATGTATCACGCACCCATATGAGTTAATTAGTATTTACACGTCTTTTACTTAATTTCTCAAACTTCTAATATTTAAATACAGAATTTTTAAATTATTTTTATATTTGAACATTGCACTTTATATTTGAACATTGCACAGAGTTACCCTGTTTAGTAATTAAAAATAATTCATTTTCATTTCGTTCTCAATATCACAATAAACGAAAAAAGTATTAGTTCGGCATGAATTAAAAATGCATCACGTAGTTTGATGTAAGTAATAAGTAGGTATAGAATATAAATTATAGGTTTTAGATCTAAAATATTAGCAAAAAATAGGAAATTAGTTTATGTTTTAAAATATAGAAAATAATTATCAAGAATGTTATGACAGCAAAAAATTAAAAAAATTAAAAAATTATAAATATTCATGTATGTTATAATATAAAAGTAAAAAAGTTTAAAATTACCGGTTCGCGACGGATTATTTATGGAAAAGAAAAAAAAAATTAAATTAATGAAATTGAAATGTTGATCTCAAAAAATTGTTAATATGTATGTAAAATAAATTAAAAAAAAATTATCAACTGTAATGTTCACAAGAAAAATAAATGCTTTGAAAACAATTATAAATTTGTGAATAAAAAAAAAACTTAATACAAAAATAAGAAAATTAAAAAAAGTTAAAATGAAAAAACTGTGTTTTTTAGCACATTTTCAAAAAATTTTGTAAAAATGTAGCTATATAGTTTCACTCTGTCCGTCCGTCTGTCCATCTGTCCGTATGTCTACAAAAACTTATCCATCGCTTGAAGTAGAGGAAAGAAATTTTGATCAGCAGTGAGCTCTTCCCTTTACGAAGCTACAACCCTCCAAAGTTGGGAAGCAAATCTGGCACAAAATAGCTGGTTTTATCAATTATCAGTTTTAGACATTATCAATTTTTAAAAGACAAATATTTAGGGTTGCCATATGGTACTAAAATTTACCGTTGTGCAAAACTCAATTTTTACAAAATTTTTGGCCACAGATATCTTCTTAACGGTACAAGCTAGGGTTTTGAAATTTAAAGAGAGGTTAGATCCTTAGAAATTAGTAGGAGTCGGTTAAAAAAAAAAATTGTTTTGTCAATCCCCCTGTATAGTAGCTTTAAGGGATCGATAATTTAAATTTTGCTGTTTTTAAGCACATGTAACTTGACCTGTTCAAAGTTTTTTTAAGTGATATACAAAACTGAAAGCTATTTAATTATATTTGAAAATATGTCGAAGGTTTTTCTTAATTTTGAAGGGTGACGAAGCTACATACCCCGAAAATTCCAAAAAAGCCCTATATTTAAATTAGTAAAACAAGATTTCTATTAAACATATTTTGTTTTATATTGTATTTTGCTTTTATAGTCTTCACAAAAACATCAGGCTAATAGTTAAAGGGTTGCCATACGATACTAAAATTTACCATTATACAAAACTTAATTTTTGAAAAATTGTTGGCCCAACATATCTTCTAAACGATCCAAGGTAGGGTCCTGAAGTTTTGGGAGAAGTTAGATCCCTAGAAACTAGTAAGAGTCGGGTAACAAAATTTTTTTGTCACGTCCCCTGTTTAGAAGCTATTAGGGCTCGAAAATTTAATTTTTAATATTTTTAAATACCTGTAAGTTGAATACCTGTTCAAATTTTATTTTACAATTATACAAAATTTGAAGCTTTAGAATTATATTTCCACATATGTTAAAGGTCTTTCTTAAATTTGCAAAGGTATCTTTAAATTGAAGAAATTGTCTCTTTGTTTTAACCATTGTTACTTAGATAATAAAATTATAGACAAAACTCTGATTAATTTCCTAGAACCTATAAAAATTGAAAGGCATGGATAGGAGGGGAGTGGGCAGATCCATCATAATTTTGCTAAGCAAAAATTTGGAAACCTTCCCCATTGAAGGACTACTAGGTCTTCAAAATTGAAACTTTTATGTTTTTATAAAACAGTAACTTATTCAGCAGTGTATGTTTTTCCAAAATTAAACGTTAATATTGAAGCAGAAGAGAAGTGAATTTCTAATTAATCAAATTTTTTTAAATTGTTCTAAATATTAAAAACAACTAAATTAATGAAAAAAAAAATAAATAAAACAATATTTCATTATTATTTGGCATAAATTGCTCTATAAAAGAAGAAAAGACGAAAAATAATAATGAATTCTTGCTCAATATGTAAATTAAAAATTAATCGGAATGAAACTGCAAAAATAGATTGTGGAGATTGTAAACAGTTTTTTCATTCTTCTTGTGTTAATTTGAGAATGGATGACATCAAATTCTACAAGTCAACTGGTAATACATACAGATGTTTTAAATGTACTAAAATAAGAAGACAATCACAACAACAAAACAATTTAAGTTCACCATCAATTAGTTCGTCATTAAATAATATACAAACAAATGCATCAGCTGTAAATTAAAATACAAATGCAACAATTAATGCATCAACAATAATAAACGACAGTTCTAATGGAGAAAAAACAATTACTCTCCAAGATTTGTACACAGAAATTCTAAATCTAAAAAAAATAACAGTGAATTTCTCAGCTCATTGGAACTAGGGAGAGAAGAGAATAAAATATTAAATCAACAGATAAGCGGTTTGGAGAAAGAAGGTAAACATAACATCAGATGATATTGAGAAATGCTACGTCAAAAAAATTGTAAATGAAAAAAAAAATATCAGTAAGAAAATTTTATGTGTACACTTGTACAATTATGAAACAAAAAAAAGAATTATGAGGGCAAAATCTACTGAAAAAAGATATTAACAAAAATATATACTTTAATAATTATTTTATCAAATACACTATGGCATTATTTATGGAAGCAAAAAAAGTAAAAAAGGAAAAAAAGTTCAAGTATTTATGGATTTCAGATTCTAAAATTTTTATTAGAAAAATTGATGGTGGCAAGGTTTTTGTTGTAAGTTCAAGGGAAGATTTAGATAATATTCAAAATATTAATTAATTTATACATCTCTTATTAATATGTTACAAAATATAAAATCGTATTCTTTTGATCTAAACAACAAAAGCCGTGCTAACATAAGTAATAACATTATTAGTAATTGTTTTTGCATACACCAAAATATACGTGGTGTAAGAAAAAATTTTAATTATTTTTTAGCTCAAATTGAAACTTTAAAACTATTCCCGGTAGTAATTATTTTATCTGACATCTGGATCTATGATTATGAATCATCGTTGTTTAATATTCCAGGTTATCATTTATTTACGAATTGTAATAACTCTTATGCTTCAGGTGGAGTTGCAGTCTTTGTAAAAAATGAATATTTCTGTATCTCCACTAATTTAGTTTTGACATGTGCTGATATTATTACAATTAATTTAAATTATAAAGGTGAAGAATATGTTTTTTACTGTGCATATCGTTTACACGATATAAATAAAGTTATATTTCTCGAGCAAATTGAAAACATATTGAGAAAAGACAAATCCAAAAATAAAATTTTTATAGGTGATATAAATATTGATATTTTAAAAGATAATTCTGATACTGAAAATTATATGGCTTTAGTGTCTTTATATGGTTTTGAGTGTCTGTTAAATAGTCCTACACGTGTAACTAGTTTATCATCAAGTTGTATTGACCATATTTTTATTAGAGAAGATAGGAAAAATAATTTAGGTTTTACTGGAGACATCTTAGATCTTAACATTACAAATCATTATTTGATAGTTCTCAATGTATCTATAAACAACGTTAACAAACCTGATTCAATGCATGACATTTCATACATTGATTTCCCTAGACTAAATGATCTTTTAAAATATGAATTTTGGGAAATTTGAGAGTATTTTCTGAAAATAATTCATCTGTTGCTTTTGAATTTTTTTTAAATTATTTAAAATCTTACATAAACTTGTGCACAACTACAAAAAATATAAAGGCCAAAATAAAAAGAATTAAACCTTGGATGACAAATAATCAATGTAAATTTATAAATTTTAAAAATAATCTTCACAATAAAGTCAAAAAATATCCTAATAATAAAAAAATTAAAAGCTTTTATAAAAAACAAGGAAGAGTGTAGTAGAGTAGACTGTGTCAACTCTGGGATACCCGTATGACCGTTATATAAACATTATATCATTATTATTACAAACATTAATTACTTTTGGCAAAATTTCAAACATACCAGCTTTATTAGGTGAAATATAATGCTCATATAAAAGAAGGAGTTGTATGGCAGCTACTCGAACCCTTTGCAGTAGACCAACCAAATTTTGCTTTATTACTTTGGCCATTACACTAAACTATTTTTGGCAAAATTTCAGACACCCAGCTTTAATAGGTATAGAGTAATGCTCATATAAAAGAAGGAGTTGTATGGCAGCTACTCGAACTCACTGCAACAGACCAACCAAATTTTGCAGAAACTTTTGGCCATAAAACTAAACTACTTTTGCCAAAATTTCAGACACGTAGCTGTAATAGGTACAGAGAAATACTCATATAAAAAAAGAAGTTGTATGGCAGCCACCCGAACCCATCGACCAAAATGGCTGGATTTAAATAGCGATGACGGCTATTGCAAAAAAACGAATTTGCAAAAATTTCAAGATCCTAGCTCCTTTAGTTTTTGAGTTATCGTGCGGACGGACGGACGGACGGACGGACGGACGGACAGACGGACGGACGGACGGACGGACATACATAGCTAAATCGATTTTTTTTTCGATTCTGATCCGATCCATACACTTGAGTCTATATCTACCCCCCCTCCTTCTCTGCGTCACAAACGTAATGGCAAATTTATTATACCCTTTGACTATATAGTCATACGGGTATAAATATGTCGAAGAGTAAAATTAAAGATTGATAATGCTCGTGATAATTATTATATTTACAAATTAGAACAATGTAACAGAAATGTAAAAAAAGAATGGAAAATTATAAATAGCATATTAAATAAGAACAACGAAAATAAAAAAATTAATGAAATTGAAATTGACAATATTATATCCACCGATATATATTTAACTGTATTTAATAGTTATTTCGTAGATATTTCCAAAAAGTCACAACCTAATTTAAATAAACTAAATAACAGTACAAATTGTTATTGCGATCTTTCATTAAATCTAGTTATGGATGAGTTTCAATGTAATAGTTTTGTATTCAATAAAAAATAAACAATAAAAATTCCTGCACTAGCGATGGTATAACAAATAGTATTTTTAAAAATATCTCAAACGCAATTGAGCCACTTTTTATGATCCAAAAGCATATAATTAGACTAATAACTAATAGAAACCGTTACCCGAGGAGTTGACCTCTTTTTGTTGAACTTCATATTTAACCATGCAGACACCTTCATGCTTTCAAAGTTCTTAAAATATTTTTCCTGCGAAGTGGAAACGTAAATACTCTGCGTTCGAATTTCTGCTACAGATTTCGCACAAATAATAGATCACTTGTCAATATACCTGTTATCAAAAAAACTAATTTTTCGCGTCTTTTCGCTGTTACTGCTCCTCTGTTTTACAATAGCTTACCTTTCCATATTAGATCACTTCAAAACTGTAATTTAGTTTTGGAAAATGTAAAAACTTGTTTATTTCAAATGAATTACTCTGATATAGAAAACATATTCTTACGCTAAAAATTATCAATATAGTTTTTTAACATTTTAACATTTAACATTTATTTTTGTCTGCCTTATGAGTCATTATAATTAAAAAATAATTTAAAAATAATTAAAAAGTATTAATTTCTTCTTGAAAAAATTTAACTTGATTTTTGTTTTTTTTTTGTAGTTTTTATTTACTGAATATCAAAATTCTATTATATTATATAACCCCACACAAAAATAGAAAATAAATAGGAATTGATCATTCGTCACTTAACTGCTTAGTTGGTATGGGACAGTCTGAATTTATAAGGTGAAATTTTCGTTTTAAGCTAAAGTTTTTAATTTAAAGTGGGAAATTTATTATTTACATACAGTTATTTTGCACGTGTTTTCTAGATTTGTAAAATCTGGATCGTCTATTAGTTTATTTTATAATGAATATTTCTTTTCTTTCAACATTCTATTATTTTTTTAAGTATTTGGAAGTTTTGCTTCTGTAGCTATTTTGATCTAAACTTTCATTTAAACCACTTTTAAATATTCCTCTATATATATTTGTCACTAGCAGATTTACCCGGCGTTGCCCCGGAGAGTGCAATTTTTCAAAAGTTCAATATTTTACCCAATACATAAAGAAGAAAATTTGTTTGTTCATCCAAGATTCACGTGGAACCCACTCATCAGATTGTCACAAAATTCTACAGGAATAATTCTGGGAGCCCGGGGGCTAACATAGGCTTTGTGACGTTTTTATAAGTCAACAGGTTGCGGCTCCAGAGCCGTTTGAAGCTTGGCCGATTGGCTTGAAATTTTGCACGAATGTTGGGTAGTGGAATTAGTTGACTTAAGTTGGTTGGAAGAACCATTAACCCAATCTGGCTCAATTTTACAGAATGGCTTTGCAGTCGAAAAGAGAGGCTGAAACAAATTTTATTAAATTCGGTTAACCCGTATGGGTACGTGGGCGCAATCAAGTTTTTTGAATGTTTTTGATGTCGAACTGAAACGATTGAGTTGGAATTTTGCACAAATGTTCCTCTTAGCTAACAAAATTAGTTGTATAAAGTTGGCTGTAATATATTAATCAATTTTGGCCCGGAGGGCTTGCAAAAATTTTGCTGTTTTCGATTTTTGTTTATTTTACTGTATGGTTTTGCAGTTGAAAAGAGAACCTGTCATAAATTTTTTTTGAGTTCGGTTAACCCATTTGAGAACAAGTGGGCAATTAAGCTTTTTCAATGTTTTAGAAGTTGAGCCGTAGCCTCAGCTAACAAAATTAGTTGTATGAAATTAATTGGAATATATTAACCCATTTCGGCACAGCGGACGTCCAAAAAAAATTTTGTTTCAGATTTGTGTCCAATTTTACTGGTTGATTTTGCAGTCCAAAAGAGAGGCTGCAAAAAATTTTAGTTGAGTTCGAATAACCTGTTTACCACAAAGACGGCATGAAGATTTCTATAAATTTTATTTGCTTAAAAAAAATGAATTTTTTTGAAAATATTTCACCAGCATTGATTTTAGTTTTAACCGGTGTACGCGTTTTGCACAAATCAATGAAACTTTCGAATTTGTGGGGTTAACGCAAGTTCTCCTTTATTCCAAAAGCTCAACAAAAGCTAATTAATAATATTAATTTGATTGCTCTCCTCAAATAATGCAAAAGCTAAATGAGATACTTTGGTTGCGATATAATAACCCGTTTGGAAACGACATCTAATGAATTTTTGTACAGTTTTTTAACAATATTTAAAACGCTTAACTTTTGTAAAGTTGTTATTCTATAAAAAATTTTAATTGCACATTTCTAATATTTATAATAATAAAAATAAAGCTAATTAATAAAATATTAAAAATATCCTTGATTTAAAAATCAAAATGTTCAATTTCGTTTATATTATCCTTAAATACACAGTATTTTAAAAACCTTTTTCCAAAAAAAAGCCTACATTTCTGTCATAAAATCATAAAAAACGAAGGAGAGTATAGTACAACTTTCAGTTAAGTACAAAGAAAATATAAGTTGAGAAACAGCTCTTTAAACCTCTTCTAGTATATCGACTATATTTTATTCTGACTTTGGACATTCAAGTTAACTACTATTGACATAAAGTAATGCTTATATAAAACAAGAAGTGGTGTGACAGCAACTCGATCGCACAGCAATACCCCGATTAAAGTTTGCACAAACTTTGGCTATAAAGCTAAACTAGTTTTGGGAAAATTTCAGACATTTTGAATTGCGATGACGGCTATTTAAAACGAATTTGGGAAAGAATCAGAATCCTAACTCCTTATTATGAGTTATTGTGCGGACGGAAGATACATAGTTAGGCCGATACACTTTTCGATTCTGAACCGATCCATACCTTTGAGTCTATATCTACTCCCTTTTTGCTCTGCGCCACAAACGTAATGGAAAATTTAGTACTCTGGCGCTACAGTCCGTTGTCGAACCTTGGCCTCCTGAATCATTCTCTTCCAGTTCACGCGATCTTGGGCAGCAGTTATCCACTTTTGCTCTTGCAGCATTGATACAGCGTCCGAATCGACTGCATCAACCCATCGATTTCTCGGCTTTCCTACTGGTCTTTTTCTATCTATTTTCCCGTTCAATACTTTTTTGGATTGCGGGAATCTGGCATACGTTGATGTATGTCACAACATCGCTGACGGTGTATACATTGTATAGCTCTGCGTTGCGTCGCATTCTAAATTGGCCCTGGTCGATAATTGGCCCGATAATTTTAAGAAGTATTTTTCTTTCGAAACGGGAAAGTAGGTTTGCCGTCACTTTGGTGATCGTTCACGTTTCACAGCCGTAGCATAACAACGGTCTGATAAGATATTTGTACAGCTCAAGTTTACATTTTCTGCTGACTTCTCGAGATCTCATCATCTTCAACAAAGAGTAGTATGCGTTGTTTGCCTTGCCTATCCTTCCAGTTATCTCTGATGTTTCATCGTTTCCACTTGTTATCTCGGACCCTAGATAGACAAAACTTTTTACTACTTCCACGTTGTCATCACCAAAAGTAATGTTTTTGTTTCTCTCTCTGGTTACGTCTGGATACTACTAACATTTTCGTCTTATCGATGTTTATCCTCAGACCCAGTTCTATAGCTGTTTTCTCAAACTGGATATAGCATTCTCTGACACCTGCCTCTGATCTTCCTAGTAGATTTAAGTCATCTGCGTATGCAGCTATCTGGGTGGTTTTGAAAAGCAACGTGGCATTCGGGTCAGATGGGATTTTCCTGACTATATGCTCCAGGGCAAGATTGAAAAGCATAGGCGCGAGTCCATCCCCCTGTTTCAGTCCCTGTTTGATGTTGAAGGGTTCTGTGAGGTCCCCTTGGATTTTTACCCTCGCGCTTGTGTTTTGCATAGTAGCTTTAATTTCATATAATTTTTTCCTTTGAATAGAATCATAGGCGGTCTTGAAATCCACGAAGATTTGATGTACATCGACATTTCTTTCCCAGCACTTCTATAATAATACTTACACGTAAATTAGATAATACCAGGTTGAGCGTTTCCGCGCCTGTTAAAAGGTTTTTAATTGATATCGATGTTATTGAAAAGAATTGAAACAAAAGGTACGCTTTGTAGATTGTTCTGCAATAAATAACATGTAAGTATTATTGTACCTGTATGACTAACAACTTCTTGTTTTATATAAGCTTTACTGTATTTACAATAGTAGTTAACTTGAATGGCCAATTTTTGAATTAAAATATAGTCGATGTACTGGAAGAGGTTTATAGAGCTAATTTTCAACTTATATTTTGTTTTGTACTTAACTAAAAGTTCTACTACAATATTCCTTGTTTCTTTATGATTTTATGAAAGAAATGTAGGCTTTTATTTTGAAAAAGGGTTTAAAAATACTATGTATGCATAATATATACGAAATTGAACTTCTTGATTTTTAAATTTTATTAGAGAAAAAAAGAAAACTGCAATTCGACACTGAAATCTATTTTTA
This sequence comes from Dolichopus griseipennis, assembly GCA_963082915.1. Classification (NCBI taxonomy): domain Eukaryota; kingdom Metazoa; phylum Arthropoda; class Insecta; order Diptera; family Dolichopodidae; genus Dolichopus; species Dolichopus griseipennis. Next base: position 265,487,713 of record OY720441.1, read on the forward strand.
AAGATCGACAAATGTAAAATAGATAAAAAACACAGACCTACGGAAAAATGCAGAGATGGAAAACGTTATGTTTTTTAAATTAGCGCATATTAGTATTCGGATTCCTTATTTTTATTATTACTGATATTAGAAATTTGCATTGAACATTTTTTATGGAATAACTACTATACAAAATTTAAGAGTTTTAAAAATATTGTTATAAAACTTTAAAAAAAGTCTTAAGATATCGTGCCGAAACTGGTTATTACGTCGCTTTTTGTTTTTGGAATAAGCTGCTGGAATAAAGGCTAACTAGCCTTAACACCAAAAAACTGGTATACATGCGAAAACTAAATAAACGCGGTGAATTTCTATAGTTAAAATTAATGCTCGTGCAAAATTTGCAATAAAATTGATTTAACCGTTTAAGCAAATAAAATTTATAGGAAGTTTTATTGCGTCGTCATGTCCAAATGGGTTAATCAAACTCAACAAAAATTTTAGGACTGCAAAATTACTCTATAAAACTAAACGCAAATGTGAAAGGTCAATTTTTTGGCCGCCGAAATGGATTAATATATTCCAATCAACTTAATAATATATTCCGCAGCAGACTTTCCGGCTTAAATATTAATATCGCTAAAACCAAGTTTATGGTTATTTCTAGAACCAACACATTCAACAGCGCAACATTAACCATAAATGGCACCATAATTGAACGAGTTTCAAGTTTTAAATATCTAGGATGTTGGCTAAATGAAAACTGGAACTCAGATATGGAAATAAAATGCCGAATTGAATATGCTCGTAGCAGTTTTGTAAAATATAAAAAAGTCTTATGCAACCGTGATATCAATCTCGAAACAAAAATCCGGTTTGTTAAATGCTACGTGTGGTCCATACTCCTCTATGGTATGGTAGCGTGGACTCTAAAAATAACGACCATCAATAAGCTTGAAGCATTTGAAATGTGGATATACCGTAGACTATTGAAAATATCATGGATAGATCGAGTGAGCAACAGTGAGGTTCTAAGTAGAATAAATAGAGACCGTGAGTTGTTATTAACAATCAAGCGTAGAAAAACATCTTATCTAGGTCATATAATGCGCAACGACAAATATTATATTCTACAACTGATTCTACAAGGTAAAATTGAAGGCAGAAGACGTGTCGGCAGAAAGCAAATGTCGTGGCTTAGAAACATCAGACAATGGACCGGCCTCCAAATGGTGGGAGAATGAATTAATGCACGCAGCACAAGATAGAGAGAGCTTCAAAAATGTGATCGCAGACATCCAGTAGTGGATAAGCAGCTAAAGAAGAAGAATCAACTTAATACAACAATATCCTTTGGCAATAAAAAACATGTTTTTTTTTGTAAAATTTCAAGTTAATTAGTCAAACTGTTTCGGCTTGATTTGAAAACGATTGAAAAAAACTTCATAAGGTCGCCGTGCCCAAACAAGTTAACCGAGGCCAACAAAATTTTGTGTCAACCTTTTTTTTGGAATGTAAACTTATAAACTCAACAAAAATTTGTTTTAGCCTCTCATTTAGACTGTATTTTAAACTTTTAGAAAATTTGAAGTCAGTCGGCTAAACCGTTTCTAATTTAGAGTAATGTAACGAAAATACTAATAAAAATCTGTTGGCCCGCAACGGGTTTACGGAACTCAACAAAAAAAATTTTGGAAGCCCTCCGTGCCGAAATGGGTTAATATATTCCCATCAGCTTCCTACAATTAGTTCCGTTAGCTAAGAGGAACGATTGCGCAAAATATCAAGTCAATCGTTTCGGCTCGGCAAAGCTTAAAACGGCTCCAGAGCCAGAACATATTGTCTTATTAAAACTTCACATAACCTATGTCACACCGGGCTCCCAGAATTATTCCTGTAAAATTTGGAGGGAATCGGACAAGTTAAACAACACCTTATCAAGTATGGCATTAATCACTAGGACTTACCACTCTTTTGATCACCAATTTATTAAAGTTAACTTAGGTAATAATTTTTTATACCTGGGTATTGTTTACTTTCCTCCTAATTCTGACAATTCCTCTTATTCGAAATTTTTCGAGATATACCAGCATGTTATATCAAATATGAATGAGGATGATTCAATTATAATTTTAGGGGACTTTAACCGTCCTTCTTTATCTTTTATTGTTGACGAATCTGATAATTTGTTACTACCAATCAACTTTCAGGACGAAATAGATTTCGATCTCATTAATGTATTTTATGGTAATGATTTACAACAAATTATCAGCTTTCCGAATAATTATTACAAGTGGTTAGATCTTGCATTCACGAATGCATATGATAAAGTTGTGGTAAAGCTCGGTGATGATTCAGAAAACCTTTTTACAAACACTCCGCATCATAACGCAATCATCTTCGAATTTTCCACTGCTATACCTCTTTTTACCAAATCTTACAATAATACTTTTGTATATGACTTTCTTAATGCTGATTATCAAAGCATTAATAATGCTTTATCAGTCATCAGTTGGGACGACCTGTTAACCGAACAGGATATTGATTTGATTATCTCTCAATTATATGCAAAGTTATTTGAGATAATTAACTCCTTTGTTCCTAAAATTCACAAAAAGGACAAGACAACCGAACCTTGGCTGAACAGTGAACTTAGGACATTGCGTAACCAACGCAATAAACTATACAAAATAATTAAAAATTCAAAAGAACCTAATAATGACTTATTAAACAAGTACAAGGATCTTGCTTTTGAATTTAAACAAAAATCTAATTTGGCTTACGATAGATATCTCACTAACGTAGGCAACAAATTAATTACAGATCCTAAAAAGTTTTTTGACTTCGTTAACACAAAACGTAAAACTTATGGTTATCCAAGCTTAATGTCAAATTGTCTTAAAACGATCTGCAATTTCTTTGCAAAACTTTTCAAAAAGTTTATCGTCCACACGAGTCTCCAATTAATTTCGATTTCTCTAACTTTATTAATAATTCAAATCCTATTATTACGGACTTATATCTTACCGAAATTGAAATATTTGAAGCAATCACTGAACTTGATACTAAAAAAGGAATAGGACCTGACCTAATCCCACCGACTTTTTTATACAATTGTGTTAGTTATCTAACTTATCCACTTCATTATATTTTTAATAAATCTTTTTCTTCAGGTATTTTCTCTCTTGTTTGGAAATCTTCTTATCTTACCCCTATTCATAAAAAGGGAGATAAATCATTCGTCGAAAATTACCGTGGCATTGCTATTTTATCAACTATTCCAAAGTTGTTCGAAAAAATGGTTGTTAACAAAATTACGCCCATCATTAATACAAAACTAAACGAACAACAACATGGATTCAGAAAAGGTCGTTCTACAACAACAAACCTTTTGGTTTATACTTCTGAAATCCTTTATGAAATGGAAAATGGGCACCAAGTTGATGCTATTTACACGGACTTTAGCAAAGCATTCGATCGTGTTGATCACAAAATTCTACTAAACAAACTTGCAACATTAGATATTTCGGGCTCTTTTCTTTACTGGATATTCTCCTATATTACAAATAGATCGCAAAATATCAAATTTCAAGGATTATTGTCGGACTCAATTAATGTTACATCAGGAGTACCACAAGGTAGCCACTTAGGACGACTCTTGTTTAATATATTCATTTCCGATCTTTCTAGTAAACTTTTCGGTGTGTCACATGTTGCATTTGCTGACGATCTCAAGATTTATCATGTAATTAAAAATAGTTCTGATGTTGCATTACTTCAGACAAATCTTAATTCTCTACAAGAATGGTGCTTCTCTAATAAACTAGAACTAAACATTGAAAAATGCAAGGTTATAAGTTTTACACGTAAGAGATCTACCATTTCATTCGGTTATAATATAAATAATGTAACCCTTGAAAGGGTTAAAAGCATTACCGATTTAGGGATTCTGTTGGATGATAAACTTAACTTCCATCTCCATTATGAGTATATGATTTCCAGGGCAAACAAAATGCTCGGCTTTATAAAAAGAAGATCTAAAGAATTTAGCAGCATTGCTGTAACTAAAGCTCTTTATTGTTCTTTAGTACGTTCTATTCTTGAATATGGTAATATTGTGTGGGATCCTGCATTTCAAATATATTCTGATAGAATAGAATCCGTGCAAAAGCAATTTCTTCTTTTCGCTTTAAGAAATCAATATAATCCTAGAGATTATTCAATTCTGCCTAGCTATCTCGTAAGACTTAATTCATTGAATATGTTAACGTTATCCTCACGCAGGCAAATTCTTTCTTCCTTTGACGTTCGGTATTTATTGGATAACTTTAAAATAAACAAAGGTGCGAGAAATACGAGAAGCACTACATACTTAGTTGAAAATACTCATAGAACTGAATATGGAAAAAATGAACCAATAAATAGATGTTGCATTACATTCTATAAACACAGTCATCTTTATTCTACACAAATTTCTCGATACACTTTTAAACATAAATTAAACTTAAAATTCATTCATGACCTAAGACAATAATTTTAACCTTCATTATATCATATTACACTTCAAGTTCATATTATTTTTTTAATTTAGTTACTTTATACAGTTAGTTAATACAGTTAGTATTCATAAATTTAATTTCAACTGTGTTTTTGCTTTATTTTGTAAAAACCTTGTTTTGGTTTAAATAAATAAATAAAATAAAAAGTGGTTTTAACATGAATCCTGACAAACAAAAAAATTTCTTCCTTTATATATTAACATCGATGTTATTGAAAAGAATTGAAACAAAAGGTACACTTTGTAGATTGTTCTGCAATAAATAACATGTAAGTATTATTGTACCTGTATGACTAACAACTTCTTGTTTTATATAAGCTTTACTGTATTTACAATTGTAGTTAATTTGAATTAAAATATAGTCGATGTACTGGAAAAGGTTTACAGAGCTAATTTTCAACTTATATTTTGTTTTGTACTTAACTAAAAGTTCTACTACAATATTCCTTGTTTCTTTATGATTTTATGAAAGAAATGTAGGCTTTTATTTTGAAAAAGGGTTTAAAAATACTATGTATGCATAATATATACGAAATTGAACTTCTTGATTTTTAAATTTTATTAGAGAAAAAAATAAAACTGCAATTCGACACTGAAATCTATTTTTAAAGATCAACAAATGTAAAGTAGATAAAAAACACAGACCTACGGAAAAATGCAGAGATGGAAAACGTTATGTTTTTTAAATTAGCGCATATTTGTATTAGGATTCCTTATTTTTATTATTACTGATATTAGAAATTTGCATTGAACATTTTTTATGGAATAACTACTATACAAAATTTAAGAGTTTTAAAAATATTGTTATAAAACTTTAAAAAAGTCTTAAGATATCGTGCCGAAACGGGTTATTACGTCGCTTTTTGCCTTTGCAATAAGCTGCTGGAATAAAGGCTAACGAGCCTTAACACCAAAAAACGGGTATACATGCGAAAACTAAATAAACGCGGTGAATTTCTATAGTTAAAATTAATGCTCGTGCAAAATTTGCAATAAAATTGATTTAACCGTTTAAGCAAATAAAATTTATAGGAAGTTTTATGGCGTCATCATGTTCAAATGGGTTAATCAAACTCAACAAAAATTTTAGGACTCCAAAATTACTCTGTAAAACTAAACGCAAATGTGAAAGGTAAATTCTTTGGCCCGCCGAAATGGATTAATATATTCCAATCAACTTAATACAACAATATCCTTTGGCAATAAAAAACATGTTTTTTTTTGTAAAATTTCATGTTAATTAGTCAAACTGTTTCGGCTTGATTTGAAAACGGTTGAAAAAAACTTCATAAGGTCGCTGTACCCAAACGGGTTAACCGAGGCCAACAAAATTTTGTGTCAACCTTTTTTTTGGAATGTAAACTTATAAACCCAACAAAAATTTGTTTTAGCCTCTCATTTAGACTGTATTTTAAACTTTTAGAAAATTTGAAGTCAGTCGGCTAAACCGTTTCTAATTTAGAGTAATGTAACGAAAATACTAATAAAAATCTGTTGGCCCGCAACGGGTTTACGGAACTCAACAAAAAAATTTTTGGAAGCCCTCTGTGCCGAAATGGGTTAATATATTCCCATCAGCTTCCTACAATTAGTTCCGTTAGCTAAGAGGAACGATTGCGCAAAATATCAAGTCAATCGTTTCGGCTCGGCAAAGCTTAAAACGGCTCCAGAGACAGAACATATTGTCTTATTAAAGCTTCACATAACCTATGTCACACCGGGCTCCCAGAATTATTCCTGTAAAATTTGGAGGGAATCGGAAAAGTGGTTTTAACATGAATCCTGGACAAACAAAAAAATTTCTTCCTTTATATATTAGACTAGTAGATTTACACGGCGTTGCCCGGCAGCGTGCGAATTTTAAAAAATTTAAATTTATGTTTTAATTTATATATATATAAAATGCCAAAGTTTATAATGTATATTCGTTTAACCAAATTTAAGAACAACATTAACATATTTCTTCTAAATCTTCCATCCGATTTTCCCCATCCGCCATAATCCAGAAATCACAAATAACTTCCACCATAATCCTAAATCCTTCCATATTATTATCCCTTTAACCAAACTGTATATTTATACCACAGCTTCGTTCCTAAAGTTGGGTTCAAAAAGGGTGTGTTAAAATCGATTACTACCCAAAGGACCGCATTTCAAAGGGTAGCTTTCGAGCTTTCCATTCCCTCGTAAAAAACAAAAAAAAAAAGTTTCGTCCAATTTCGCGAATTACTTCTTCCATTGCGGCCCAACATCTTTTTATAGGTTTATTCATATCTTTACTTTAAATTAAAAACGGACTTCAAAATGAATTCGAATTTTGTACTCGTGTTCCTCTTTGGGAATGGAGTTTACTCTATTAACAGACTTGAAATTTGTTAACCCATGCTCGCCCGACGATTGTGTAAAAAAATATTTTGGAAGTAAATTACCTCCTAGAAGTTTGTAAAACAAAAATTTAAAAAATTTTTGTCGAGTTCTTTTAACCGATTGCGAACAAAAACTTTAAAAAGCAGTTTCTAAAACAGTTTGAACTATTATCGCTAATTTTTATATACGTGGTGTTCCTTGACTATTGGGTTGAGGATGGGGTTTTGGCCAATAATGTAAACTGAATTAAAAATTCTGTGCATTACTAATAATTATGGAAAGTTTCTAGTGAAATTTGATAAATTTGGTGAAAAATTGCTAGAATAATCCTAAAAAAATCGTTTTGAAAAATTGCATTATAATATTTAATAAAATTAACATGAACACTATGTGTTTTTTTTGTGCTAACTTTTTTCAATATCATCAATTTAAATTAAACCTCCACTGAGAGGCGGAGCAATGTGCACCGGGTATTAGCTAGTTTATATATAAGTAATATTATACCCGTTTGAGTATATGTTAAAAGGGTATATTAAATTTGCATTATGTCATTATACTATGTCAATAGTAGTAAACTTAAATGGACAACGTATGAATAAAATATAGTCTGTAATCTGTATAAGGTTTTAAAATCTGCTTTTCAACTTTTAGATTGTTATGCACTTAACTATAAATTCTGTTTCACTCTTCCTCGTTTTTTTGTGATTTTTTATAATTAGAGTTTTAAAATATTGTAATAAAATTTTAAAAAAGTCATTAGGCATCGTGTTAAAACGGGTTGTTATATCACAACCCAATTATCTCATTTAGCTTTCGCACTATTTGAGGAGAGCAAAAAAATTAGTCTCATTACTTAAGTGAGCTTTTGGAATAAAATAACTTCCGTTAACACCAAAAATTCGAAAATTTCATTGAATCTTTGTGCAAAACTCGTAAACAAGTTAAAACCAAATAAACCCGCTGGTTTTTTATAATCAAAATCAATGCTGGTGCAAAATTATCAGTAAAATTCATTTAACCGTTTAAGCAAATGAAATTTATAGAAAACTTCGTGTTGTCTTCGTGGCAAACGGATTAATCAAACTTGAATAACATTTTTTACAGCCTGTCTTTTGGATTGCAAAATACACCTGTAAAATTGAACACAAATCTGAAACAAAACATTTTTTGCAAGCCCGCCTGTCCAAATTTGGGTTAATATATTCCAATCACCTTTATATAACTAATTTCATTAGATAACAGGCAAATTTGTACAAAATTTCAAGTCAATCGGCCAAACCGTTTAAGTTTGACATCTAAAATATTGAAAAAGCTTCATTGCGCACTCGTGCCTAAACGGTTTAACCGAACTCAACAAAAATTTGTATCAGCCTCTCTCTTCGACTGCAAAACTACCCTGTAAAAATTGGACACTAATCGGAAACAAAAATTTTTTGGAAGCCCGCCAGGCCGGATTGGGTTAATTTATTTCAACTTTTATTATTTTATAAGATGGAATTTTATAAAATAATAATTTTTTGTTTTTTATAGAATATTTCTTATTTATTGAATTAAAACACAAAAAAGTATTTTAGTTTTAAAATTCTTTATTTAATGTGAAACGTTACGAATCTAGACTTAAACTAATTTTTTAATTTTACAAATTTTATAATTTAATTTAATTAACATTAAATTTTTAAACATTGATTATTATTAATATTTTACAAAGAAAAAGAAATTTATTACATTTTCAAGTGCTTTTCATAATATTGCACTTGAAAATGAAATTGTGCAAAAATTTAATTTGAAATAAAAAATTGTTCGCTTTGTAATTCGATCTCTTATATTTAATTTAATGACTTAATTTTAATTAATTGTACTTGAAGTATAAATTTTGTAAGAATTTTAATTTTAAATAAAAAAACTGTTGTTTGTAATTTGATCCTTTTTTATTTAATGACCTAATTTTAGTTTATTATACTTTAAAACCAAATGTTGCATTTTGCTTAATAGCAGGTCAACGGAATAAAAGAAAAAGAAGAACAACAAAAAAAATTATAATATCAAGTATGTTGAAATACTTGATTTTCAATGTAATTGATTAATATGAAAGTAAGAGAAAGAATTATAAATATTAGTTTATTGATTAGACCTCCTAGAAATTATATTTTCCAAGAATAGGTTTGGTGGATATATTACTCCCCCATCCTTAGGATTTTTGTCCTCCTGGACAATATCATTAGTTTTAGTATTGGTTATATTATTGATTATTTATCCTTTTCTTCTTTTATTTTCTTTAAAGAATTACAAAAACTAATAAAATTACAATTATAATTATTACAACAATTATATTAGTATAAGTTAAATTATCATAAATTTTTCTTTTATAGTTAATTTCAACAATTTCTCTATTATTTTCTGATTGTTTTAAATTTAAAGTTTCAAGTTTTACCTCCTAGAAATTATAGACTTTCATAATTATAATACTAGAAACAAATCTAATTTCTATCTCTCGCTATTTAAAACCGACAAGCAAAAGAATAATATTCTTTATAATTGTTTACAGGCTTTTAATAATTAACCAATAGAATTGAAGGAAATCCAGAGTTTTAGCATTTTTAAAAATAAAATTAAAGTATTCTTAATAAATTAGCTTAGGTATTACAAATGGAATTTAAATGGTTTAACTATTTTCATAACTTTATACTAGCAAATAATTGATCAATAAAAAAAAAAAAATAAAAAAATAAAAACAATAAAATAAATAAAAAAAAAACAAAAATAAAATGATAAGAAGAATTTTGAAAATTATCGTAATTATGGGAATAATAAAATAATAAAAAAAAAAATACAAAAGGGGAAAAAATGAATTGTAATAAAATGAGTTGTAATAAAAAAAAAAATATAAAGCAATATTGACTAGATCTTGGTACCTAATTATAATTTTTATCCAAAAAAAAATAAAAAAATTATAAACAACAAATATGAATATAGAAAAAAAAACTATAACTTATTTTCTAATATTAAATTATATAAAAATATGTAAAATTCTATAAGACCTGATAACTTCGGCTAAGGTCAAATTAAATTCTGATGTAACATTTATGTATCATATATTTTATATCAATTGTCAATAAAGAAAAAAAAAAAAAAAAAACAGTATTATTTATATTTTTAATTGTTATATAATTAGGTATTACAATATTATGTTTGAATTCTTTGTTTTTATTAGAAAATTTAATTTTATCGTCGATATTACAATTATTAAAATAAATAATATAGTTTTTGTTTAAAAGATAATTCATATTGTTACAATTGTTTGTTAAATTTTTATTTTGGGCATTTTTTATTAATATTACACCTTGATCCAATTCCATTATTTTAAAATCTTCTTCGATAGTTTTATAACAGTTTTTATATGATTTCAATAAAAAGATTTGATATACAGTTTGAGGTTGGTGTTAGTTTGTTTTTATATTTTTCTTGAGTAATATAATATGTTTTATTTTTAAATAAGATAATATCAGAATTTGGTATATCAATTTGTCCAAATTTTGAATTTGGTAATGCAAATATTTTATATTTGGTGTTGTTGCAACTGAACTCTTTTTTTTTTTTTTTTTTTTTTTTTAAGTTCTTGAATTTTGAAAATATCTATGTTATAAAAATTTATTTCTTCTGGTGTTAGAATGGACCTACTCATTATTTGATGTTCAACAAATATGACATTTTCTTGAATTTTTTCGACATCTTCATTTAGAAGATTAATGTTAGTAATTATTTGTAAGTATTGGAGTTGTTTAGTAATATTTTTATTTTCCATTGAAACACTGTTTAGAAGTTTCTCAATTTTTATATGATGGTTTTTTTCAGGATTTCAATATTATTTTGAAAATTGTCGTTTAATTTTATTTGTTGGTTATGATTAATTACAAGATTATGGGTATTTTGTTCTTTTTCAAGATTAAGGGTTCTTAGATATTCTTCTATTTCAACTTTATCGTCTTCGTCCATTGTACCAAATATCCATTTTAGAAATGAACCACCAATATTAGCTAATGCTCTTTTATGTTTATAGGGAATTAATGTTTTGAAAGTATTTTCTAATTTGTTAATTTTATCTTTTAACGTTTTCAAAATAATTTCATCTTCTGGAGTTTTAAATGAATTTCTTATATTATTTTTTATCATATTTATTGTATAATCAATTTCATTTAATTCAATAACGTGAAGGATTTTAGTATAGCTATCGATAATTGAGATTTTCTCCTGTTGGATTAAGGAATACTTGGATTCAGTTTCTAATTTTTCTATATTAATTGTTGCTTCAGCTTTATTTAGAATTATAAAAAGAATAAGAATTTCAATAATGACTTTAATGGCAGTTGTTATTTGTTGAGTTACCTGAAACGAATTTATATTTTCTTTTAACTCTTGTTGGATGTATGTTTTCATTTTGAAAATCAGTAATTTTAATGTTTATTTTCTTAATTTTAATTTTCTTATATCTAGGCTGTTCTTTATACCGCACTATTGCAGGGTTTTGTATTAGAATCTCGTTATCATTAGGGAGTTCAAAAGTTTTTCTATTTATGTTTAATTTAGAAATAATTTTCTCTTTTTTAGGTAATAATCTAATTTGTAATACCTACACAAGTAGGTATTACAAAAAAATAATTTCGTAGAAGAATTTTTTTTTGTAGCCCAACCCGTTAGGGAGCTGCAGCCCCCCAAAGTTGGGAAAAGCCCTATATTTAAATTGATATAACAAGAGTTCTATTAGGTATATTTTTAATCTGAAAACGGCAAAAGATAGCTGGTTTTACAAACTTTATAATTTTTTAAAAAATAAATGTTTACGGCTGCCATACGGTACTAAAATTTACCATTATGCAAAACTCAATTTTTGCAAAATTTTTGGCCCCACATATCTTCTAAACGGTTTAAGCTCGGGTCTTGAAATTTTAGGAGAAGTTATTATACAAATTTGAAGGTCCAACATTATACTTTTACATACATTAAAAGATTTTCTTAAATTTAAAAGCGGTTCTTTAAATTAAAGAAAGTGTCTATCAGTTTTAACCATTTTTGCTTAAATAGTAAAATTCTAAGTAAAGTGCCAATTTTTTGGGGAATTCACAATTCAATTACTAGAACCTAAAAAAGTTGGGGAAAGGGGTGTAGTGAGGATTAGGTCCTTGAGAAATTGGACAACCTTCCACATAGAGAGGCTATTAAACTAAACATTAAATTTACTGTTTTTATAAGTACGTATATATTTGGTTCCGATAAAATACTCAGTATGAAAAACTGTATTATTTTGAAAATGTGCTTTTTTAAAAACCCTTGTTTTTTTTCATCACTTGTTTTAAATAGTAAGTGTCTCCGTGAACTATTTCATTCGGTTCAGAAGGTATTGCAGATATATTAAAATTATATTGATAAGGTTGATCATACTTTGCTAGATTACAAATATCACAGTTATTTATATAATTGGAAAATAGTACTTGTCTTTCATTTCATTAAAATTTTCTAAGATATCTCTATGATTTGTTTTTTCATGAGTGTCTTTTATTATTTTTAGTAAGTCGTTTCGCTTTCAATTTCTTGAGCTAGTTTAGTACATTTAATAAATTTCCTTACTATCGTTACTGAATAATTCTATTAATTTATTTTTCAAATTTACTATCGTTTAATACTGAATAAATTGCAGTAATACCTTTTTCTATGAACCTTCGTAGTAAATCATTTAAATAAATTTGATTTTTTAAATCGTCTTCGGATATAAAATTTTTTTTATATTTGTTATATTTAACAATCGATTCACCTTGTTTAGTTATTACTAGCTGGATTTTATTAAAATATTTGTTTACTATATTTTCTACAATTGGGATGTGGTCATCCAAATTTTCGATGCCACTATGAATTGTAGCTAAATCACTTTCAATGTTAGAAGACTCATTCAATTGAAAAATGTAAAAAAATGTTCATTGGAAAAATGAAAAATGTCAAAATTATATAGTGTTTCATACTGAGTATTTTATATTTGAAATTTGGAATTTTATTTAGAATTTTATTATCTAAGCAAAAATGGTTAAAACTGAGATAAACTTTTTTCAATATTTCTTCTTTCTTCAAAGAACCCTTTAAAATTTAAGAAACACCTTTAACACATGTTAAAATAGAATGTTTGACCTTTAAATTTTGTATATTACTAAAATTACATTTTAACAGGTATTCAAGTGTAGTATATCTTGACTGTAATGTATTAACCAAAACTGCTGTCACCAAAATAATTTTAAAACAATGTTATTTAATAACAATAATGCTGACCTAACATTTTTGTGTGGTCATATTTTCAATTGCTAACATCTGTATATATTTTTACAATAGCAAGTGCATTCACTTGTTTGGTAAAAATATTGAATGAAAATAAATAAAGAAGAATTTTGTACTATATTCTGAATGATATGGATTTTTGTGTGAGTGATTTGATTGTATTGAAATCAATGTAAATTGGGTGACGATATTTTGGTTGATAGTATGAAGATATGAAAATTGTAGTGTAAATAAATTCTAGGTCAAGATATTGCATTTTGTCCCAAATAAAATTCCTTGTAACAAAGCAATAAATTATTATTATTTATTGTCTTTGATAAATTTGTATTGGATTTGAAAAATCCAAATAGTATATAAGGCTTCATTTTTTATACCCTACACCTATAGAATAGGTAAAGGGGTATATTAACTTTGGTATGGTGTTTGTAACCACCTAAAGGAAGCGAGCTAGATATGGAAAAGTATATATATTTGGGTTCAGGGTGACCGCCTGAGTCTATATAGCCATGTCCGTCCGTCCGTCTGTCCGTAGGCACGATAACTCAAAAAATAATGGAGCTATCTTGATGAAATTTTAACTGTAGATTACTAGGACTGAAAGTACGGCGGGGATTGCATATGGACGAAATCGGCCTATGGGTTCGGATTCTGGACCTTTTAATCGATCGAAGGGCTAACGAACATATATAAAAAATCACGATAACTCAACAACTAATGACGCTATCTTCATAAAATTTGTGCTGTAAGTTATTGGTAATGAAACTACTTCAGGGATTGCGTAAGGTCGGGATTGGACCATGGGTTCGGAACCTAGAACTTTTTGATCGAATTTAGGCCAAACGAGCATAATTCCGAAACCAATGAAGATAGAACCTCCAAATTTGGTATCAGGGTGTCTCTTCCTATTTCCTAAGTGTCTTGGGAATTTGGGTCCCATTGGAGTACTGGGTCGAGGACCAGCCACACATTTCCGAAGACCTTAAAGCATATCTTTAAAATTCTTGAAAAAATGTAGAAGCTTCCAATTTGCCACAAGGGTGTTCTTTATTATCTCTTGCGTGTTCCCTTAATTTGGGATCAATTGGAGAGGTGGTTCAGTACCCCTCTCAGACCTCCCAAGTTGTAAAAGCTTATCATCGAAATTAATAAAACTAGTAACTTAAAATTAAGATAGAACGTTCCAATTGTATACAAGGGTTAACTAGTATTGAAAGTATGACGGGACTGCATATGGGCGAAATCGTACCATGGTTTCGGGTTCTGGAACCCTTGACAAGTTTAAGGACTAAAAAACATATATCTTAAAAACACCATAACTCAAAAAATAATGCCGGTATTTTGATGAAATTTAAACTCTAGGTTACTAGTAATGAAAGTACCATGGGAATTGGTTCTGGTCGAGTTTAATTTCAAAGCCAAAGAATATATTTCCTACGTCCTATGTGTATCCGAAATCTAGACTTAATTTTAGTGGTTCAGCTATGTTCAAAGGTCCTATGTAAAATTTATTTGAATATTTAAATGAATTATATGAAAAGGTGCAAATTTGTAATTGTATTTTAGAAATACATTTATTGCATATTTTGCGTTTATAAGCTTTTCTATTAGGTATATAAACTAACCATTTAAAATAATTGCAATTTTGAAAAATTTGGATTATTAAATATATTATGCTTCGATTATCTTTTTATCACAAAATTTAATAATTCAAATTTTTTCATTTTGTAATTGAATTAATAAATTTGTAAGAATTTGTAATATTTTTTAATAGATAGTGTAATTAGAAAATGTTTTTAGTATATAAAGTTAATTTGGTTAGCTATGTCTTACGATCGAATTAATAACAGCTTTTATGGTGTTAAAATGACTTATGAATTATTTAAAGATAAATAAGAATTATATGGACTAGCACATTTTTTTGGAATTATAATTCTTATATTTTATAAAATTTCAGAACTTAAAACTTTTTTATATAGTATTCAGACATGCACTTTATGCGAGCTAATGCTATGTAAAAGAATTTGTCTTTTATAGATTATATTTTGGTTTGCGCAACCACAAAACGGAAAATTAGGCAGAATTGCCAGTTGCTGTGCGATATCCTTTTTCGCAGTTTAAATACTTAAAAGGAACTTTCTGATCTGTATTTGGTGAGCATCTAAGTATGCTCATATTTACATGATCACAAGGTGTTAGGAAAAGACTTAGACGATCGACTTAATTAAAAATATATATAACACTAAAGATATTACACAAGTTACAGATGTTTAAAAATAGCAAAACTTCAATTTTCGAACCCTTATAGCTTCTAAACTGGGGGCCCAACTAAAAATTTGGTTAACCGACACCTACTAAGTTAACCGAGGATCTAATTTCTCTCAAATTTCAAGAATCTAGCTTGAATCGTATGAAGGATAGGTGGGGCGAAAAATTTTGCAAAAATTGTGTGTTGCATAATGATAAATTTTAGTACCGCATGGCAACCCTATACATTTGCCTGTTAATAATTTAAAAAACAGAACGGTTGTTATAAAAATTTAAATATATGGCTTTTTCCAATTTTGTGGGCTGCAGCTCCCTAACAGGAGGGGCTACAGAAAAAAGTTCTTCTAAGAAATAATTTTTTTTGCAATACCTACCCGTGGTTAAAATTTTTTTTTTATTTCATACGATGTACAAGTTTTTGTAAACATCCGGCAGACGCATAAACGGACAGACAGAGTGAAACTATATAAGCACATTTTTACAAAATCTTTTGAAAATGTGCTAAAAACAAGTAAAGAAACGTAAGCCGGTGCAACACCATGACCCAAAAGCTAATGACGCTATTTTGATTACTAGTAATGAAAGTACCGCGATGATTTATTATGGTTGAGATCGGACAATGGGTTCGGACTCATAAGCTTTTAATCGAATGAAGGCCAAACGAGCATACTTTCGAGAACAAAAAATTTAGAACCTTAAAATTTAGAGCACAAGTTTTTTTTTTATTTGCTTTGTGTCCGTAAAATTTTGAATGAATTGGAATAGTGGTTTGCGTACCACCTCCATCATTAAAACTTAAATCATATTATCGAAATTAATAAAGGCATTAACTTAAAATAAATATAGAAGTCCTAAATTTGGCATAACGGTATTTTTCCTATTTCCTTTATGTCCCTGGAATTTAGACTTAATTGTAGTGGTGGTTTAGGTGCCCCCTAAGAAATCCCAAAATTAAAACGCTTATCTCGAAATTCATGAAGAAAGAAACTTTAAATTTGATACATCAGGTTTCTTTGCTATTTCCGTTCTTATTTAACACTGTTATATTTTTATACCCGTGCATACATATATGAACATCGGGTATATTAAAATTACTCCTCCGTTTGTAACGCATCGATCTACACGAGCTAGGTATAGTGTCAAGGGTACGTATCGGCTCAGAATCGAAAAATTAGTCGATCTAGCTATGTGTGTCTGTCCGTCCGTCCGTCCGTGTGATTTTTAGACAAAGTGATTTTTAGACAATTTCTAAGTTCCCTATTGTTTTTGGTTAAAATCGGACCAAGGCTTCGGGGAGCTGCCATACAACTTTTTTGCATCAATATGAATTTCTTCAAAACTAATTATACTACGGGGATGAAAATTACACACGGTTAGTTTTATAATGACTCCGGCACTTATATGAAGTTTCAAAATGTTAGGACCCCTTTTTCGGGGGGCTGCCATACAACTTCTTTGCACCAATATGAATTTCTTCAAAACTAATTATACTACGCTGATGAAAATTACACACGGTTAGTTATATAATGAATCGAGCACTTATATAAAGTTTCAAAATGTTAGGGCGCCATTTTCGGGGGGCTACCAAACAACTTCTTTGCACCAATATGAATTTCTTTAAAACTAATTATACTACGAGGCTGAAAATTACCCACGGTTAGTTATATAATGAATCGAGCACTTATATGAAGTTTCAAAATGTTAGGGCTCCATTTTCGGGGGGCTGCCATACAACTTATTTGCACCAATATGAATTTCTTCAAAACTAATTATACTACGACGATAAAAATTACACACGGTTATTTTATATAATGAATCGAGCACTTATATGAAGTTTCAAAATGTTACGGCCCCATTTTGGGGGGCTGCCATACAAAGTTTGCGATTCAATAACTGTGAATCTAATGAAGCTACAAGGTTAAAATTAAAATTGGGCAGGTAAAGTAATAGGGCAAGTTAGTTTGCAAAGTTGGACATTACTCGGACCATCAGAATTTTTGGGTTGGCCATTTTTTTTTTTTTTGTTTGTTTTTTTTTTTTTTTTTTTTTTTTTAAGCTAAGCTAAGTTATGGGACAATGAATGAAAATTTAGTTTCTTTTTTGTGATTTTTTTTTTTTTGTTAATTTTTTTTTTTTTTTTTTTTAGCTACAGTTATGGAACAATGAATGAAAATTTTGTTTTTTGTTTTGTGATTTTTTTTTTTTTTTGTTAATTTTTTTTTTTTTTTTTTTTACGTCAAAATTATGGAGTAATGAGTTAAATGTATAAGGGAAGTAAATTACGGTTTATTTTATACACCATAGTGGGTATGCACGGGTATCTAAAAGTTGACAAGGGCAACTATAATCTTCCTCGTTAAAAGGATTTTTAATTTTTAAAAGAATTTTGCTATAAAACATATAATGTATTATATTTTATAAATTATAAATAAAATTATTTTTCATAAACGTTTAAATTTCTTATTTTTATTTTTATTGTATCATATATTTTATTGAATTTTAACCATTGTATTTGCAAAAATTTATCATTGTATTTCGAAATACATTTCTTGCATATTGCTTTTATAATAAGTACATGTACATACTAGAAATTTAAATTAATTTAAATTTTGAAAAATTTGAATTATTAAATTTTGTGATAAAAAACTAATCAAAGCATTTAAAACAATTAACATTAAAAACATTCAAATTAAATAATCTTTTATTTACATATAATCACAAATTAATATTTCTTTCGAATAACTTTTAGTTTAATGAAAATTAGAGAAATACAAATAACAGCAACATTATCATTGTAAAACTTATTTATAAAATTCCTCATTATAAATATAAAAGATGAGAATTAGCCAATTCTAGTCGCAATATTTCAATCTGAAATTAATATTTTCCATACCTGTAATCTGGATCACGTCATATTTCAAGGAAAACTAAATAGGATTCCTAAAAATATATAAATTAAATCTAACCATAATTTTTGAACTAAAAGAATTAAAATATTTAAAATTGAATTATATATAACATAAAAAATATGTAAATTAAAAGAATACTAGTATCGCCCTTTGCTCGAAACTCGAGCTTTTTGTGCTTTTGTGCTTTGTAATTTATATTAGACTAATATTACACGAAACTAATTTCTTTTTCCTATAAATAATAAAATGTATGGCAACAATGTTGTCAACAATTCTTGCGTTTGAAATTTGCTTAAAAAAAATTTATAATTTTTTCAATTATAAAAACGTTTTTAAGTATTTTTGAATTTTATTACTGCAGCTTAACGCGCTATAAAGAGAGTATAATTTTGTACACTTATTACACAAAAAAAGCGATTTACATTCTAAATATAAATAGTGTTCTAATATATAATGTTCTGAAAATTTGATGATTTTTCTAATAAAATACATTTTTATACATATTTAGTGAAGTCAAGTAGCCAAAATTCGAGTTAATGCTGTCCTACATATAGAAAACTGTACTTTTTTTTAAACATTTTAGTACGATTTGAACTATGTTGTATGTATTCTGTATCTTAATTAAAAAGCTTATTGATAGAGCATAATAGTTTTAGTTTCACAAGAAAAATTAATAAAAAAGTAATAAAACTCTTGTTTTTATTTTTTATTTAATTTTTATTAAAAAGAAACCTTTTTACTTTGAATTCTACTTAAGAACTAACTTTTTAATTTTTAGATATTTTACAACTGACAATTTCTTTTTCTTTGTAAAAATGCTTTTTAACATTTTTACTTACAATTACAAAATTACAAAATTTCTTATTCTAAATTAAATTTATGTCATTCTCTGTTATCGCAATATATTATATATTTTATATGAATCCACATGTTGCAAAGCAAATCAATTAATATTGGAGTAGGTCATAATTTTAAAATAAGAATTTCTTTTTAGATCATATTACAAAACAAAAACGTTCGAATTTGTTTTGTAATCTGATTTAAAATTTTAATAATATTTTAGTTCAAAGAAAGAAAATGCTTATCAGCAAAATTTGTTAAGTGTTTATTGAAATTTATTATTGTTAAGAAAATGTGTAAACCATATGTACTATATGTTTACTAAAGGTAGTTAAAAATAAAAAGTAAAAGAAAAGCAAAAATATAAGAGGTCAATTACATTATTCGAATGTAATTGTCGATGGTAAAGAGGTAGTTTTGGGTATTTCATTTATAGAATATATAACTCTATCCCTCTTAAACTGAGGCTCCGACGAAGCTATTATTTTAGCAACTTTAATTTTTTTATGAAAAAATTTAATTTTTATTAGTATTGCGAATATTACGATAATTGAAAATGATATTACACAGAAAAAAATATAATTAAAAATTTTTAAAATTTTATGGTTGTCTGTTATTTCTTCAATTTTCTTACGATTATTTTCAATTTCAGTTAAATTAAGTTTTTTCAAGTTATCTGTTTTATTTTCTACATTTTCTATAATTTTAATATTTGTATATGGATATATAACATGATCTTCAATTTTAATAAAATTATTGTTAAAAGTAAAATTTTCTATTATAATATTACAATTTTCAAATTTAATTAAACTGTTTTTAAAAAGTTTTAAATTATCTTCATTACAATTCTGGGTTATATTCCCTTGAAGATTTTTTACAATAATTAAACCAGGTAAGATTTCTTTAACAACTTTTTCTTTACAATATTTCATACTACAATTGGCTTGTTCTGCCTTTATTAATTTAGTTAAACAATTATCTTCAATTTCTTTTAAATTTTTCTTCAAATTATCGTTTATTGTTACATTATACAAAGTTTTTTCTTCATCTATCAAAAATTCATATTGTGGTAATAACAAACATTTATTTTCTAATGTAGGAATAGGTTCAATTAATAAGTTAAAATAATTTCTTTTTGAATAGAATGGTATTGAAATTATTATAATAATTTGATTATCATAGTATGCTATGGCAATTCTTATATCTTTAAGTACTTCTATATCGGAAACAAGGTCAAGTTCTTCTTCAGTAAGTATATTTTTCATGAAAGTATATTAAGTCTACTAGCTAATATGATTTGTTCTATATCATCTATATGATTTCGAAGAAGGGTTATATCGAAATTTAATTGAAATATTTGGCGGAATATTTCCAATTCGTTTTCCAGATTTATAGTTTTCTGCATATTATTGGAATAATTATCGAGTGTGTCTGACATAATTTTTTGTTGGTAATTAATATGGTTGGTGATCTTATTAATTTGGTCAGAGATCTGGTTATTAATCGATATTTGCTTATTTGATTCTGTAATTAGTTCAGAGTTTGTTTTGGATAGTTCGTCTAATTTTGTTTTTATAAGTTTTTCATCTTCGCTATCCATATTTCCTGTCAAAATTTTAATACCCGAACCTAAAAAGTTTATTAGTCCTCTTTTGTCTCTTATATGTGGTTTTAGTTCGTGTATTTTTGTTTGTAAAAGATTGAAGTTATGAACTAAAGTAAGATAGGAAGAGTCATTTGCCTTAACATACTTTTTGATATTTAAAATACTAGTATCTAATTGTTTTTCGTTTTCTTGAAATTTAGTAATATTAATAATATGTAATGATTTTTTATAATCTTTTATAATTCTAACTGCTCCGGTTTTGACTGTTATATAGCCGTTGTTCTCGTTTATATTTTGTATATCGATGAACTGAGAAAACGGTAATGTTACAAGAACAGGTAAAATGAATTTTGCTTTTTCCATAATTCTGGAATGATAAAACGTTGTTTTATATTTTTTTTCTATTAGAGCGCGAATTTGTCTTAAGATTACTGTTGTTTTGGTGTTTTTTGTGTCTTTTTATGTGGGATTTGTAGTATTTGTATCCGGTGTCTGTAATAATGTGATGGTTATCTAGATTTTGTGCATTTATTATCCTAAACTTAGCATGATTTTTACCTCCTCTTTCTTCTTTTAAGTATTGAGGTCCTATTTTTATTTCAACGTCTTCGCGATTTTTGTTTAATTTATTAATAACGTTTTCTTTAATTTTGACTATGCGTTCTTTTATTTGGGGATACTCGTTTTGGTTTATATGTCCGTTTAGAATCGGTTTTTTATTTGTCGTGGAATGAATAGTGTTATTGTAAAACTTAATGAATTTGTGTATTTTCTCATCAACGCTGTCTATATTAACGTTTGCATCGTGTCTTAGGATTCTTAGATGCTCATTTATTGTATTATGTAGACGTTCAATATCTGCGTTAGATGTGTGATTATTGTTGGAAGTAAAATGTATTTCAATATTTTCATTTTTAAGGAATTCTTGGAAGGGGATTGCTTTTAGACCTAGTTCATTGTCTACTATAAGTTTTTTAAAATGTCCAACAACAGAGATATATTGCGTGATCGCTCTCTTGAATTCTATCCATGTTCGACTTGAAATTCTGATAGCTTGCGCGTATTTAGAAAATTTGTCTATTACTGTCAAAAATAAAGATTTGTCGAGACTATAAAAAACGTCTGCATGTACTATTTCTATAGGACTATTGGGAGTTTCGGTTATTTTATAACTTTGTTTCACAGGTTTTCTGTCATATTTTTCTAAGTTGCATATTTTGCAATTATTTATAAATTTTGTAATTCTATCTCTTAATTGAGGATTATATATCTCATCTCTTAATTTTGCAAAATTTTCATTTATGCCCCTATGATTATTTTTGAGATGTTGTGTTTCTATAATTTCAGCGAGTTCGTTCTCGTCTGTTATATCTCTGAGTAAATTTTTGCATTTTATTATTTTGAAATTAATATTATTATTATTTCTATTAAAGGTATTATTCAGTACAGTACGGAAATCATTATAAAATGTCTCGTCGTCTATTATTATTACGTTTGTCTTGTTTTGATCGAAATGATTTTTCACAATGGTAATTACAGTATCTTTGTCCAAAGTTTTCGCGTAAATAATTTTTCTTTCTGATTTAAATATTTTAGAGGTTTTTATTTTAAGAGATCCAGAAGCAATTTTTTTTATTATTATTTGTCTTTCATAAATGTTAATTGGAGAATTCGATTCTAAAATTAAAGATTCAGTTTCATTTAAATTTTACTTAAAAAGGTTTGCTGTGACTCTTGAAAGAGCGTCCGCGTTACCATTTTCGACACCTTTTTTATATCTGATCGTATAGTCGAACTCTGATAATTTTAGTCTCCATCGTACTAATTTGGAATTTGGCTCTTTAATAGAAAATAGCCACTTGAAAGGTTTATGATCAGTTTCGATTACGAATTTCCTGCCAAAGAGATATGGGCGGAAATATTGCGTTGCCCGTACGATGGCTAGCAATTCCTTCTCGTTTGTGTTATAATGCTGCTCGTGATCATTGAGCGTTCTACTAGCATAGCAAATTGGATGATCTTTTTGAGAAAGGACAGCGCCAAGTGCAAAATTACTTGCATCGGTTTGTAATATAAATTCTTCTTTAAAATCGGGATAATGTAAGATTGGGTCGTTAATTAGTAGGGTTTTAAAGTTTCAAAACTTGCTCGGTACTCTTGGTCATCTATGTTCATTTTAATATCCTTTTTTAAATATTTAGTCATAGGTTTAGCTATTTTCGAGTAATCTTTGATAAATTTTCTATAGTATCCGGCAAGTCCAAGAAATTGTTTAATTTCTTTCGGTGTTTTAGGTAAAGGAAATTTTTGTACGCAAATTATTTTTTTCGGATTTGGTTTAATACCTTCATTGGTAACAATATGTCCAAGAAATTCAGCTTCGTGTTTTAAAAATTCTGATTTATCTAATTGTATTTTCAGATTTGCATCTTTTAATCTTTGAAATATTTTTGTTATAGACTCCATATGCTCTTGCAAAGAAGTCGAAAATATTATAATGTCGTCGAGATACACTAAACAAATTTGGTTTATGTACTCGTACAAGACATCATTCATCAGTCGTTGGAAGGTTGCCGGAGCTGTCTTCAGTCCAAAAGGCATACGAAGAAATTCGTAATGTCCTCCTTCGACACTAAAAGCTGTTTTATGTACGTCTTTTTCAGAAATTTCTATTTGATGAAACCCTTTCGCTAAGTCCAGTGTTGTGAAATATTGACATCTCCCTAGTTTTTCCAATATTTCGTCCATATTTGGTATGGGGTACTTATCATCTATCGTTACCTCATTCAACTTTCGGTAATCGTTAACAAGTCTCCATTTGCTTTTACCACTTGCGTCTGTCTTTTTCGGCACAACCCATACTGGTGCAGAGTACGGAGATCGACTTGGTCTAATGATTTTATTGTCTAACATTTCTTTAATCTGGTTTTGTACTTCACTCTTGTGAATATATGGGTATCTATAAGTTCTAACTGCTATTGGAGCATGATCAGTAGTTCTAATTTCATGTTTAATAGCGTTTGTAAAAGATAATTTAGAGTTTTCTTGATAAAATAGGTTTGCAAATTTCTTTATGACTCTAATAAGTCTTTCATTTTCTTCTGAATTAAGATGGGTAGTTAATCGGATTAGGAGCGGTTTAAAAGGTTTATTTTCAATTATGTTAAAATTTTCGTGATTGACTACTTCCGTTAATATTTGGTCATGTTGGAACTCTGAAGGATTGTCGATTTTTAATTGTACTTCATTATTCTCTACGTCATATATACCTTTTTTTATTATTGTTTTTTCGTCCAAAGTCTTAGTTTCGTTCACAAAAATGAGTCCGTCTTTCTGTTGGACTGATAGTTTGATATTTTTTTGTTCGTCGAAATCAAACAACAGAGGAATTAAGTTTTGTTGATTTCTAATGTATTTTTACTATAGTCGATTTTTGCGTTAAATCGTTTTAAAATATCACTTCCTATAATTCCATCATATTTATCGTGGAATTTACAAACTAAAAAGTCTATCTTTTCGTTTGTATCTCCTAACTCGGGAAAAAGAGGTATGCGCACTTTTTGCGACGTAATTATTTTGTGTTGGAGAGTTTTTAGGGTAATATTATTACTTGATATTTTCCATTTTGGATGGCAGATACCAAGGTTAATGATTGAACTTGTTGCTCCAGTATCAATTATAAATTTGAGGGGAAGTAGTTTAGATTTAACTATTATATAGGGTAGTTAGTTTTCGAGGCTGTCGATTGAAAATTCTGTACTTCGTTGTGACATACATCCATAGGTTCTGGTGAGTTATTTCGACCTCGATGATTGTCATTAATATTATTGCCTCTGTAAGGGTTAGGTTTGTCTCTGATACTGTTATTATTATTATTTGATAACTATTGTTATTTTGTCTATAGTTGTTGTTATTTTGTCTATAGTTATTGTTATTACCATTATTTTGTTGATAATTATTATTATTATTATTATTTTGTTTGTTATTGTTATTTTGTTGATAACTGTTATTGTTATACTGATTATGTCTTCTGTTATTATTATTAACATTACATTAGTATGTCTTGTATTGGAAAATCTTTGGTTGTTATTTCTATCTTGAGGACCTTGAGTTAAATATGCGTGACCTGATTCGTAGACCATATTCATAGCTTCTTCTAAACTTGCAGGGTCTTTACAAAATAATAATGTTTTCATAGGTTCAGGAACTTTACTCTTGAAAATATTGAGTGCGGCTCTTGAATTATTTTTAGTCCATTCAAAACTTTCATTATTATTACCCAAGACATGAAGCGTTTTAGCATTGAGTCTACGTAATTTTCTTTTTAATTCTTCGTAAAATTCTAAAATAGTTGTTCTACAGGTGACGGCTCGTAACTCGTCAAAAATTTCTTCAATACTTAACCTATCTCCAAAATTATTTATTAGTACTGTTTTAATGTCACGCCAATCTATAGCATGACTATTTATTAAGATTGCTTCCCTCGCTTTTGATTTTAATTTACCCTTAATAGTATCGGAAAAAACTAATTTGGATATTTCATTATATTCGGACAACAATGGATATATTCTATCTACCGAATCAATAAAAATTTGTAAGTCCTTAGTGTTACCATGGAATTCTGGTAATCTATCTAAGTATGTTAAGGGTTCTATAGCAATAGAGCGTTCAGCTGGTGGGGGTGCTGGAGAGGGTGTTGCCATAATGAAAAAATTTAAAATTTTATTGAACCCAAAACAAAGAAAAAAAAAAAATAAATTTGTAACCTTGTGGTGTAACTATGTTTGTATTATGTTAAAGTAGTATGTATGAATACTTTGTAAATATTATGTTATGTATTGTGAGATTTAATGGTTATATAATTTTAAAAAAAAATGAATATTTGAAATGAAATTATTAAAATATATTATTAATTTTTTTGATAGATAAAGATAAAATTTTTACTTGATTTTTTTTGTAAATAATTTTATAAAAATTTATTAAATGTATAAATAATATAATTCAATGATTGTATTAATAAAAATTTATTAAGCGAGCAAAAAATTATTAGATACTTAAAAACACAATTAAATTTTTTAGATTCAAATTAAAATATATAAATTCAATAGATTCAAATTAAAATGCAATTTTTTCTTTTCTTAATTAGTTTTTGTTATTAATTTATTTATCTAATTTTGTAAATACTTTTATAAAAATTTATTAAATTATACTATTTAAATATATTGATTGTATACATAAAAATTTATTGAGCAAGCAATTATTATGTTATATATTATTAGTTTAATTTATCTCTAACAAGTACAAATTTAAATCTATATTTTTCGTTATCGAATTTATGCAATACAAAAATAAGAGAAAAAAAAATTTAAGCACTTATGTTGTCTAAAAATTTGTAGGATAAAAAAAAATAATTTTACAGTATCTTAAATTGGTTGATTTGATTGACTTTCCTTATAAGTGGTGATTGGATGACTTGGTGAAATCTTGAATACTGCAACTTTTACAGGATCACAGGAGCTTTTGAACTACGGGAACACAGGAAACAACAGGAGCACAGAGAATTTTATATATGATGACGTTTTGTTTTTATATTGTTTTAAAATTTTTTTATTTATTATATTGTTTTTTTTTTTTAAACAATTTATTAAATTTTTCTTTTAAACTTTTATATTGTTTTAAAATTTTTTTTTTATTTATTATATTGTTTTTTTTTTTTTTAAAATGTATTAAATTGTTCTTTTAAACTTTTATATTGTTTTTAAAATTTTTTTATTTATTATATTGTATTTTTTTAAACAATTTATTAAATTTTTCTTTTAAACTTTTATATTGTTTTAAAATTTGTTTTATTTAATATAATGTTTTTTTTTTAAACTTTTATATATATTTTTTTTTTTTTTTGAGGATTATTAATTATAATTCGTATTATAATTAATAAAATTCCTTTATCCTCGTCGCCAGTTTTAGTTTCACAAGAAAAATTAATAAAAAAGTAATAAAACTCTTGTTTTTATTTTTTATTTAATTTTTATTAAAAAGAAACCTTTTTACTTTGAATTCTACTTAAGAACTAACTTTTTAATTTTTAGATATTTTACAACTGACAATTTCTTTTTCTTTGTAAAAATGCTTTTTAGCATTTTTACTTACAATTACAAAATTACAAAATTTCTTATTCTAAATTAAATTTATGTCATTTTCTGTTATCGCAATATATTATATATTTTATATGAATCCACATGTTGCAAAGCAAATCAATTAATATTGGAGTAGGTCATAATTTTAAAATAAGAATTTCTTTTTAGATCATATTACAAAACAAAAACGTTCGAATTTGTTTTGTAATCTGATTTAAAATTTTAATAATATTTTAGTTCAAAGAAAGAAAATGCTTATCAGCAAAATTTGTTAAGTGTTTATTGAAATTTATTATTGTTAAGAAAATGTGTAAACCATATGTACTATATGTTTACTAAAGGTAGTTAAAAATAAAAAGTAAAAGAAAAGCAAAAATATAAGAGGTCAATTACATTATTCGAATGTAATTGTCGATGGTAAAGAGGTAGTTTTGGGTATTTCATTTATAGAATATATAACTCATAATATGC
The DNA here is from genome assembly GCA_963082915.1 of Dolichopus griseipennis. Classification (NCBI taxonomy): domain Eukaryota; kingdom Metazoa; phylum Arthropoda; class Insecta; order Diptera; family Dolichopodidae; genus Dolichopus; species Dolichopus griseipennis. The sequence goes on from OY720441.1 coordinate 265,515,163, forward strand.
ACAACAAAATTTAACATACCTATCATAATTCATAAGTAAATAAGTTAAGTACAGGTATCCCTTGCATAACGCGGTACTTGTAAAACGCGGTTTCAATATAACGCGATTTGAAAAAATAATCGGTTTCAGTAGAACGCGAAATTTGGACTTTTATAACGCGAAGTTTAAAACATGTGTATTCATATTTGTTTTGAATGTAAACCGGGAATTTCCCATTTCTGCTTTTAAGACATGTGTGAGTAACCGGGAATTTCCCATTTTTGTTTTCAAGACGTGTGAGTATACATACATACTGAATTAAAAATATTAGTACAAAGTGAACTTTTGTTGAAATTAGATGTTTAATTAGGAAACAATTTTATTCTAAAAATTGACTTGTTATAATTAAAAATCGAAAGATTAAAAATAAAAGTTTTTAATAAGGTAAGTATTTTTTTTATTTTATTTTTATTAGTTATACCTATTACAAGTTATATTTGCGATCGGAGGTAAGTTAAATAAATTTCTTTTATTAAACATTTTTAGCCATGAATAGCCAAGTTTCAGCTGAAAAAAAAACTACGTTAAAGCGAAAATTTATTTCATTAGATGACAAAATTAAGATTCTAGATAGATTAAGTAATGGCGAAAAAGCAGGATCAATAGCAAAATCTCTCAAATTAAATGAATCCACAATATGCACAATTAAACAAAATGAAAATAAAATAAGAAATTCCGTTATTGTTGGGTTATCAATAAATGCAAAACGAGTTGCACGTGTACGCAATGTTATAATAGAAAAAATGGAAAAAGCTTTAATGATATGGATAGAAGACTGTGCTAAAAAAAAAATGCCGGTCAATACAAATACCATTAAGACGAAAGCTTTAAATATTTATAAACATTTAAAAGAGAGTAATTTAGATGCAGTACAAGTAACCGAAGTAGGCAAGCAAGAATTCTTAGCTAGCAAGGGCTGGTTTGAAAACTTCAAATCACGATTTGGATTACATAACGTTAAACTTCAAGGGGAAACTGGATCGGCCGACATAGAAGCTGCTAAAGCTTACCCTAAAAGTCTTGCTAAAATTATTGAAGATGGTGGTTATAAAAAAGAACAAATCTTTAATGCAGACGAAACAGGGTTAAATTGGAAAAAAATGCCGAGTAGGACATACATTTCAAAAAATGAAAAGGTTGCACCAGGTTTTAAGGCCGCAAAAGACAGAATTACTCTACTTCTCTGTAGTAATGCATCAGGGGACTATGTAACAAAACCTTTATTAATTCACCGCTCGTTAAATCCACGAGCTATGAAAAACATTGATAAATCCAAGTTACCTGTTTATTGGCGGGCAAATAAGAAGGTTTGGGTTACAAGCAGTATGTTTACAGATTGGTTTTAAAATTGTTTTATACCCGAGATTGAAATTTATTTGATGAAAAAGAACATCGATTTCAAAGTCCTGTTAATACTAGATAATGCTCCGGGACGTCCAAAAGACTTGAGACCTCCTAATGTAGAAATAATTTTCCTACCACCTAATACCACGTCTATCATTCAGCCGATAGACCAAGCTATAATATCTACTTTCAAAGCGTATTATATTAGGCGAACATTCCAGCTAATTGTTGATAAAATGGATTCTAATGCTAACCTGACAGTTACAGAATTGTGGAAAAGCTTTTCAATTTTAAACTGTGCTAAAATTGTAGAAGCATCTCTTAAAGAATTAAAACAGTCTACGCTAAACGGCGCATGGAAAAACATATGGCCAGAGGCAGTTGAAAAAGGTAATGCAGTACCGCCATTAAGTGCAGAAATAAGCCAAATATTTTCGATAGGTCAACGTTTAGGTGGAGAAGGTTTTGATGATATGAACGAAAATGATATTTATGAAATTATAAACGATACTACATACCTCACCGAAACAGAGTTAATTGAATTAATAACCGAATCTCCAACCGCCCCCAATCTCGTACTTGGAAGAAATGAAGTAACTTCGGAAGAAGATATCTATGAATCAATTCCAGATTTCTCCCTGAAATCCATACGAGAAGGTTTAAGTTTGGTTCAGAAAATGAAATCTTTTTTTACAAATAATGATCCTTCACTGGAGAGATCAAGCAAAATAATAAGGCAAATAGATATTAATCTAGCACCTTATTATGAAATTGAAAAGGAACTTGAAAAAAAAACAAAGCAAAAACTGATAACTGATTTCGCAATGACAAAACCAGTGGAAGAATCACAAGGTTCCACAACTAGTTTTTTATCCAACAACGAAAACTATGTTGAAGAAATATCTTCTGATGACACTATTACAGGCCCACAACGCTCACATGGATCCACAGATAGTTTTTTATCCAACAACGAAATATATTTTGAAGAAAAATTTTCTGATGATGCTATTTACACGTCCAAAACGCTCTCGACTTTCACGAAATAGGATGCTTGAAGACAGCGAAACAGACTAATTGTAATGAAGTCTGTTAATAAACTTTTAGTTTTTTTCAGTTTGTTTTTAAATTTTATAATATGAATGTATGTACATAATTTGTTTTATTTTGTTTTTTGAATTTTGAATTGTTATTAATTTTATTTTTATGGTTTTAATTTTATAACAAAATCTGAATTTTAGTTTTGAGTTGAGAATATATATTATTTCTTATTAAATGTGTAATTTATTTTGTAAAAAAACTTATTGGAACATAACCCCCAAATTTATATGAAAACTAAGTCTTATATACCGCGAAAACACATAACGCGGAATTTCCCTGGAACGTAACTATCGCGTTATACAAGGAATTACTTAGTATAATATTATATTGAAGCTGCCAAAATACAAAATAATAGTTAAGTTGAAAGGAGTAGATAATTAAATATTTATTTTATCTAAATTAAAGCATACGACGTACAATTTTTATGTATGCAGTACGTCGATATGTCTATCTATATATCAGTAAATTTATACGCGCGTACATACAAAAATATTTATTTGAATGTTTTAATTTAGTACAAAAAATTTTATTAATTTCATATAATAGGTATATTTTGAATTTTTTTCAATATAAGATATTTTTTAAAACACAATCTTAGAAATATAAGAAAAACCAAAAACCATTTGTCAATTTGTAAATTTTAAAAATCTGATTACAGTACATCGCGTTACGCGTATTTTGGTTACTCTCATGTAAATTTATGTACCTATTTATTTGTAAATTTTTTGACAAAAATTATACGTTAACTTTTATTTAAGTTGAAGATTATTTTTTAGTTTTTTTTGCGAACATATTATAGGTATTTTCAATTTTTTGAATGTATGTTTTTTTAAAAATAAAATATTATTTTAAAATATTTTATTTTGAAAACTTAATCGTAGCAACATCAGAAAAAACAAATACAATATTTTTATATGCTTTGTCAAATTTTAAAATTTTAAATTCCGAAGTACAGTACATAACATACCTACTTATTTCAAAATTTTTTGATAGAAACTGCACGCCGTACGCATTTATTCTGGTTGATCCCTAAATAACATATTATAGGTACATATTTCAATTATTTTGAATATTATGTAATGTATTTTTTAAAAAAATATAGGTATAGGTATTTTTAAAAACAATATTATTTTAAAATATTTTATTTTTGGAACAATAACAACATAAGAAAAAACAATAACATTTTTATATGCTTTGTCAATTTTAAAAGTTCGAGGTACAGTAAATTCTTTTCATGTAACATTAAGTACTTAACTACTAATTTAAAACTTTTTGTTAGCAATTATACACCATAAGCGTTGATTTTGGTTAGGCCCTAAAGAAAAAATCATTTAAATTACAAATTATTTTTTTAAGAAAGATTTTTAAGTTTTTAAAACATATTTTACAACAACTTTTGTTATACATCTCTCAAACGTAATGGCAACTACAGAATATATTTCAAAAGTGGGTTATTTTATTATTACAAACAACTTCACAAAAAAAGTAACAACAATATACATAGTAGCAATAATTTTTTATACCAAAATAAAAATACATACAGTAAAGCTCGCTTATAAAGACCATGAAGAGACAGAAAATATTCGTCGTAATAAACAAATATCGTTTTAAAAGAATGCTGTGAATTTTGAAAAATTAGTACAAGAATTGAACATTGTAGAATGTGCTAATTCTAGAATGGGCACTTTGAACTCATTTGCTAGATTTTTATTTGATGTGTGAGCCTCACCCCTATGTATACTGCTTACTCTTCTAATGATTTTTTTTTGTATTTTTGATGCGTTATTATGATTTTTTTTTAATATTCAAAAATAAGTAAAACAAGTAAAGAAACAGTCAGTCGGTGCAACCGACTTAGAAATACCCTGCACCTATTTGGTTCAAATTTAATGACATATCCATAAGTCATTTTAACGCCATAAAAGCTGTTATTAATTTGATCGTAAGACATAGCTAACCAAATTTACTTTATAATACCAAAAACATTTTCTAATTACACTATCTCTTAAAAAATATTACAAATTCTTACTAATTTATTTATTTAAAAATATTAAAAAACAAAAAAACTTGTTATAAATGAAAATGTATTTATTCCAATTCAAATACAAAATGAAAAAATTCTAGTTATTAAATTTTGTGATAAAAAGCTAATAAAAGCATAATATATTATATAATCCAAATTTTTCAAAATTGCCATTATTTTAAATGGCTAGTTAATATACCTACAAGAAAAGCTTATACGCAAAATATGCAATGAATGTATTTCTAAAATACAATTACAAATTTAGACCTTTTCATATAATTCATTTAAATATAAAAATAAATTTTACATAAATGCAGCAAGTACCTTTGAACATAGCTGAACCACTACAATTAAGTCTAAATTTCGGGGACACATAGGAATTGGGAAATATATTCTTTAGCTTCGAAATTATACTCGTTTGGCCTCAAATCGATCAAAAGCTTCTAGAATCCGAACTCATTGACCAAACTCGACCAGAACCAATTCCAATGGTACTTTCATTACTAGTAACCTAGAGTTTAAATTTCATCAAAATAGCGGCATTATTTTTTTAGTTATGGTGTTTTTAAGATATATGTTTGTTAGTCCTTGAACTTTTCAAGGGTTCCAGAACCCGAAATTATGGTACGATTTCGCCCATATGCAGTCCCCGTCATACTTTCAATACTAGTTAACCTTTGTACACAATTGGAACGTTCTATCTTAATTTTAAGTTACTAGTTTTATTAATTTCGATGTCTAAGACAGGTACAAAATTAGAGGGACACGCAGGAAATAGTAAAGAACACCCACGTGCCAAATTTGAAGCTTCTACATTTGTTTCAAGTTACTATCTTTATTAATTTCGAAAATATGCTTTAAGGTCCATGGAACTGAGTGGCTGGTCCACACCCACTACTCCAATTGGGCTCAAATTTCAAGGACACTAAGGAAATCGAAAGCGACACCCTGAAACCAAATTTGAAGGTTCTATCTTCATTGGTTTCGGAATTATGCTAGTTTGGCCTAAATTCGATCAAAAAGTTCTAAATTCCGAACCCATAGTATAATCCCGAACTTACACAATCCCCGAAGTAGTTTCATTACTAGTAACCTACAGCACAAATTTCATGAAGATAGCGTCATTAGTTGTGGAGTTATCGTGATTATTTATATATGTTCGTTAGCCCTGAAACCGATTAAAGCTCCAGAATCCGAACCTGTGGGCTGATTTCGCCTTTATGCAGTCCACGTTTAACTTTAAGCACTAGTTAACCCTTGTACACAATTTGAACGTTCTATCTTAATTTTAAGTTACTGTTTTTAATAATTTCGATTATAAGTTTTGAAACTTAAGAGGCCTAATAGGGATACTGAACCACCACCCCAATTGATCCCAAATTAGAGGGACACGCAAGGGAACACCCTTGTGCCAAATTTGAAGCTTCTACATTTTTTTAAGTTGTTATCTTTTTTAATTTTAAAGATATGCTTTAAGGTCTTCGGAAATGTATGGCTGGTCCCTGACCCACTACTCCAATGAGGCCCAAATTTCAAAGACCTTAAGGAAATAAGAAGGGACACCCTGATACAAAATTTGGAGGTTCTATCTTCTTTGGTTTCGGAATTATGCTCGTTTGGCCTAAATTCGATCAAAAAGTTCTAAATTCCGAACCCATAGTATAATCCCGAACTTACACAATCCCCGAAGTAGTTTCATTACTAGTAACCTACAGCACAAATTTGATGAAGAAAGCGTCATTAGTTGTTGAGTTATTGTGATTTTTTATATACGATCGTTAGCCCTTCGATCGATTAAAAGGTCCAGAATCCGAACCAATGGGCCGATTTCGCCCATATGCGATCCCAGCCGTACTTTCAGTCCTAGTAACTTACAGTTAAAATTTTATCAAGATAGCTCCATTATTTTTTGAGTTATCGTGCCTACGGACGGACGGACATGGCTATATCAACTCAGGCGGTCACGCTGATCACAAATATATATACTTTTCCATATCTACCTCGCTTCCTTTAGGTGGTTACAAACACCATACCAAAGTTAATATACCCTTTTACCTATTCTATAGGTGTAGGGTATAAAAATACTAAATTAATCAGCCAGAAACGTTATTAGATATAATAAGTTTATATAAAAAAACGAGGAAGAGTGTAGTAGAGTAGATTGTGTCAACTCTGGGATACCCGTATGACCGTGACATATACATTATATCATCCGGTTAATTACTTTTGGCTTTATTAAGTGTAGTGGAATACTCATATAAAATAAAGAGTTGTATGGCAGCTACTCGAACCCTCTGTCGTAGACCAACCAAATTTTGCAGAAACTTTGGCCATTACACTAAACAATTTTTGGGAAAAATTCAGACACCCAGCTTTATTAGGTGGAGAGTAATGCTCATATAAAATAAGAAGTTGTATGGAGCCACTCGAACCCTCTGCAGCAGACCAACCAAATTTTGCAGAAACTTTGGCCATTACACTAAACAATTATTGGCAAAATTTCAGACACCCGGCTTCATTAGGTGGAGAGTAATGCTAATATAAAATAAGAAGTTGTATGGCAGGTACTCGAACCCTCTGTCGTAGACCAACCAAATTTTGCAGAAACTTTGGCCATAAAACTAAACTACTTTTGGCAAAATTTCAGACACGCAGCTGTAATAGGTACAGAGTAATGCTCATATAAAAAAAGAAGTTGTACGGCATCTACCCGAACCCATGGACCAAAATGGCTGGATTTAAATAGCGATGACGGGTATTGCAAAAAAACGAATTTGCGAAAATTTCAAGATCCTAGCTCCTTTAGTTTTTGAGTTATCGTGCGGACGGACAGACGGACGGACATACATAGCTAAATCGATTTATTTTTCGATTCTGATCCGATCCATACACTTGAGTCTATATCTAACCCCCCTCCTTCTCTGCGTCACAAACGTAATGCCAAATTTATTATACCCTTTGACTATATAGTCATACGGGTATAAAAATATGAATGTAATAAAAAACTTACAATTTTAGGTAAAATTTAATTCATTGGCAAAACTTGTAAAGTTTATTATAATTAAAATTGAACAGAGTTCGTTATAAATGAAAACTACTGTATAAACCAAATGTATTGCTTCCATTTTGAACAGAACTCATTTTTTTTTAAGAAATTAAGATAAAGAAAAAAAACAAAAACAAAACAAAAATTTAAAAAAAATTTCAATCTCCTTGTTCATTAAACATTTGAACTAAACAAAAAAAAAAAAAGACATAAGTCGGCGCATATAATAGTTTGATTGAGCTGCGAGTTACAACCGAAAAAGAATTACATTTACACAGAAAGTCGGCGCATAATATTAGAGTCATAAGCCTTAACTTTAAACAGCGTGACCGTTAAATTCAAATTTACGTTAAATTAAAGACGGGTTTTCACCTGAAAAAACGCAATATTCTAAAAAAATTGTCCTATGAAAACAAAAAAAACTTTTCTTTTGGTTGTTGTTTCATTAAAATTGGTCAAATAGTTTGTCCTAAAAAGGGATGTTTATATTTGTATGGGAAAAAATAAGCCGATTAAATATTATGATATAATTAAAAGTTGTAGTTACGACACCATTGTATAATATTACATAAATGTTACGTTGATATACCACCATAAAAAATAACATAATGTCAAATTTATTTTACTTAAATTCTTTTAAGAATTGTATGTAAAAACAATTATTTCTAATTCACTCGAATATCATATTTCAAGTTAATTAAAATAGTACATAAAATTCCTAAAACAATAAATATCATAATCAAATTACAATTAACACGAATATCATATTCTACTTCAATTTCCGTTCTCACGAACATTCCAAGAAAATATATTTATTCATAATATATTTATATAGGTATATGAAAATATATGTTATTATATTATACAACACCTATTAACCTGTTCTTAAGAGGTCAGTTATTCAAAAACAATAGAGATTCTAATACGTTTGAGGTTCCGCGAAGCGTTTAATTAAAATAAATGTAAACCAAATAATATTTAAATTAAAATATATAATTTCTATAGTTTCTTTTTAAAAATAAATACAACATAAACCTTTAATAAAAAATTTTCAAAATAAAATATAAAATTTTTGTTTTTTTTCAAATAATAAATATATAAAACTTTAATTGGCGACGAGGATGGGATCCTCGAACATATTTTTAAGAGAAAGTATAGTGATTTTCAAATCTTGATCGAGGAATTTTTCCCAATTAAAAACAAAAATTTTTAATAAAAAAAATATTAATTAAAATTAAAAGTTACTAAATTAAATCTAAAACTTAGTACAAAATTTTAAATAAAAATAATTTAATAATATAAGTTAAAATTAAAACTTAGTACAAAAAAGTGTTTAAAAAAAAATAAATTATAATCAAAAATTATAGTAGATCCCTTCGTCCCAGAAGAGACGAAGATAATATAGTTTTCTGGCCTCCTGAAGCTTGGGAAGAATAAAACAAATTCATAAAATAATATATAAATAAACATTAACTAATTCCCCCAAATTTTTTTTATATAAACACTATAACAATCTAATATATAAAGAAGAAAATTTGTTTGTTTGTTTGTTTGTTTATTTGTTTGTCCAGGATTCACGTAAAAACCAATAATCCGATTGTCACAAAATTTTAAAGGAATAATTCTGGGAGCCCGGGGGGTGACATAGGCTATGTCACATTTTCATAAGTCAACAGGTTGCGGCTCCAGAACTGTTTTGAGCTTTTTTGTTTTTTGGATGTCGAGTCAAAACGGCTTGACCGATTGACTTGAAATTTTGCACAAATGTTCGTCTTAGCAACTGGAATTAGCTGTATAAATTTGGTTTGAATCAATTACCCCATTTCGGCCTGGCGGCCTTCCAAAAAATTTTGTGTTTCCGATTTGTGTCCAATTTTACCGGGTGGGTTTGCAGTCGAAAAGAGAGTCTGGCACAAATTTTTGTTGAGTTCGGTTAACCCGTTTGGGCACGAGGGCGCAAAGTAGCTTTTTCAATGTTTTTGATGTCGAGTCAAAACCGTTTGACCAATTGACTTGAAATTTTGCACAAATTTTCCTCTTAGCAACCGGAATTAGTTGTATAAATTTGGTTGGAATAAATTAACCCATTTCGGCCTGGCGGACTTTCAAAAAATTTTGTGTTTTCGATTTGTGTCCAATCTTACAGGTTGATTTTGCAGTCTAAAAGAGAGGCTGCAAAAAGTTTTAGTTAAGTTCGATTAACCCATTTTCCACGACAACGCCATGAAGTTTTCTATAAATTTTATTTGCTTAAACGATTAAAAGAATATTTTTGAAAACTTTGTACCAGCATTTTAATTAAAACCCACAGGGTTAATTTGGTTTTGACCTCTTTGTGCGTTTTGAACAAAGATTCAATGAAATTTTCAAATTTTTGGTATGGACAAAAATAACCTTTATTACAAAAGCTTACTTAATTAATAAGACTAATTTTTTTCCTTAAATAGTCTCAAATTTTAACTATTTAGATAGGTAAATCGGATAATATTAATACTAATGAAAATGAAGTTAATAAAGAAGCCGAATAAAAATATCTTTAAAATAAAATAACATAACATTTTCCTTCACCACATTTTCCGTAAGTCTTTTTTTTTATCTACATTGCAGTTGTTTTTTAAAAAAAGATTTCAGTGTGAAATTGCAGTTTTCTTCAAATGAAATCTAAAAATCAAAAAATTCAATTTCTTAAATATAATGCTTAAATACATAGTATTTTAAAACAGTTTTTCCAAAAAATAAGCCTACATTTCTCTCATAAAATCATAAGAAAACGAGGAAGAGCGTAGTATAACTTTCAGGTCAGTACTAAACAAAATATAAGTTGAAAAGCAAATTTTTAAACCTTTTCTAAACAAACGACTATATTTTATTCAAACGTTGGCAATTCAAGCTAATTGCTATTTACTTAGTATAATGACATAATGGCAAATTTAGTATACCCTTTTGACCTCTCAATGGAGTTTTAATTTAAGTTGATGTTATTGAAAAAAGTTAACACCAGAATGGTGTACATGTTAGTTTAAAAATGTAATGAAGCAATTTTTTTAAAACGAGTTTTTTAGGCATTTTTCAACAAATTTATCAAATTTCACTTGAAACTTTTCATAATTATTAAAAACTAGCAGATTTACCCGGCGTTGCCCGGAAGCTTGCAAATTGTAAAAACGCAAGTTTCAGCCAATTTTTTGAAATACTACTTTGCTTATAAATGAAGCCACAAAAAAATATTGGTGGAGTTCCGTTAACCCGTCGTGGCCCAACAGCTTTTTATAGGTTTTTTCCTTGCTTTGTTATATATTAGAAATGATTTAACCGATTAACTTCAAATTTTGTATATGTGTTCTTCTTTGAAAATGAAGTTCAATTTACTAACAGACTTGGAAATTGTTAACCCCTGCCGACCCGACGATTGTTCAAAAAAAAATTTGTAAGTAAATTACGTCCAATTTCTGAAAGTAGGTACAACTTCTTTGATTAGGGGAATGCTTAAAAAAATTTTTTGTCGAGTTCTTTTAACCGATTGCAAAACAAAAACTTTAAAAAACATTTTGAACGATTATCTTTAATTTTTCTATACATGGTGCTTCTTGACAATTTGGTGCTCCTTGACGATAGAGTTGAGGATGTTAGGTTTCCGGCGAATAATGTTAACTGAATTAAAATGACTATTTGTCAAATGGGGATACTAAGTTTGCCATTATGTCATGATACTATGTCAATAGTAGTTTTCTTAAATTGCCAACGTTTGAATAAAATATAGTCGATGGTTTAGAAAAGGTTTAAAAATTTGCTTTTCAACTTATATTTTGTTAAGTACTCACCAGAAAGTTGTAATACGCTCTTCCTCGTTTTTTTATGATTTTATGAGAGAAATATAGGCTTATTTTTTGGAAAAACTGTTTTAAAATACTATGTTTTTAAGCATTATATATAAGAAATTGAATTTTTTGATTTTTAGATTTCATTTGAAGAAAACTGAAAATTTCATTGAATCTTTGTTCAAAACGCACAAACAGGTCAAAACCAAATTAACCATGTGGGTTTTATTTAAAATGTTGGTACAAAATTTTCAATAAAATACTTTTAATCGTATAAGAAAATAAAATTTATAGAAAACTTCATGGCGTCGTCGTGGAAAACGGGTTAATCGAACTTAACTAAAACTTTTTGCAGCCTCTCTTTAGACTGCAAAATCAACCTGTAAAATTGGACACAAATCGAAAACACAAAATTTTTTGAAAGTCCCCCATGCCGAAATGGGTTAAATTATTCCAACCAAATTTATACAACTAATTGCGGTTGCTAAGAGGAACATTTGTGCAAAATTTCAAGTCAATCGGTCAAACCGTTTTGACTCGACATCAAAAACATTGAAAAAGCTTCATTAAGCCCTCGTGCCCAAACGGGTTAACCGAACTCCGCAAATATTTTTGGCAGACTCTATTTTCGACTGCGAAACCACCTTGTAAAATTGGACACAAATCGGAAACACAAAATTTTTTGGAAGCCCGCCACGCCGAAACGGGTTAAATTATTCCAACCAAATTTATACTACTAAATGCGGTTGCTAAGAGGAACATTTGTGCAAAATTTCAAGTCAATCGGTCAAACCGTTTTGACTCGACATCAAAAACATTGAAAAAGCTTCATTGGGCCCTCTTGACCAAACGGGTTAACCGAACTCAACAAAAATTTGTGCCAGACTCTCTTTTCGACTGCGAAACCACCCTGTCAAATTGGACGCAAATCGCAAACACAAATTTTTTTGGAAGCCCGCCACGCCGAAATGGGTTAAATTATTCCAACCAAATTCATACAACTAATTGCGGTTGCTAAGAGGAACATTTGTGCAAAATTTCAAGTCAATCGGTGAAACCGTTTTGACTCGACATCAAAAACATTGAAAAAGCTTCATTGGGCCCTCGTGCCCAAACGGGTTAACCGAACTCAACAAAAATTTGTGGCAGACTCTATTTTCGACTGCGAAACCACCTTGTAAAATTGGACACAAATCGGAAACACAAAATTTTTTGGAAGCCCGCCAGGCCGAAATGGGTTAATTTATTCCAACCAAATTTATACAACTAATTTGGAACATCGGAACATTTGTGCAAAATTTTAAGTCAATCGGTCAAGCCGTTTTGACTCGATATCCAAAAAACGAAAAAGCTTAAAACAGCTCTGGAGCCGCAACCTGTTGACTTATAAAAATATGACATAGCCTGTCACCCCCCGCGCTCCCATAATTATTCCTTTAAAGTTTTGTGACAATCGGACCACTGGTTTTCACGTGAATCCTGGACAAACAAATAATCAAACAAACAAATTTTCTTTATATATTAGACTAGCAGATTTACCCGGCGTTGCCCGGAAGCTTGCAAATTGTAAAAACGCAAGTTTCAGCCAATTTTTTGAAATACTACTTTGCTTATAAATGAAGCCACAAAAAAATATTTGTGGAGTTCTGTTAACCCATCGTGGCCCAACAGCTTTTTATAGGTTTTTTCGTTGATTTGTTATATATTAGAAATGATTTAACCGATTAACTTCAAATTTAGTATATGTGTTCTTCTTTGAAAATGAAGTTCAATTTACTAACAGACTTGGAAATTGTTAACCCCTGCCGACCCGACGATTGTTCAAAAAAAAATTTGTAAGTAAATTACGTCCAATTTCTGAAAGTAGGTAAAACTTCTTTGAATTAGGGGAATGCTTAAAAAAATGTTTTGTCGAGTTCTTTTAACCGATTGCGAAACAAAAACTTTAAAAAAGAGTTTGAACGATTATCTCTAATTTTTCTATACATGGTGCTTCTTGACAATTTGGTGCTCCTTGGCGATAGAGTTGAGGATGTTAGGTTTCCGGCGAATAATGTTAACTGAATTAAAATGACTATTGGTCAAATGGGGATACTAAGTTTGCCATTATGTCATTATACTATGTCACTAGTAGTTTTCTTGAATTGCCAACGTTTGAATAAAATATGGTCGATGTTTTAGAAATGGTTTAAAAATTTGCTTTTCAACTTATATTTTGTTTAGTACTCACCTGAAAGTTGTAATACGCTCTTCCTCGTTTTTTTATGATTTTATGAGAGAAATGTAGGCTTATTTTTTGGAAAAACTGTTTTAAAATACTATGTTTTTAAGCATTATATATAAGAAATTGAATTTTTTGATTTTTAGATTTCATTTGAAGAAAACTGAAAATTTCATTGAATCTTTCAAAACGGGTAAACAGGTCAAAACCAAATTAACCCTGTGGGTTTTTATAATTAAAATGCTTGTTAAAAATTTTCAATAAAATACTTTTAATCGTATAAGAAAATAAAATTTATAGAAAACTTCATGGCGTCGTCGTGGAAAACGGGTTAATCGAACTTAACTAAAACTTTTTGCAGCCTCTCTTTAGACTGCAAAATCAACCTGTAAAATTGGACACAAATCGAAAACACAAAAGTTTTTGAAAGTCCGCCAGGCCGAAATGGATTAAATTATAACAACCAAATTTATACAACTAATTGCGGTTGCTAAGAGGAACATTTGTGCAAAATTTCAAGTCAATTTGTCAAACGGTTTTGACTCGACATCAAAAACATTGAAAAAGCTTCTTTGCGCCCTCGTGCCCAAACGGGTTAACCGAACTCAACAAAAATTTGTGCCAGACTCTATTTTCGACTGCGAAACTACCTTGTAAAATTGGACACAAATCGGAAACACAAAATTTTTTGGAAGCCCGCCACGCCGAAACGGGTTAAATTATTCCAACCAAATTTATACTACTAATTGCGGTTGCTAAGAGGAACATTTGTGCAAAATTTCAAGTCAATCGGTCAAACCGTTTTGACTCGACATCAAAAACATTGAAAAAGCTTCATTGGGCCCTCGTGCCCAAACGGGTTAACCGAACTCAACAAAAATTTGTGCCAGACTCTCTTTTCGACTGCGAAACCACCCTGTAAAATTGGACACGAATCGAAAACACAAAATTTTTTGGAAGCCCGCCAGGCCGAAATGGGTTGACTTATTCCCACCAAGCTTATACAACTAATTCCGGTTACTAAGACAAACATTTGTGCAAAATTTCAAGTCAATCGGTCAAGCCGTTTTGACTCGACATCCAAAAAATGAAAAAGCTTAAAACAGCTCTGGAGCCGCAACCTGTTGACTTATTAAAATGTGACATAGCCTATGTCACCCCCCGGGCTCCCAGAATTATTCCTTTAAAATTTTGTGACAATCGGACCAGTTGTTTTCACGTGAATCCTGGACAAACAAATAAACAAACAAACAAATTTTCTTCTTTATATATTAGACTAGCAGATTTACCCGGCGTTGCCCGGAAGCTTGCAAATTGTAAAAAAGCAAGTTTCAGTCAATTTTTTGAGATACTACTTTGCCTATAAATGCCACAAAAAAATATTTGTGGAGTTCCGTTAACCCATCGTGGCCCAACAGCTTTTTATAGGTTTTTTCGTTGCTTTGCTATATATTAGAAATGATTTAACAGATTAACTTCAAATTTCGTATATGTGTTCTTCTTTGAAAATGAAGTTCAATTTACTAACAGACTTGAAAGTTTTTAACCCCTGCCGACAATTGTTCAAAAAAAAATTTGTAAGTAAATTACGTCCAATTTTTGAAAGTAGGTACAACTTCTTTGAATTAGGGGAATACTTAAAAAAAAGGTTTGTCGAGTTCTTTTAATCGATTGCGAAACAAAAACTTTAAAAAACAGTTTGCAAAACAATTTGACCGATTATCTCTAATTTTTCTATACATGCTGCTTCTTGACAATTTGGTGCTCCTTGACGATATAGTTGAGGATAGTAGGTTTCCGGTGAACAATGTTAACTGAATTAAAATGACTATAGGTCAAAAGGGGATTTTCTTGAATTGCCAACGCTTGAATAAAATATAGTCGATGGTTTAGAAAAGGTTTAAAAATTCGCTTTTCAACTTATATTTTGTTTAGTACTCACCTGAAAGTTGTAATACGCTCTTCCTCGTTTTTTTATGATTTTATGAGAGAAATGTAGGCTTATTTTTTGGAAAAACTGTTTTAAAATACTATGTATTTAAGCATTATATATAACAAATTGAATTTTTTGATTTTTAAATTTCATTTGAAGAAAACTGAAAATTTCATTGAATCTTTGTTCAAAACGCACAAACAGGTCAAAACCAAATTAACCCTGTGGGTTTTAATTAAAATGCTGGTACAAAATTTTCAATAAAATACTTTTAATCGTGTAAGAAAATAAAATATATAGAAAACTTCATAGCGTCGTCGTGGAAAATGGGTTAATCGAACTTAACTAAAACTTTTTGCAGCCTCTCTTTTAGACTACAAAATCAACCTGTAAAATTGGACACAAATCGAAAACACAAAATTTTTTGAAAGTCTGCCAGGCCGAAATAGGTTAATTTATTCCAACCAAATTTATACAACTAAATGCGGTTGCTAAGAGGAACATTTGTGCAAAATTTCAAGTCAATCGGTCAAACAGTTTTGACTCGACATCAAAAACATTGAAAAAGCTTCTTTGCACTCTCGTGCCCAAACGGGTTAACCGAACTCAACAAAAATTTGTCCCAGACTTTATTTTCGACTGCGAAACCACCTTGTAAAATTGGACACAAATCGGAAATACAAAATATTTTGGAAGCCCGCCACGTCGAAATGGGTTAAATTATTCCAACCAAATTTATACAACTAATTGCGGTTGCTAAGAGGAACATTTGTGCAAAATTTCAAGTCAATCGGTAAACCGTTTTGACTCGACATCAAAAACATTGAAAAAGCTTCATTGGCCCTCGTGCCCAAACGGGTTAACCGAACCCAACAAAAATTTGTGCCAGCCTTTCTTTTCGACTGCAAAACCACCCTGTAAAATTGGACACAAATCGAAAACACAAAATTTTTTGAAAGTCCGCCAGGCCGAAATGGGTTAAATTATTCCAACCAAATTTATACAACTAATTTCGGTTGCTAAGAGGAACATTTGTGCAAAATATCAAGTCAATTTGTCAAACGGTTTTGACTCGAAATCAAACACATTGAAAAAGCTTCTTTGCGCCCTCGTGCCCAAACGGGTTAACCGAACTCAACAAAAATTTGTGCCAGACTCTATTGTCGACTGCGAAACCACCTTGTAAAATTGGACACAAATCGGAAATACAAAATATTTTGGAAGCCCGCCACGTCGAAATGGGTTAAATTATTCCAACCAAATTTATACAACTAATTGCGGTTGCTAAGAGGAACATTTGTGCAAAATTTCAAGTCAAGCGGTAAACCGTTTTGACTCGACACCAAAAACATTGAAAAAGCTTCATTGGCCCTCGTGCCCAAACGGGTTAACCGAACCCAACAAAAATTTGTGCCAGCCTTTCTTTTCGACTGCAAAACCGCCCTGTAAAATTGGACACAAATCGGAAACAAATAATTTTTGGAAGCCCGCCGGGCCGAAATGGGTTAATATTTTCGAACCATCTTTATACAACTAATTCCGTTTGCTAAGAGAAAAATTTGTGCAAAATTTCAAGTCAATCGGTCAAACTGTTTCGGCAGGACATCAAAAACATTGAAAAAGCTTCATTGCGCCCTCGTGCCCAAACGGGTTAACCGAACCCAACAAAAATTTGTGCCAGCTTCTCTATTTGACTGCAAAACCACCCTGTAAAATTGGACACAAATCGGAAACACAAAATTTTTTGGAAGCCCGCCGGACCGAAAGGGGTTAATTTATTCCAACCAGATTTATACCATTAATTCCGTGTAATAAGAAGAACATTCGTGCAAAATTTCAAGTGAATCGGTCAAACCGTTTCGACTCGACATCAAAAAAACGAAAAAGCTTAAAACGGCTCTGGAGCCGCAACCTGCTGACTTATAAAAATGCGACATAGCCTATGTCACCCCCCGGACTCCCAAAATTATTCCTCTAAAATTTGGTGTCAATCGGACCAGTGGTTTTCACGTGAATCCTGGACAAACAAACAAACAAACAAACAAATAAACAAACAAATTTTCTTCTTTATATATTAGATTAACAATAAAAATTCAAGAAGCACCAACTTTTCAAGAAGCAGAAGAAAAACGTATAGAAAAATTAATACTTTTTTAAATACTTTTTAAATGCTTTTTTTTTTTTTAAATTAAAAAAAGATAAGTTAAAATTGTTTTGCAAACTGTTTTTTAAAGTTTTTGTTTCGTAATCGGTTAAAAGACCTCGACAAAACACTTTTTTAAACATTCCCCTAATTCAAAGAAGTTTGACCTACTTTCAAAAATTGGACGTAATTTACTTACAAAAAGTTTTTTTTTGAATAATCGTAGGAATGATAAGTTTAAACATGTACGCATACAAAATTTACATTCAAGTGGTCAAACCGTTCCTGCTTAAGATTAAAGTAACGAAAAAATCTGTAAAAAGCTGCTGTGCCACAATGGGTTAACGGAACTCAACCAACCTCTTTTTGAAACTTCGACCAAGCAATATTTCGGAAAATTGGACGTAATATCCTTTCTAAATTTTTTTTTGAACGAATTGTCGGACGGCAAGGGGTAACAAATTCCAAGTCTGTTAATAGAGTGAACTCCATTGTCAAAGAGGAACACATATACAAATTAAGTCAATCGGTTAAACAATTTCTAATTTATAGCAAACTAACGAGAAAACCTATAAAAAGCTGTTGGGCCGCAACGGGTTAACGGAACTCCATAAATTTTTTTTTGAGGCTTTCTGTTTAACCAAAGCAGTACTTCGAAAAAATGGCCGAAACTTGCTTTTTTGCAATTTGCACGCTCCCGGGCAACGCCAGGTATATCTGCTAGTACTAAAATAAAAAAAAAAACGTTAATAAAAACATTTGTTTGTGTATTCCTGAGAAATTTTTTTTATTAGTGCTGTGATTCCGTTGAAATTGTGCTTCAATTTTTTTTGCTGTGTTCCTGCTTATTCATATTATAATATAGTCCCGTATTGCTGATTTGCAAGTATCCTAAGAACACCATCTTAATTCAAGGTACTGCAAATTTTTAATTTAATTTTAGTTAATTATAATAAAACTATTGTTTCAAACTTTGCTCATGTCAATAAAAAATACATTTATTATAGAATTATTAAATTAATATTTAGTAAAGTTTTTATAAATTTTAAAGTCATAAAAAGGATTCTAGGCTTGTTTATCGCAAGCATTTCATCGCGATGGAATTCATCGCAAGCAATTCATCGCAAGCAATTCATCGTAAGCAATTCATCGCAAGGAATTCATCGTAAGCAATTTATTATTATTTAATTATTTATTTAATTATTTTTTTTTTCTAACATTGTATATACAAACACACATATAAATATTCTGGAAAAAGCGGTAGTCCTGATTTAGAATTCAACTCTAAAATCCAATATTACATTAGGTATCGGATATTCATCGCAATAAACTTCGCGATGAATATTTCCTTGCGATGAATTGCTTTCGATGAATTGCTTACGATCAATTGCTTGCGATGAATTGCTTGCGATGAATTGCTTGCGATGAATTGCTTGCGATGAACTTTGCTGTGAATTTATTATTGCGATAAACTAGCCGGATACCATAAAAAGTTTTATTCATAATATAAGTCTAAATTTTTTTATAATTACCTACTGGAACTTAAATATTTTTATTTTACAAAACATATACAGTTTATCTTATTTTTTAAAAACAAATTACCGATTGAATTTGCTTTTGAAATTTTAAAATCTTAGTTATAAAAGTTTCTTTTCTATTAAAAGGAATAATTTTATAAATTTTCTAATTACGAAACTATAATTTATAAACTTGCCATTTCTATTCCGCAAAGCAAATTCTTATAATTTGTACTATAAGATTTAAAATTTAAATTGTAATTTTGGCTTATGTTTAAAAATTAAAATAACCTTTTTTAAAATTAACCGAAGAATAATAATAAATTACTTCTTGATCTTCCAAAATGTTTAAGTAATTGAAAAAACAATAACATAAACTAGTATCGCCCTGTGCTCGAAATTCGAGCTATTTTTGCTTTTAAGTTAACATATAAAATTCATTTTGTGTAAATTATATTAGACTATACATAATAAAAATTATGCCAACAGTGTTGTCAACAATTCTTGCGCTTTAAATTTGCTTAAAAAAAATTTATAATTTTTCTTAATTATTAAAACGTTGTTAAGTACCGATTTTTGAGTTTTATTTCTATAGCTTAAGCCGCTTTAAAGAGAGGATAAATTGGTACAGTTAAATTAAATTAAAATTCTAAATACATATAATTATTATTCTAATAAATACATATTTCTAAACATATACATACATATATTTATTGAAGTCAAGAACCCAAAATTCGAGTTAATTCTGTCCTTCATATAGCAAACTGTACTTTTTTCTAAACATTTTAGTACGATATGAACTATGTTGTACGTATTCTGTATCCTAATTAAAAAACTCTATGAATACATAATATGTACAACAAAATATAACATATCATAATTCATAAGTTTAGTATTTAGTATTATATTATATTGAAGCTGCCAGAAGTACAAATAATAGTCAAGTTGACCGAAGTCTTTTTTTAAATCTCAATCTAAAGATTTATAGCAAAAAAAAATATGACAGAGTAGATAAATAATTTCCGGCAGATGGCTTTAATTAAAATTCTCTTGAATAGGTTATGTTAAATCTTATTTTTTATTTGATAACCAATAAGCACTTACCACCTTCCATTTTAAAAAATATTCTTAATATTTATATCAGCAATAAACCTTAATTTTTTCACTTTATTAATATTTAAATACTATTAAATATAATGAACTTCTCAAATGACAGGTAGTTTTAAAATGTCAAATATATATATGATGATAATCAGACAATTATGTACTCCTGAAACAAAAATTAGGGTTCCATTTTCAAACTACGCCTATCTAATCTTCATGTACACATTTTGTATATAAAATATATAAAATTCGTTCGTTTTGTCAAAGTAAAACTAAAAATAGTTTTTTTAATTATAAAAAAACATTATTCGATGTTGAAAGTGTGAAATAAACTTTTCAATTATTAGAATGAAATCAAACATACGACGTACAATTTTTATACGGCAGTACGTCAATACGTCTGTCTGCATATCCATTATCGGTAAATCGATACGCGCGTACAATATTTAATTTATCAAAAATATTTATTTGAATGTTTTAATTTAGTACCTACAAAAAATATTTTTAATTTCATATTATAGGTATTTTGAATATAAGATATTTTTTAATAAAAATTATTGTAAAAAATTATTATTTTTAAAACATAATATTAGAAATATAAGAAAAACCAATAATAATATTTTTATACATTTTGTCAATATTTGTAAATTTAAAAAATCCGAGATACAGTACATTGCGTTACGCGTATTTTCGCTGCTCTAATGTAAAATTATGAACCTATTTTTTTCTCAATTTTTTGACAGAAATTATACCCTGCGAGCTTTTATTTAGGTTAGGACCTAAGGAACAAATAACTTTTTTTGAGAAAGATAATTTTTTTAGTTTTGCAAACATATTTACTGTAAGTATTTTTAATTTATTTGAATATTTGTATGTTTTAAACTAAATTTTTAAAAAAAAAAATGTTATTTTAAAATATTTTATTTTTAAAATTTAATCGCAGCAACATAAGAAAAAACAATTACAATATGTATTTTTATACACTTTGTCAATTTTTAAATTTTAAAATTTAATATTTAAAACGTCGCGTATGCTTTCATGTAAATTTTTTTACATAACTAATTATTTCAAAATTTTTTGACTGAAACTGAATGCCGTACATGCTGATTTTGGCTGATACATAAGAAACAAATCATTTTTTTTAAGAAATATTATTTTTTTTTTAAGTTTCTGCATATTTCAGTATTCGGTTTTTAATTTTATAAAAAACTTAACAAAAAGCAACCACAATTTACGATTTACAAAAAATTTTTTTTTAGTACCTACTGTATTATAATAAATTGCAAACAAAAACAAAATACAGTACTTTTCGGTTATAACGACCATTATGGGACTGAAAATATTCGTCGTAATAAACGAATGTCGTTATAAAAGTATGCTGTGAATTTTGAAAAATTAGTATAAGACTTGAACATTGTAGAATGTGCTGATTCTAGAATGGACACTTTGAACTCATTTGCTAACATTTTATTTGATGTGTCTCAAATAAAATGTTAAGCCTATGTATAGTGCTTTTTCTTCTATTGAATTTTTTTTTTGTATTTTTGATGCGTTATTATGATTGTTTTTGTATTCAAAACTAAACAAAAAAACACTTAATTAATCGTCAAGCAACATTATTAGATATAATAAGTTTAAATAAAAGAAATATCAATGTAATAAAAAACTTACATTTTTAGGTAAAATTTAATTTTTTATCAAAAAGTTATTATAATTAAAATTGAACCGAGTTCGTTATAAATGAAAACTACTGTATAAACCAAATGTATTGCTTTCATTTCGAACAGCTCTCATGTAAATTCATGTACCTATTTATTTGTAAATTTTTTGACAGAAATTATACGTCAACTATTATTTCACTTGGAGATTATTTTTTAGTTTTTTTTGCGAACATATTATAGGTATTTTCAATTATTTGGAATGTATGTTTTTTTAAAACAAAATATTATTTTAAAATATTTTATTTTGAAAACTTAATCGTAGCAACATCAGAAAAAACAATTACAATATTTTTATACGCTTTGTCAAATTTTAAAATTTTAAATTCCGAAGTATACAGTACATATAACATACCTACTTATTTCAAAATTTTTTGACAGAAACTGCACGCCGTATGCATTTATTCTGGTTGATTCCTAATGAACACATAATTTTTCCTAAGAAATGTAATTTTTTTGTTTCTGCAAACATATAGCAAAAAAAAAAAAATACAGTAAAGCTCGCTTATAACGACCATGAAGAGACAGAAAATATTCGTCGTAGTAAACAAATGTCGTTTTAAAAGAATGCTGTGAATTTTGAAAAATTAGTATAAGAATTGAACATTGTAGATTGTCCTATTTCTAGAATGGGCACTTTGAACTCATTTGCTAGATTTTTATTTGATGTGTCAGCCTCACCTCTATATTTATAGATGTATATATGCTTTTTCTTGTAATGAATTTTTTTTTGTATTTTTGATGCGTTATTATGATTTTTTTTTATATTCAAAAATATATATAAAAATACTAAAATAATCACCAAGCTACATTATTAGATATAATAAGTTTAAATAAAAGAAATATAAATGTGATAAACAACTTACATTTTTAGGTAAAATTTAATTCATTGGCAAAAAGTGTTACGTTTATTATAATTAAAATTGAACCGAGTTCGTTATAAATGAAAACTACTGTATAAAGCAAATGTATTGCTTTCATTTCGGAAAGAACTCATTTTTTTCGTTCACTTTTTAAGATAAAGAAAAAACAAAAACAAAAAAAAATTTTAAAAAAATTTAAATCTCCTTGTTCATTGAATATTTGAACTAAACAAAAAAAAGAAAGATATACATAAGTCGGCGCTTATAATCTTTTGATTTAGATTTAGCTGCGAGTTAAAACCGAAAATGAATTACATTTACACAGAAAGTCGGCGCATAATATTAGAGTCATAAGCCTCAACTTTTAAAAGTGTGACCTTTAAATTCAAATTTACGTTAAATTAAAGACGGATTTTCACCTGAAAAAACGCAATATTCTAAAAAAAAATATCATTGTCCTATGAAAACAAAAAAAACCTTTCTTTTGGTTGTTGTTTCATTAAAATTGGTCAAATAGTTTGTTTTAAAAAAGGATGTTTATATTTGTATGGGAAAAAATAAGCCGATTAAATATTATAATATATAATTTTATTTTAAATTTTGCATTGAATTTTTAAAAAAAACAAGTGATGAAAAATACCAAGGGTTTTTAAAAATACTTAGAATATAACACTGTTACTGTTTACTGAAAATACATTTAAAGAACTGTTGTGATACTAGTTTTAATATAGGGCTTTTTCTGAATTTTCGGGGGCTGTAGCTTCTTCACCCTTCAAAACTAAGAAAAATCTTTGACACATTTTGAAATATAATTAATAAGCTTTCAATTTTGTATATTATTAAAAAAAAATTTGAACAGGTATTCAAGTTACAGGTGTTTAAAAACAGCAAAATTTCAATTTTCAAGCCCTTATAACTCATAAACTGGGGGCTTGACAAAAAAATGTTGTTAACCGACTCCTACTAATTCGTAAGGATTTATCTCTTTCCAAAATTTCAAAAGCCTAGCTTGAACTGTTTAGAAGATATGTCTTACCAAAACTTCTGCAAAAATTGAGTTTTACATAATGTTAAATTTTAGTACCGTGTTGCAACCATAAAACTAGCTATTTTGTACCGTTTCCAGATTGGAAATACACCTAACAGAACTCTTGTTATAACAATTTAAAAATAGGGCTATTTGCAATACCTACCCATGGTTGAAATTTCTTTTCTCTATTTCAAACGATATAAAAGTTTTGTAAACTTGTGGACAGACGGACAGACGGAAGGGCGGACAGAGTGAAACTATATAGGTACATTTTTACAAAATTTTTAGAAAATGTGCAAAAAAACTAAGAATTTTACTATAAAATATATTATGTATTATATTTTTTAAAATTAAAAACAAACATTTTTTTAACAAACAACGAAATTTTTTTATTTTAATTTTTATAATATCATATCTATATTTTATTGAATTATTACCATAGATGATATATAATTATAAAATTGTAAGTAAGTTGTAAAATATATTTTTGTATTTAAATGAATTATATGAAAAATTCTAAATTTGTTATTTGTTATTGTTTTTTTTATTACAATATTTGGTATTGTATTTTAGAAATACATTTATTGCATATTTTGATTATTAAATTTTGTGATAAAAATATCATTAGCTTTTTACATTAAAAACCATCAAATTATAAAAACTTTTATAGATATATTATTACAAATTAATATTTCTTTCGAATAACTTGTTTAATAATTAAAGTTTTATATATTTATTATTTAAAAAAAAAAAAAAAAAATTTATATTTTATTTCAAATATTATTTACTAGCAGATTTACCCGGCGTTGCCCGGAAGCTTGCAAACTGTAAAAACGCAAGCTTCAGCCAATTTAAAATATATACTAAATACTACTTTGCTTATAAATGAAGCCACAAGAAAATATTTGTGGAGTTCCGTTAACCCATCGTGGCCCAACAGCTTTTTATAGGTTTTTTCGTTGCTTTGTTATATATATTAGAAATTATTTAACCGATTAACTTCAAATTTTGTATATGTGTTCTTCTTTGAAAATGAAGTTCAATTTACTAACAGACTTGGAAGTTGTTAACCCCTGTCGACCCGACGATTGTTCAAAAAAAAATTTGTAAGTAAATTACGTCCAATTTCTGAAAGTATAGGTACAACTTCTTTGAATTAGGGGAATGCTTAAAAAAATTTTTTGTCGAGTTCTTTTAACCGATTGCGAAACAAAAACTTTAAAAAACAGTTTGAACGATTATCTCTAATTTTTCTATACATGGTGCTTCTTGAGAATTTGGTGTTCCTTGACGATAGAGTTGAGGATGTTAGGTTTCCGGCGAATAATGTTAACTGAATTAAAATGACTATTGGTCAAATGGGGATACTAAGTTTGCCATTATGTTATTATACTATGTCAATAGTAGTTTTCTTGAATTGCCAACGTTTGAATAAAATATAGTCGATGGTTTAGAAAAGGTTTAAAAATTTGCTTTTCAACTTATATTTTGTTTAGTTTAAAAACTGTTTTAAAATACTATGTTTTTAAGCATTATATATAAGAAATTGAAATTTTTGATTTTTAGATTTCATTTTAAGAAAATTGAAATTTTCATTGAATCTTTGTTCAAAACGCACAAACAGGTCAAAACCAAATTAACCATGTGGGTTTTAATTAAAATGTTGGTACAAAATTTTCAATAAAATACTTTTAATCGTATAAGAAAATAAAATTTATAGAAAACTTCATGGCGTCGTCTTGGAAAACGGGTTAATCGAACTTAACTAAAACTTTTTGCAGCCTCTCTTTAGACTGCAAAATCAACCTGTAAAATTGGACACAAATCGGAAATACAAAATTTTTTGGAAGCCCGCCACGTCGAAATGGGTTAAATTATTCCAGCCAAATTTATACAACTAATTACGGTTGCTAAGAGGAACATTTGTGCAAAATTTCAAGTCAATCGGTCAAACCGTTTTGACTCGACATCAAAAACATTGAAAAAGCTTCATTGAGCCCTCGTGCCCAAACGGGTTAACCGAACTCACTAAAAATTTGTGCCGGACTCTTTTGTCGACTGCGAAACCAACTTGTAAAATTGGACACAAATCGGAAACAAATAATTTTTTGGAAGCCCGCCGGGCCGAAATGGGTTAATATTTGCGAACCATCTTTATAGAACTAATTCCGTTTGCTAAGAGGAAGATTTGTGCAAAATTTCAAGTCAATCGGTCAAACTGTTTCGGCTCGACATCAAAAACATTGAAAAAGCTTCATTGCGACCTCGTGCGCAAACGGGTTAACCGAACCCAACAAAAATTTGTGCCAGCCTCTCTTTTTGACTGCAAAACCACCCTGTAAAATTGGACACAAATCGGAAACACGAAATTTTTTGGAAGCCCGCCGGGCCGAAAGGGGTTAAATTATTCCAACCAACTTTATACCATTAATTCCGTTTAATAAGAAGAACATTCGTGCAAAATTTCAAGTTAATCGGTCAAACCGTTTCGACTCGACATCAAAAAAACGAAAAAGCTTAAAACGGCTCTGGAGCCGCAACCTGTTGACTTATAAAAATGCGACATAGCCTATGTCACCCCCCGGGCTCCCAAAATTATTCCTTTAAAATTTTGTGACAATCGGACTAGTGGTTTTCACGTGAATCCTGGACAAACAAACAAACAAACAAATTTTCTTCTTTATATAGTTACATCATCACACCCTTCTCCACCACCAGAGGGATTGCCCCTCACCACCAGAGGGATTGCCCCTCACCACCAGAGGGATTGCCCCTCACCACCAGAGGTATTGCCCCTCACCACCAGAGGGATTGCCCCTCACCACCAAGATTGCCCGCCAATAACTAAATTGCCCTTCCATTAAAATCCCAAACACCTTACTTTAAATTATAATTCACTTTTCTTACTTTTACTTTCCTTTTTATTTAAATTCAAAATTAGCTTATCCTACAATTTTTATTATATCAAATTTTAACCTAATTTTAGAAAAAAGATAAAAAAATAAAATGTTCAATGCACTTTGCATTAAAACAAATTTTTTTGAAATACGAAACATTTTTGTTTACGAAATACAAATTGTTCAATGCACTTATGCATTGAACAATTTAATTAACAACAACAAGAACGTAAACTGAAATATGAAACATTTTTTGTTGCGTTTAAGTTATGTTGAAATAATTTCATAAATTTTTTTATAACAACAAATCGATAAAGTAAATAACCTTATTGTAATTTATCGTTTTGCTGATAAGAAATTTTAGAAATAAGCTTTAGAATAATTTTTAGTTAAAATAAGAATGAAAAAGAAATTCATTGATCATTATTAAGGTATTTACCAATAAAGAAAGCATTTTCTAAAAATTATAAATCATTTGTTATTTTATTCCCTTTATTTTTTTTTGAATAAAATTTTATCACACGTTTGTCGAAAAAGTAAGTGGCGCAGTCGGTAGGATATTTAAAACAAAGACATTAGTGTTGTAAAAAAAAGAAAAAAAAAAGAGGAAAAAACATTTTATAATAAAATTCTAAAAAGAAAAGAAAAAGTGCTTTTGAATAGAAATATTGTTTGTGCGAAATAATAATCAAAAAAAAATTTTTATAATTTTAATAAATAAAAAGTTTTATAATTAATAAAATAAATTAAATTAAATAAACAATAAAATAACTTTTATTTACAAATCTTATAAATAACTTTAAAACCAACTTTGAAAAACAGTTAAAAGATAAGATTACAGTTATAATAAAATTAAAACAATAACAAACTTAATTAATAAAATTAATAAAATAAATAAAATAAATTAATTAATAAAATAAATAAAATTAATTAATTAACAAAATAAATAAATTAATAAAATAAATAAAATTCATTAATTAATAAAAAAAAAAAAATAATAAATTAATAAAACAAATAAAAAATATGGCAACCAACAATGGAATAATTTCTCCAAGCGTATTGCAACAAGCAGCATCAAACAATCAACAACAAGCAGCATCCAATAATCAACAGTCTACAACTACAACAACATCAGCAGAATTATGTTTAACGTTGGACCCGCTGAAGTACATCGGTGACCTCCCAGAATTTAGTGGAAAAGGTGAGGAATTATTTAAATTTTTAGAGTTAGTAGAATGTATAATACCTTTAGTTTTAAGATATAATTCAGATAGTCAAACCATATTATTAAATAAAATTAAAGCTAAGTTAATCGGTAAAGCTAGGGAAATAACTGAGATTAATAATCATGTTAATACTTGGTCAGAAATTAAAAATATTTTAATAAATAATTTTGGCGAAAGAAAGTCCGCTTTTGAAATATTTGAAGAATTACAAAGTGTTACCTTTCGTTCTACTCCCGTCGACCTATATAACCAAATCAAAGCAATTCTTAGAAAACTAAATAATAAAATTAAAAACGAAGCTAATTCTCCATTATTAATTGAATCTAATATTTTAACCGGGTTGCGAATTTTCAAAGATAAACTTCCGGAACCAGTACGTTCCATTTTATTTAGTAGAAATCCAACTTCCCTAGAAAATGCAATGGATATTTTGTATGAAGGTAACTACGCCGAATACAATCCATCCAAATATCAAAATAAAAATGATATTCGTAGTAAAAATCTCAATTCAAATAAAAATGGAGCTTATAGGAATAATAATTATAACAATAAAAATAATAATAATTTTACAAACAATAATCACGGTAACAATAACAATTTTAGGTCAGATTTCCAACAGCGTAATTCTAATTATAATAATTCCACATATAATAGTCATAACCATTCTCGTAGAACCCAACAAAATTTTAATACGGAATCTTCCCAACAATATCAGAACCATTCTAGATATAACCAAAGAAACTGCGAAACTATGGAGGTTGATCCAACTACCATAAATCGTAGAATTAATACTCTTGAAACACAAACTCAGGGTAACAACGAAAATTTAAATCGCGAAATTGAAAATTTTCACTCAGTAGCCTCGGAGCAAAACAGGAACTTCCTTATATAAAGGTACAATCAAAAGGAAGACCATTAAAATTTATTATAGACTCAGGTGCTACTATGAGTATAATGAATAGTGGAATTTGCAATCCAATTTACAAATCCAAAATTGAACCTATTAATATTAAAACATTACGCAATAAGTTTATATGTGATACGAAAATCATAATTGATCCTTTTCTCGAATTTGACGCTAAAGGAAAATTCGAATTTTTGGAAATAAACTTCCATGATAGATTTGACGGTTTAATAGGTAACAACATTCTTAAACCGTTACAATCTATAATCGACTATGAAAACAATTGTTTAAAAATAAACACCGGCAATATCATTCCTCTTTATTTTAATGAAAAAGATGAAAAAGAATATAACATCCCGGTACCAATGAAAGAGTTAAATATCTTTCAAAATGAAATTTTTGTAGGTGAAAACAATATTAGATGTGATCATTTAGATCATACAATTAAAAGTGAACTTTTGAAAATTTTAAAAAAGTTCAACAAAGCCTTTTTTCATGAAGGTGATGATTTAACTTTCACCCACGAAATCAAACATGCAATTAAAACAACTAACGAAATACCAATCTATACTAAGATTTATAGGTATCCCGAAGTGCATAAAAAAGAAGTCGACAAACAAATCGACGAAATGCTTAACCAGGGAATAATAAGACACAGCGATTCACCTTATTCGGCTCCTTTATGGGTTGTTCCAAAAAAGATCGATGCATCAAAGGAACAAAAATGGCGTATTGTCATTGACTATAGAAAACTAAATAACGTTACTATAGATGACAAATACCCAATCCCGAATATCGATGAAATCCTTGACAAACTTGGTCGTGCAATGTATTTCACTACTCTCGATTTGGCTAAAGGCTTCCACCAAATCGAGATAGAAAAAAATGACATAAAGAAAACAGCTTTTAGTACAACCAATGGTCATTATGAGTTCTTGCGAATGCCATTCGGGCTTAAAAATGCCCCGGCAACTTTTCAACGCTTAATGAACTCCGTACTAAAAGAATTTATAGGCAAATATTGCTACGTGTATTTGGACGATATCATCATATTTAGCACTAGCAAAGAAGAGCACTTTGCTATCTTACAAAAGATCCTTAATAGACTCCAAGATGCAAACTTAAAAATTCAACTCGATAAAAGCGAGTTTATGAAACAAGAGACAGAATTCTTGGGTCATATAATAACGACAAGGGGAATAAAACCAAACCCCAATAAAATTGAAGCTATTAATAAATTTCCGATACCCAAAACCCCTAAGCAAATAAAAAGTTTCCTAGGTTTAGTGGGTTACTATAGGAAATTTATTAAAGATTTCGCAAAAATTGCTAAACCAATTACACTTTGCTTAAAAAAAGGAAAGCGTATTGATGTTAGTAACAATGATTATAAAGAAGCTTTTAATAAATTAAAATTGCTCATTACAACGGATCCTATTCTTGTTTATCCAAACTTCTCAAAACCTTTCGTTTTAACCACGGATGCAAGTGATTTCGCTATAGGTGCTGTGTTATCACAAGATAACCACCCTGTATGTTATGCATCACGTACCTTAAATGAGCATGAATGCAAATATTCTGCCATCGAAAAGGAGTTGCTCGCAATAGTCTGGGCAACTAAATATTTCCGTCCATATCTTTTTGGTCGTAAATTTACTATTAGAACCGATCACAAACCTCTCCAATGGCTTCATAACTTGAAAGAACCTAATTCCAAGTTGCAAAGATGGAAAATCAAGTTAGAGGAATTTAATTTCGACATTGAATATTTAAGTGGACGAGAAAACAAAGTTGCTGACGCTCTCTCACGTGTTCAGATTCATTTAAACGAATCAAAT
This sequence comes from Dolichopus griseipennis, assembly GCA_963082915.1. Taxonomy (NCBI): domain Eukaryota; kingdom Metazoa; phylum Arthropoda; class Insecta; order Diptera; family Dolichopodidae; genus Dolichopus; species Dolichopus griseipennis. Next base: position 265,545,925 of record OY720441.1, read on the forward strand.
TTAAATAGGTTAAACTCAAACGAAAATAATTCATATGACATGGAAATTGACGAAATACGATCAACTGATGCGACAATGCAATCAGCTGACGAAGATAATTCCGAATACATCCCTATATCAGAGTCACCAATTAACTTTTACAAAACACAAATTATCATAAAAAAGGGTTCATAAGAACAACTGAAATTATTTAAAATCCATCGTAAAACAAGAAAAATTTTCATACATCCTAATCCTAACGAGGAATTTTTTATCGAAGTTTTTAAAAATCATATTCCTAGTAAAGGAATAATAGGAATTATGATTGATGATATAAAACTTTACAGTTCTTTTCAAAATACATACCTAAAATATTTTTCAAAAAATAAACTAATAAAATTAAACAAATGCTCACTCTTACTCACTGACATTTTATATCGTCTCGAAATAAAGGAACTTATTCTTGACCAACACATAAAAACAAATCATAGAGGAATCAATGATGTTTACCTAAATTTAAAGAAAAGCTATTATTTTCCTAAATTGAAAAATGAAATTCAAAATGTTATAAATAATTGTCACATTTGCAACATTGCGAAATATGAAAGACGTCCTTTAAATCTACCTTTAAAAATTACGGAAACCCCTAGGAAACCATTACAAATAGTTCATATGGACATATGGTTTCACACAAAAGGAAATCCATACTTGACAATTATTGACAAATTTTCAAAACACACCCAAATCATTGCCTTAAAATCTAGGAATTGGGTGGATTTGAAAAATGGTTTTATGCAATATATAGCATCTTTCGGTAAACCTGTTAAAATTGTAACAGACCAAGAGAAGGGCTTTTATAGCCTTAATTTCAAAAATTATTTAGAAACAGAAGGAATTGATATCCATTTTACTACTCCTAATAACCATAGTAGCAATGCGGATATTGAAAGATTCCATAATACTTTAAACGAACACCTACGAATATTGAACACGATCAAAAAAGAAGAAAGTCAAATTACGGAAGAAGACCCCATAATCAAAAGCTTAAAAGTTTATAATGAAACTATTCACACATCAACTGGCAAAAAGCCAATTGATTTTCTAAATGGTGTTATCTCTCCCGACCAATATCCTTCTATCAAAGAATTTAATACAAAAGTTAAAGAAAAAACTATCGAAAAACGTAATAAAGGTAAAATCATTGGTAAGCCTTCCAATTATCTTAAACTAAATAGAGTTACAAAACTACAACCATATCACAAAAAAGTTCAAATCACAGACTCAAATAGCGATCACCTTAAAATCAATAAAGAAAATATTCCACGTTACATTAATCAATTTAAAAGAAAATTCACGTACCAAAACTAACCACTTCTATCTTATTCTAGGATTATTTCTCTTTGTTCTCTTACTGGTTTTTCCTGTTGTCCTGTCTCGCTCATCCATAGATGTTAACCAAATACCACCTGGAAATGGTTTTCTCCTCTTCAAGGAATCTGAGCTTAAAGTAATTCAAAGTTATAGAAGAATATTGCATGTTGTCGAGTTAACCCAATACGAGACAATTATTAACAAAATAGAATCTAACATATTACAACTTCAAAATGAAACTGATATTCCTTCGGTTTTGTTACATAAATTAAAACACCTAAAGGAAGATTACAATAGTATCATTCCACACCATGTAAGTAAAAGATCATTGTTTAATTTTGGTGGAAATATTCTTCGCTTTGCTGTTGGTGTAATGGACGACGACGATAGAAAAGAAATAGAAGAACACTTAAAGGTAATAGAACAAAATAACGGTAAATTAATTAATAACGTTAACGATCAAGTATTAATAAATGAAAAAATATCCAATGAAATAAAAAATATTACCGATCATATTAACCTAGCTCAAAATGAAATAAAAAATGTAATTAACAATTTTCAAAATAATATTGATAAAATAAATAAAAAATTACAATACTTTATGATTAAAACAGAAATAATTGAAAATATTGATTTATTAACTAGGCAAATTTTAAATATTAAAGAAATAATTTTAGCTAGTAAGTTAGAAATACTGTCAAAAGATATTTTAACACAAACAGAAATTAAAGATTATAATATCACTATAGAAATATTACCTTTCATTAAAAATTGCGTTCTTTTCCGTAACAATTCTATAATATTTGTTTTATCTATACCAGTTTTCAAAAATGAAAAATGTTTTGTAACTATTTTAGAAAAAATTCCAAATAAAAATGTAAACTTAGAACTAGATACTAATATAAAAAAAATTATTACATGCAAACAAAGTATTTTTAAATTTATTGATAAGAAAAATGTTATGGAAAAAGATTTAATACCTTTTGACGATAATTGTATAAGAAATTTATTAAATAATAACCACATGAAATGTAATTTTCGAATAAATTTATCTTCTAATGTAATAAAAATATCTGATACTGTAGTTGTAACAACTAACTTAAACAAAACAATTCTTTATAATAATTGTGGTCAACCGGATATGATCCACATAAAAGGCAATAATGTAATAAAATTTATAAACTGTAAAATTTCATTTGACTCATTTCAACAAGAAAATGTTGAAAAAGAGTATTACAACAATATCTTACCATACTTCGAACGTAATATAACCGTTCAACAAGTGATTAATGCTATAAAATTAACAGAATTACATGCCTCCAATATTAACAATACAAAAATAATAGAGGAAATTAAATATAACAGTTCTTGGAAGTGGCACGCAAGCATTTTAACAAACTCATTTATTGGCTTCATTCTTGTATTATCAATATCTATTGGCTTTTATTGCCTAAAACAATTTAAAGCAAAAAGTTCAAAAATAAATATTGAATTAAAAGAAATTCGCACGGAGTCGAATCTTAAGGGGGGAGGAGTTACATCATCACACCCTTCTCCACCACCAGAGGGATTGCCCCTCACCACCAGAGGGATTGCCCCTCACCACCAGAGGGATTGCCCCTCACCACCAGAGGGATTGCCCCTCACCACCAGAGGGATTGCCCCTCACCACCAGAGGTATTGCCCCTCACCACCAGAGGGATTGCCCCTCACCACCAAGATTGCCCGCCAATAACTAAATTGCCCTTCCATTAAAATCCCAAACACCTTACTTTAAATTATAATTCACTTTTCTTACTTTTACTTTCCAGAAAAAAAATAAAAAAATAAAATGTTCAATGCACTTTGCATTAAAACAAATTTTTTTGAAATACGAAACATTTTTGTTTACGAAATACAAATTGTTCAATGCACTTATGCATTGAACAATTTAATTAACAACAACAAAAACGTAAACTGAAATATGAAACATTTTTTGTTGCGTTTAAGTTATGTTGAAATAATTTCATAAATTTTTTTATAACAACAAATCGATAAAGTAAATAACCTTATTGTAATTTATCGTTTTGCTGATAAGAAATTTTAGAAATAAGCTTTAGAATAATTTTTAGTTAAAATAAGAATGAAAAAGAAATTCATTGATCATTATTAAGGTATTTACCAATAAAGAAAGCATTTTCTAAAAATTATAAATCATTTGTTATTTTATTCCCTTTATTTTTTTTTGAATAAAATTTTATCACACGTTTGTCGAAAAAGTAAGTATATATTAGAATTGAAGTTTTATATATTTATTACTAGCAGATTTACCCGGCGTTGCCCGGAAGCTTGAAAATTGTAAAAAAGCAAGTTTCAGCCAATTTTTTGAGATACTACTTTGCCTATAAATGCCACAAAAAAATATTTGTGGAGTTCCGTTAACCCATCGTGGCCCAACAGCTTTTTATAGGTTTTTTCGTTGCTTTGCTATATATTAGAAATGATTTAACAGATTAACTTCAAATTTCGTATATGTGTTCTTCTTTGAAAATGAAGTTCAATTTACTAACAGACTTGAAAGTTGTTAACCCCTGCCGACGATTGTTCAAAAAAAAATTTGTAAGTAAATTACGTCCAATTTTTGAAATAGGTACAACTTCTTTGAATTAGGGGAATACTTAAAAAAAAGGTTTGTCGAGTTCTTTTAATCGATTGCGAAACAAAAACTTTAAAAAACAGTTCGCAAAACAATTTGAACGATTATCTCTAATTTTTCTATACATGCTGCTTCTTGACAATTTGGTGCTCCGTGACGATATAGTTGAGGATGGTAGGTTTCCGGTGAACAATGTTAACTGAATTAAAATGACTATAGGTCAAAAGGGGATTTTCTTGAATTGCCAACGCTTGAATTAAATATAGTCGATGGTTTAGAAAAGGTTTAAAAATTCGCTTTTCAACTTATATTTTGTTTAGTCCTGAAAGTTGTAATACGCTCTTCCTCGTTATACCCGTATGACTATATAGTCAAAGGGTATAATAAATTTGCCATTACGTTTGTGACGCAGAGAAGGAGGGGAGGTAGATATAGACTCAAGTGTATGGATCGGATCAGAATCGAAAAAGAAATCGATTTAGCTATGTATGTCCGTCCGTCCGTCTGTCCGTCTGTCCGTCTGTCCGTGCGTCCGTCTGTCCGTCCGTCCGCACGATAACTCAAAAACTAAAGGAGCTAGGATCTTCAAATTTTTGCAAATTCGTTTTTTTGCAATAGCCGTCATCGCTATTTAAATCCAGCTATTTCGGGCCATTGGTTCGGGTAGCTGCCATACAACTTCTTTTTTATATAAGTATTTCTCTGTACCTATTACAGCTGCGTGTCTGAAATTTTGGCAAAAGTAGTTTAGTTTCATGGCCAAAGTTTTTGCAAAATTTGGTTGGTCTACTGCAGTGGGTTCGAGTAGCTGCCATACAACTTCTTATTTTATTTGAGCATTACTCTATACCTAATGAAGCTGGGTGTCTGAAATTTTGCGAAAAATAGTTTAGTGTAATGGCCAAAGTTTCTGCAAAATTTGGTTGGTCTACTGCAAAGGGTTCGAGTAGCTGCCCTGCAACTTCTTATTTTATATGAGCATTACTCTATACCTATTGAAGTTGGGTGTCTGAAATTTTGCCAAAAATAGTTTAGAGTAATGGCCAAAGTTACTGCAAAATTTGGTTGGTCTACAACAGAGGGTTCGAGTAGCTGGCATACAACTCCTTCTTTTATTTGAGCATTACATTACACCTAATAAAGCTTTAAGTTTGAAATTTTGCCAAAAGTAATTAATGTTTTTAAATGATATAAATATAATGTTTATATAACCGTCATACGGGTATCCCAGAATTGACACAGTCTACTCTACCACACTCTTCCTCGTTTTTTTATGATTTTATGAGAGAAATGTAGGCTTATTTTTTGGAAAAACTGTTTTAAAATACTATGTATTTAAGCATTATATATAACAAATTGAATTTTTTGATTTTTAGTATAAGAAAATAAAATATATAGAAAACTTCATAGCGTCGTCGTGGAAAATGGGTTAATCGAACTTAACTAAAACCTTTAGCAGCCTCTCTTTTAGACTACAAAATCAACCTGTAAAATTGGACACAAATCGAAAACACAAAATTTTTTGAAAGTCCGCCAGGCCGAAATGGGTTAATTTATTCCAACCAAATTTATACAACTAAATGCGGTTGCTAAGAGGAACATTTGTGCAAAATTTCAAGTCAATCGGTCAAACAGTTTTGACTCGACATCAAAAACATTGAAAAAGCTTCTTTGCACTCTCGTGCCCAAACGGGTTAGCCGAATTCAACAAAAATTTGTCACAGACTTTATTTTCGACTGCGAAACCACCTTGTAAAATTGGACACAAATCGGAAACACAAAATTTTTTGGAAGCCCGCCAGGCCGAAATGGTTTAAATTATTCCAACCAAATTTATGCAACTAATTGCGGTTGCTAAGAGGAACATTTGTGCAAAATTTCAAGTCAATCGGTCAAACTGTTTCGGCTCGACATCAAAAACATTGAAAAAGCTTCATTGCGCCCTCGTGCCCAAACGGGTTAACCGAACCCAACAAAAATTTGTGCCAGCCTCTCTTTTTGACTGCAAAACCACCCTGTAAAATTGGACACAAATCGGAAACACAAAATTTTTTGGAAGCCCGCCGGGCCGAAAGGGGTTAATTTATTCCAACCAACTTTATACCATTAATTCCGTGTAATAAGAAGAACATTCGTGCAAAAATTCAAGTGAATCGGTCAAACCGTTTCGACTCGACATCAAAAAAACGAAAAAGCTTAAAACGGCTCTGGAGCCGGAACCTGCTGACTTATAAAAATGCGACATAGCCTATGTCACCCCCCGGACTCCCAAAATTATTCCTCTAAAATTTGGTGTCAATCGGACCAGTGGTTTTCACGTGAATCCTGGACAAACAAACAAACAAACAAACAAATAAACAAATAAACAAACAAACAAACAAACAAATTTTCTTCTTTATATATTAGAGATGAAGAAAAACTATAAAAATTATATCTTTAAATTTAAATATTATTTGGTTTACAATTATTTTAATTAAATGTTTCGCGGAAACTCAAACGTATTAGTATCTCTATTGTTTATGAATAACTGACCTTTTAACAACAGGTAAATAGGTGTTTTATATTATAATATCGCTGACTTGAAGTGAATTTTTATTATAAATTTTTTTGGAATTCATTTGAAAATACTTTGTTTTGTATAATAATTTTACAATATTCAATATTTATAAAACTATATGTACATAACTTTAAATTTTTATTACAATTTTATGAAAAGTTGTTAGTGTTATTAAAATTTTTTATTATTACAAGACGTGGTAGTATTTCTTTAATTATTTCTTCTTTTAAACTTCGTTAAAATTTAGTATGTGCTTCAAACATTCATCATTTAATTCAATTAGTCAAAATGATTGGTACGATGTTATTAACGAGATTTCGTAGAAGGTTTATATAATGGTTAATTCGGTATCCTTGTTCAAAAATTTCCACTTCTCTTTCTAAGTAATTTATTTTGATTCCATTTGAATAATTTTAAAAAATTCCGAAAATTAATTTTTTGCTGATTTTTTATATGGTTCGTTATTTTATGAATTTGTTCGGATATTTATTTGTTTACTGTAACTTGTTGTTTGTTTCGGTTATATTTCATGATTAATTTGAAATAGTTTGTCTATTGCGTTTTCTATAAGGATTTCATCTTCATTGTCCATTGTGCCTATAAGGAATCTTAGACCTGTTCCGACTACATTAAGAAGTCCATGTTTGTGTTTTGTATGTGGTCTCAGTCTTTTAATTCGAAAATCTATTAAATTGAAGTTTTCAACCACGGTATTTATTACAAGTGCATTTTGTTTTGCATTTCGTTCTATTACTTTAATATTGTCGTATATTTGATCTTTTGCTATAACTAGTTGAGTAGTATGTATTATTTGCAGAAGTTTTTCAAAGTTTTTAATAATTTTAAGTTCGCCTGTTTTTATGGTGATGTAGCCATTATTTTGATTAAGGTTCTGTGTTTCTATTGTTTGAGCCTGGGTTGTTGTCAGTAATGTCTCCCCTTATTTCTTTTATTAATTGCTGTACTGTCTCTATATCAACGTCTTCCCTATTTTGATTAAATTTTTCAATGGTATTTTCTTTGATTTTAAGTATTCTTTGTTTTATTTCTGGATATTGGTCTGGCGTTATAGAACCGTGAAAGAAGTCTATTGGCTTTTTGCCGGTAGCACTATTTATGGAGTTATAAAAGAATGTTATTATTTTGTGTATTTTTTCTTCTACTGAGTGTTCATCTACTTTCTCGTCCTTTCTTAAATTTGTGCATATTTTGTAAACTTGTCGATTGCTGTTAAAAACATATTTTTATTGAGGGTATAAAAGACGTTTGCGTAGATTATTTCTCTAGGGTTACTAGGAGTCTCAATAATTTTATATTTTTGTTTGACGGGTTTCCTGCCATATTTCTTGATATTGTATATTTCGCTGTTTTGGCAATATTGTTATTCTTTCTTTTAATTTGGGATGGTTGATTTCTATAAGTTGCATTAAGTTTTCGTTAATACCTCTATGGTTTTTTCTGATGGGCTCATTTTCAACAAGTTGTGTCAGTTTGTTTTCGTCTGTAATATCTATAAGTGGTTTTTTACATTTGACAATTTTAAATTTATTACTGTTATTATTAAAATGATTGTCTACGGTATTAATAAAGTTGTTAGCAAAAGTTACGTTTTTAATTAAAACTGCGTTGGTTTTATTCATACCAAAATGATTCTTTACTATCGTTATTATAGTATTGTATTCAAATGATTTTGTATAAATAATCTTTCTATCGGATTTGAAAATTTTTAGATTTTTGATTTTCAATGAACCAGAGTAGATTTTTTAACACATTTTCAAAAAATTTTGTGAAAACGAGCTTATATAGCTTCA